>KV458783.1:0-164405 GCA_001662605.1 Pseudogymnoascus sp. 05NY08 | reverse complement strand
GGGGGGGGGGGGGGTTTGCAGGGAGAGAGGCTAATGGATTATAGCTGCATTCACTGCAAGACTTGCGATATTAAGGTCCCGGATCAGGATATCAACTGGACGGTGCCAGAGGGCGGTGGGGGACCAAAGTATTACATGACCTAGATTGGTCTTAAGGGGTAGTGGAAATAGGAGGTGAGGTGCATTGGGGAAATAGCATGGTTCGAATACATACGGTGGATGGGATGGAATAAGCAGTCATAGAATTTGTAAAAATGAGAAAAGCGTACATATTAAGGCATACAACGCCCTATCATCACCCGTGGAGGTTAATGTTATACTTTATAGTTGAAGTTGCACTTTAGAGTGTACGAATATGAGCATTACACCTGGCACTGCGCAAGATCGGCCGCGGTCCTCGCACAAAGCTCCCGCTGCTCCGCCAGCGACTCTTCCGAGTCCTCTGGGTCTACGTTAAGGCACGCGACTATTACCTTTGTATAACGCTCGCCGCATACAGGTAGCATTCTCTGCGCCGCGCGTATCAGCTTGCGCCGCGCCTCAAAAGGGTCGTCGTCGTTAATGTCATACTCGGAATAGAGTTCTTCGACCGTCCTCCACATACCGATCTCAAAGAGGGCGATGCCTAGCGAGTAGACGTCGAAGGCGTGGCAGTAGCGCCGGTCCGGGTACGCGCGCTTATAAGGGTGATGCTTTATATCGAGGTTGACGCGGTACTGCAGTGGGCTCTTGTCCCATTTTTTACCTCGCTTTAATGTATCTCCCTTCCGTGTATCTCCCTTCTGTGTATCTTCCCTCAGTCTATGTTCATTCCATCCATCTTCATACTGTCTATCTAGGACAGAAGTGCTGAGATCGGAATCGGAGTCGACGATGTCTTCTCGAGCAAACCTAGCACGCCTCTTCTTAATTTTTAGCTCTCGCGCCTTACTAGTAGAGAGGTTCGCTCTATGCGGCGAGGGTGGCTCAAAGCTGGCTTGACTCTCCTCTGAGGATTGTTCAAGGCTAGCTTGACCTTCCTGAGATTGGATGGACATAGGCACCTCGGATACTCCTGGTGGCAGTGCGCCACTTGGCAGCAGTAATTGAGCACCATCCTGTACTTTTTGCTGGTTGGGCTGATGCTGCTGTTTATCCAGTACAACGTCTGGTCTCGAATACCGATAACCTAGGAGGAACATATTCTCAAAATCCATACCCTCCCACTCCCGCGATAGCTCCAGTCCGGACTTGGGGAATATATAGAGCTCATCAGTCCGTATGTTCTTGTGCAGCCACCCACTGGCATGCAGGAACGAAACACTCTGCACCAACTTCCGCGCCAAGTCGAACCGCAACCCAAGTGCGGGAATCGGGTCGCCCTTCCACCTAGACAATAGGTCCCGCGGCTTCCGGATATTCATGTCTTGGATGGGAAAGCCCCTTTTGCGTTGACCTAGAGAGTAGGGCAGCCTATAGACGAAGCCAACTTCCATGGATGTTGGGAACTCAATGAGACCGAGGAGCTCAAGCGAGTGAAGACGTTTAGCAAAAACGGGAAGCTTAAGTAGCCGGCCAAGCTTTAGAATATTAGTGCGGATCTGTTGACCACTTAGCGCGTTGCCATCGGGTTTATATGAATGCCTCTCGAGGTAGACGGTCTCTCGCCCTGACAGCCATACCGCCATAGAGAACTGTCCGATTCCTAAATCGTCTTGCTTAAAAGAGAGTAGCTCTTTCTCTTTATCTAAACTTAGCTCATTCTCCTCGCTGCTACTGGCCGCTTCTATTTTGATATTGGCGAGGTCGACAACGACTTGCAATCCTTGCTGCGACGGTGATACCAATGGCAATATTTCTCCTATCTCGTCTCCTGTCGCTATTGCTCCTGCTTCTATTACTGCGTCGGCATTTGTTTCGCCACCGCCTCGAACACTCCCATTAGCAGCATCAAGTAGTTTCACTTCAGACGAAGAGGACAACTGTTGCAGCTGTTTGAGCTCTGAACCCTCATGGCGCGGCAAGTAGTCAAGCGCCACGTTGATTAGCAGCAGCTCGAAAGCAAACTCCGGGCAGAGGAGGTGCAGCGAGTCATTATGCTTTTTGAGATTTTCAATGAGGACATTGAACTTTCCGCTGTCCTTCAGTACCCAGGTGAGCTTGCGAGTTGGAGTAAATCGCGAGCTGATTGTCTTGGTTTTCTGAATCACATCAGTTTTCAGATTGTTCCAAGTGCTAGGTGATAATGCAGTGTGTCCTTTTTCGACCTTCATTGACTGTGTTAGTGGCAAACGCCTAGAGTGCGACACATAAAACGTACGGGGATTTGGATATCGTCGAGGTCGACCTCTATTCCATAGGCATCAAGCAGCTTCTTCTTATCTGACAGCGCGTCACCAATACAATACAGAGCACTGGCGATGCCTTTAGCTTTGTATGGGTTCCTCCCCAAGTACCGCCTCAATTTAATATTAGCCAACTCCTGATTATCCCCACTCTCTCCGGCCGTTGGGGAATTTGGATCGTGTAGCTTGATTTCCCAGTAGAACGCCCATGCCTTAAAAATCGACCTGTGGATATCTAACTGGTGTGCTGCTAGGGTAACATTCGTTGTCGAGTCCTTGGTTTCCGAGTAGAGATTATAGCAGGACTGACAAGTCGAGTAAAGGCTTACTATGCCGATAACTAGTCCTGCAACTTCCATGGTTGTATGCTGTAGCGAATTATAGAGCGTTAAAATACTGTTAGCAGTTTTCAACGTTTGTATATTTCTAATAAAAAGGGAACCAGCTGAGGAGAGAGTTCCCTCTATGTATTATATATCTCAACCCCTCATTCCTCCTCTGTAGTACAAGGCTACGTACGACAGGGAGGAGGATGCATTGATACCCGAGCCTTGTTTACAGAGCTCTAAAGGCCCCTTCCTGCATGCATGGTTCGCCTCACCCTGCTCGTCTCTACCTTACCCCTGCTCACCTTCACCAAAGAAAGACCTAAGCCTTGAACCGCACCTACTGATTCTACGAATCCTAGTTTACTGGGATGGAAATAAGCGGCATGGGATTTGTAAAAATGAGAAAGCAGCGTACATACATATCAACTCCTACAACCCACTGTGATCGCACCCAAGCAACAGGCTTTATACATAAGCATAATGAGTGATCAGCAACCACCAACGAACTACCCGCCGTCGTAGCCAAATCCCTTTCCTCCCATGAACAGGGCGCTCAGCTCCCCATCCCCACATGCATACAAAAATATGATGCGCGAACTAGTTTAAATAGCTGCAGCGGGTAACTGGACAGGAGTCACTCAAAGGCCTGTCCCTACTTGGCTTCAATACATCAAGGAGCTTTATTATCTCCTGGCATCATCGCCTCAGTCGATTCTCAGAACCTTGAAGCTGATACAGAAGCCTATTTAGGGCACGCAATCGACTCTGTTGAAGTATCCTTTCCTACAGAGCTGGCTCCGGGTAGCTACCAAGTTCGCACCGTCGACTTAGCCCTCGAACAGCTTGGGATTACCCGCACAACCGTGGCTTGCCCCCAGGCCATACGTGCCGCTGCTGACACATAGGGAATGGACAACTTGCCTCATAATCCACAACCCTAATGGGTGCTAGGTATTGACTATAGTCGCTCGGCCTTGGTGATCGCTGTTGACGAAGGATCCGTACTAATCTAGGATGAGATTCTGCATGGAATTCCCCTATCGATCCTCGCGTTCAATACTTAATCGCTAGGCCATATTATTGGGAAGCAGTAGAAGAGGAGCTCGGACAAGCTCTGGAAGTGTTAGGTAGTGCGCGAATTGAGAGTCTTACTCTAGTGGGAGACAGAATTGTCGCTGATGAGCATCTTTTGAAAATCGTGAGTCAGGTTCTAGGGACTGAGACTTACAACAATGCTATTCGCAAGAACACGGCTCTTCAAGAGCGCGGGGTTATAGTCAATCCTCTGTTCGCAGCAGCCATAGGACAAGCACAGATATCGGATGGAAATAGATTCATATCTCCGAATGGCAGTTTCTATGCGAGGAAATGACCAGGGGCCGAGCTTTTACATAGTGAGCTGTGATTATCACTGCACCGTGTTAGCCTTTACCTATTCCTGAACCTGTTAGATGGTCCCGGTCTAATTCTGCGCGACATCCCACATACTTAACAAAGGATCGGAATCAATTGTTGCAACTGTAGAGTATGCCTAGCTTTTTCTCATGCATCGATACAGACAGTGATGCATTGTGTTGCTATGATACTTCACTAAGCTAGCGATGAGATTATGACAAACAACATAGGATGCAAGACGCGGAAGACGATACTCACAGTGGATAAATCACGTAAGGTCCATTGAGATTTTATCAGGATCATCTAGCCACCTCGCGTCCACATAAGTCAATATCCATGCAATTGAAGCTATCAACGGCAATGGAAATTGATTTATTAAAAGATGTGATCTCAATACCCGTTATATCGATCCCATATCCTAGGTTCGACAATTCATACAGCGACTACTCTACAACCTCCCTTATCACCTACTGTCCCAACCACTGGAAGGTAACAGCAACGGGCCCGGGAACCTGGGAGACAAGCTGTGCCGGGTTAGGTACGGCTGGGACGTACCACGCCGAGCTGCCGCCATATGCAAGAATGCCATCGATTTGCTACATCAGAATATCAGCACAGGCGCTAGGCATATGTGTAACGGGATTCTCGATTGGAAACTTACGTTGAATACACTAGGTGTTGTTCCTGCTGCGCAGTTGAGTACTGAGTTGGTCACGGCACATGGACCTTTGCTAGTCGAGATAGTGAAGCCATCATCTAATTTTTCAAGCATTAGTATCGCGAACAAGAGGGGGGAGGAAGAGACAGCCGAGGAAACTTACCAAGTGGGATAGCTGTGATTTTGGCGCATACTCCAGCATACCAGGTTCCAGCTGTGATGAGACAACCCCTCTGGATTCCGTTGTAGTATCCCTCTAGGTAACCCGGGCCAGAAAATGCAACGGCGGTAGATGTAGGTGAAGCACTAGTAGTAGTTGGATCTGCAGTTGGGCTGGCAGTCGTGCTGATGGTTGGAATCTCACCACAGTTATCCCAATCCTCTGGGGAGCTGTCCGCAGCATTAACTGAGCTTAAGATAGCAGCAAGTGGCAACAAGTATGTTGCAACAAGGGTGAAGGAAACCATGATGAAATAGGTTGGACGCTAAAATCAACAAACTTGAGGATTGTTCTTGTGCTAAGTTGGAACATGAGAAATGCGTGCATGTTTATACAGAGCACGGAAAGACTGATGGGTGCTTCCAAGAGCTCCCAAGGCTCTGTAAAACGGAGCTATTGCCAAGGTAAGCCCTGGACAGTGAAGCTATTGCCCAGGGAGCTTGAAATAAAATTGCACCCCAACGATGATAAATTAGGAAAGGTTAGCGGCGAATCACGGCTCTCGGCATCTTATAGAACATGTAAGGAACATGCACGGCGATGGATAGAATACTTTTTGCTATACACTTTTTCCACTGCTGTAGTGTTGGAAACTGATAAAGAGCCTGTTCGGTGAGTGCACGTGGGCCGGACGAGTTAAGGCCGTCGATCCGGGGTGGTACGCGGTTGCAGCAATAAGTGGCACGGTTCTTGGCACTATTTCTTGAACACCATAATAGAGTGACGAAGACAGGATACCTTTACCACCATAACATAGTAAAGTAGTTTTAGATAGATGGTTATATTAAAACTATATCAATTATGTCAAGACTACAATAATTTAAATAGAGATAATGTAGATTTTGTGAAGTAGAATTAGTGTAATAAGAGGTTCAATTCTTGCTCTCGGTTTCTAACCAAGTTAGACCGTGCCGCTTTTTTCTACACCCGCGTAGGTGGTGCACGTGGGTGACATGTATAGGTTCGGAGAGAATCCGTATTTTTAGCTTCCCTCACCAGTTGGGGTACCCTGCTTCTCCAACACGTAATATGTCAAATATTCTGATGCTTAAAGAACAATTATAAAGTCGGTAGTTATTTACGCCGTCGCGTCATTGATACCACCTTCCTCGCCAAGGTAGTCCAAGATAGTCCAAGATAGTCCAAGGAAGCTTAGAGCGCCTTATCCCTCTATTTCACAGGAGTTCTCGCGCTACATACATGCAAGCATTTATTGGCAGGGGAAATTGATGGAGAACGCCGTTTGCTTTTCACCCCTACACCCCACGTTCACCACAGCTTATCTCTGATTGTCTGACTGTTGTACCTGGTCTTGAGCTTCAATATCATTCTTCAATTAGTATCGAGGCTAGAATGATCTATTGGCTTGGCATCTAGCAGTTAGTAATGGCCGTTGCCGTTGACAATAGCCACCAGCCTGGTTTTCTTTCCCTTGGATAGAGCTTCTCGTAAGTCGCATATTGAACCCCCAATATATATATACGCAATGTAAGTTGGCTTCAATTCTTTGGATTTTTTCTGTCGCGCGCGCAGATTGTTCTATACTCTCATTTCAATTGTGGGATCTCTTGACCCAGTCCTTTCGTTTGGCATCACTGTCACTGTCGCTCTCTACATCTACGATGAAGACAACAACAGCGCTATTTGTGCTCGGCGCACTCACGACTGCGACGAACGCAGTGCCAGCGCCTGTGGTTGATACCGTGTATACGTATACCGGCCCCGATGTCCCTATTGGCGACTGGGTTGACCCGACCATCAATGGCAATGGCAAGGGCTACAAACGCCTCGTTGAGCCTCCTGCTGTCAAACCGGCTTCGGAAAACCCCACCAACAATGTCAATGTCATATCCTTGGCATACCTCCCAGATGGAATGAATGTCCACTACCAGACTCCGTTTGGTTTGGGTGTTTCCCCATCTGTCAAATGGGGTACTGATCCTAACAAGCTGGACCAAATTGCAACTGGAAATTCTCACACGTATGTTATCTCTCTTTTACTCACGTTGAGCGATACAGTATTCTAACGTTGGGTTAATCTTTAGATATGACCGAACTCCACCTTGCTCTCTTATTTCCTCTGTCACCCTTTGTAGCCAATGGTTCCACGAGGTCCCAATCAAGAACTTGAAACCAGGCACAACGTATTATTACCAGATTCCTGCTGCTAATGGTACCACTGTTTCGGATGTCGAGAAGTTTACTACAGCTCGTGCTGCAGGAGAGGAAGGCGAGTTTTCTGTGGCTGTCTTGAACGACATGGGGTATACCAATGCCGCTGGAACACTCAAGCAAATGAGCCTCGCCGTCGACGATGGAGTTGCCTTTGCTTGGCACGGTGGAGATATCAGTTATGCAGATGATTGGTACTCTGGTATCATTCCCTGCGAATCCAGCTGGCCGTTGTGCTATAACGGCTCTTCTTCCCAGTTCCCTGGTGGCGTTGTCGACAACCCTGAATACCTTGAGCCACTTCCCGAGGGAGAGGTTCCAACCCAAGGAAGCCCGCGCGGTGGTGACATGAGCTCCCTGTACGAGTCTAACTGGGATCTTTGGCAACAGTGGACCAACACTATTACTACCAAGGTGCCTTACATGGTTCTGCCTGGTAACCACGAAGCAGCATGTGCCGAATTTGATGGTGGCAATCACGAATTATCTGCTTACCTCAACGATAACAAGGCAAACTCAACTGGTAACTCTACAAACTACCTCACTTATTACAGTTGCCCAGAATCCCAGAGGTAAGAACTGACAACGAATTCTATACTGCTCGTATTATCTCCAGGGTGGCACATGCTAATTATATCAGAAACTTCACCGCCTATATGAACCGCTTCAAGATGCCTGGAGATGAAACTGGTGGTGTAGGAAACTTCTGGTACTCCTTCGACTACGGCCTTGCCCACTTTGTTTCTATCGACGGTGAAACAGATTACGCATACAGCCCTGAATGGCCCTTTGTACGAGACCTTAAGAATGGCGAATCTCACCCTCTCGAGACGGAGACCTATCCTACAGACAGTGGACCTTTCGGCAAAATCGATGGCACCTGGCAAGATAATACCGGATACGAACAGTATCAGTGGTTGGCAAAAGATCTTGCTAGCGTCAACCGTACCAAGACTCCCTGGGTCATTGCCATGAGCCATCGTCCAATGTGGAGTTCAAGCACCTCGTCATACCAAACGTATATCAGAGCAGCTTTCCAAAACCTGATGCTCCAGAATGGTGTGGACGCTTACTTGTCTGGCCATATTCATTATTATGAGCGTATGTACCCTCTTACGTCTACTGGAGCTGTCGACTCAGACTCTGTCATCAACCAAAACACCTACAGGACCAACCCAGGTGTTTCGATGACGCATATTATCAACGGCATGGCTGGTAATATTGAAAGCCACAGTATTCTATCTGGAAAGATACAACCCAAGACCGCTGTCCTTGATATGACACACTACGGATTCAACAAGCTCACCTTTTTCAACTCTACTGCTATGAAATTCGCCTTCGTGCTTGGAAAGGATGGCTCTATTGCTGACGAAGTTACTTTGCTTAAGCCTAACGCTGATGTCAGCTCTACGAGCACCTCTGCCTCTGCCACTGCCACCACAAGCGGCCTTACCACCCTCACTAGCGGTACCAGCACGAAGACCTGCATTCTCAGGACGTAAGTTTCCATCCCGTTTTAGAACTCTGTTCGCTCTCTAATTTCCCATCACAGATCTTCGACGACCATTGGTTCTGCTTCTACATCAGGAACGACCTCTCCTACTACTGTCGATTCTTCCGCAACCGAGACGTCGTCCGCAACCGACACTTCCTCTCCTACTACCGTTGGTTCTTCAGCATCCGAGACGTCGTCCGGCGCTACTGATACCGCGTCGGTGCCCTACACATCCTCAACGGTCTACACTACTGTCACATCTATCATCTCCTCTTGCGCACCAACAGTTACAAACTGCCCTTATACCACGGCTCCTATCACTGTAACAGATACCATCATCGATTACACAACTTACTGCCCAGTTAGCGGATCGCCTACCAGAACCGTCATTCAGACTACTGGTACTCAGGCAGCCACAAGCGATGTTCCATACACGACATCTACTGTCTACAAGACAACCACGTCTACTATCTGCTCGTGCGCCGCAACAGTCGTAGACTGTCCATACACAACTGCCCCATTTGTGGCTACCGTTGTCGTTGTTGACTACACCACTTACTGCCCTGTCGCAACTGCTTCCGCAACCACTCCTGAAAAAAGTGTCGAGACCGTTGTAGGTGGTTCCGCAACTACCCCTGAAGGAACTGTCCAGACCGTCCCTGTTGTCGGTGGTGCCGCAACCACCCCTGAAGAAACTGTCAAGACTGTCCCTGCCGCCGGTTCCGAGACCACTGGCGAGGGTAGCGTTGTGACCGGTGCTGAGACAGGTCTTCCTGCTGGCCCCGAACCCGTTTATACGCCAGTTTCTTCCAATGGCGCTGCGGCTCCGTCCGTCGGTCCTGTTGCCAACACGACCACTACCGTCGGCACTGTTCCAGTGCCTGGTGCGGCTACCCGTGTTGGTACTGCTTCATTTGCCGGCGCTGCTGGGCTTGTTGCTCTTGCTGCCTATTTCCTATAAGTATCAAGTTTAATGTACAGAGATGGGGATATTTGTACTTATAATTAGTTATGTTACAAAAATTGACGCGATCTAATGCGAAACTGTCTCAAAACCTATACTCTGCCTTACCCTTCTCACCCTCGGTCTACTCCGCAGGCAGCAAGGGGCTTAGATTCCACGCTATACCTTAGCATGATTGAGACTATTTTCCAGTTGTTACAGAAGCTTGTATATGACAGAGCGGACGGGATGCCCAATTCTCTTGAGTAAATGGTCGTATGTAAAAGCAGCTGGGTAGGTCTTACGCCCTATGGACTTATGGTTTAAGTACTTACCTTGCGTTGCCGGAACCTAAATCCTACATGGATATCAGCTGCCAAACTCTGGACAAGGCCTTTGGATTTATATAACGGATTTCGTATTATTTAATTGACTATATTGCCCAATTACCTAATATTTAAAACAACCCTCGAAGCTTTGCAACTCAAACCTCTTTTGCCTTTTCGTCCATCGCCACCGTTCCCTCCTCGTTTATTAGCTCATTTTTCTCCTTTATTTCCAGAGCCGCCTTCTCTTGCGCCTCCTTTCCGTCAAATAGATATGACAACTCCTCGAGCGTCGGGCCCGCCGTCTCGACAAAGAAAAAGTACACAACCAAGAAGATTATCGCCAGCCAGATATCATAGTAGATATACAGCTTCCAGCTGATATTCTTCAAGCCGATCGGGTTTACGTATCCAGAGAAGATACTAGAGACCTGAATCGTCAAGAGCACCAGCGACCAGGTCTTGGCACGCATGCGCAGCGACGAGATTTCCAGAGGGTACGTAACAATAAGATTCGTCCATGCGATCGTGTAGAACAGCTGGAAGAAGAAGATACAGGCGAGCACGAGACGTCCGCAGGCAAGGTTTCCCTTGTCTATGTACTGCTGCGATGCAATCGTCCAGACGATGAAGACAATGACGCAGCCGCCTGAGCCAGTAAGGAAGAACTTGCGGCGGCCCCAGCGGTTAATGAAGACTGTGACGCCGATGGAGACGACCCACTGCCACATGGTGACGCAGGCATTGACGACGGTGATCTCGAATTCGGTCTTCAAGCCAGTGTCTTTGAGGATTTGGGTAAGGTAGTTAGAGACCAGACTGTTACCGGCGGTTTGGGAGAAGACTGCAGTGCACATGCAGAGGGCAATGCGCTTCCAGTTTCCTGCAATAGTGTTAGACTTATGATATACGACTGAAAGAGAAGCTGAAGAGAGGTAAAAAGGTGGCGGGTACCTTTCGAGCTGAAGAAATCTCTCCACGTCATGTTGCGCTCTTTATCATCTGTAATTGCCTGCTGTATCTCCTCCATCTCAAATGCTACAAGTGACGAGTTCTCGTTTCCTTCTCCATGATACTTGATCAAGATCTTACGCGCCTCATCGGGCCGGCCTTTGGCCATCAGCCAGCGTGGAGACTCGGGACAGAACCAGATGAGAGAGATTTGATAAGCAGATGGCACGACTTGGATCAGTGTGGGTAGACGCCATGCCCACTGGCTAGGAATGCGGTAGGCGCCGAATGTGACCCAGGCACCGACTGCGTATCCGAGAACGATACCGGTGTTGTAAAAAGTTGTAACACCGACACGTTCTTTAACGTGGGAAAGTTCGGTGACGAGGACTGCAAGGAGTTAGGGATGAGACTTTGGGATGAATGCAGGGAGAAGCGTACCTGGGGCGCCCATTTGGATGAATGATGAGCCAACGCCGACAACGATCTTACCGCCGATATACATATCCAAAGAGGTAGCAAAGAATTCAACGAGGACACCAGCAATGATGATTATGCCACCAATGAAGGTTGGCAACCTTCTGCCATAGACATCCTGTTCAGTAAGTCAGCATACAGGTATGTACAAGCCTAGAAGATAACCTACAGATACCCAGTTAAAAAAAATGAAAGGAATCACGCCGCCTATAGCGGTCGAGGCTCCAAAGAATCCAAGTGCTGAGCCTTCTGGATGGCCAAAGCGATTCTGCCATGTCCTAGCAATTGTTAAGACATTATACTACATGTAAAGCTTTGGTGATAAGTTGCTTACTCTAGGACTTGCATGCCATTTGTCATTGACTGCACAATATGTTAGCTCTGATACGTTAGAAACAGACAAGAGAAGCTTACTCCATCGATACCAAGTGCCATACTCGAAAGTAACGACGACGTAAGGAGGAAATATAAAAGAATTCCATTCTTGCGTTTATAAAAGGGCGGAATCGAGTCGATGTCAATAGGAGGCCTAATAGCATCAGCAGTATGCGCAGCAGCTGGCGCCATGACAAGTGAAGCAATGAAGCAAAATGGCCAAAAGAATCGGTGTCTTAAGAATTGAACTTGATCAGCGGCCGATGACTGAGGAGTCAAGACGGCCAAAGACGAGGATCTTATGTTTATTAAATGAATAGATGAACATCATGCTGCGCACGCGGCGGTTCCCAGTTTTTCTTTCGGGCTCGTGTCAAACCCAGGTTGAGGGTCCTTCTCCGCATTGATCATGCACCCCGAGTATGCGGAACTAAACACGGCCCACCCTTCTAAAGCTAAAATTTGGTCAAATAAGCGGAAGTGAGGGGTAGTTTGCCCGAGGCATTGTGATGATCTCGGGGAAATAGAGAATTCCAACGTGGGGACTGGGGTTGTGGGGTTCTTTGGGGGGGAAACTTGGGGATCTCCATAACTAATCTTTAGGCCGTTTTGCCGAGACAGCTAAGCCTCTGTGTTCTCTAATTTACAGTATAATATTCATTAGATCCGTAGAGTGGAGAGGGCACGAGTTCAAAGTTAAAAACTCCGAGACCCACGAGCCATAATTAATGGATTGAAGTTCAAGTAAAGTTTTGAAGGTTCAGTTTGTCCGTTTAGTTTGCCCGTTTAGTTTGCCCGTTAAGTTTGTCCGATAAGTTTGTCCGTTGAATTTCGGTTGAATCAGAGTAGAAACGAGGATTAACACGATTATGCAGGGTTATTTCCCCGACGTGTACCCCACAAACCTGTTCCGCAATCCATCCGGGTCATTTCTTGATCAACATTGCCATTGAATTACCATGTAGACGGCCTATCCATTTGGCACTATGCCTGGATTCTCGAAACGTAGGTTTTTGTATCGGCGATAAGAAAATGCCGAGGACTTGCATTTTATTTCAATCTTTCTTCTCGCTCTCTCTCTTGCGACTACATCTTTTGGGACTCTCTGAATTGTAATATCTAGCTCCTCAATTATGTCTCTCCCACCGGATTTTGAATGGGGGTTTGCCACAGCTGCCTATCAAATTGAAGGTTCTGTTGCTGAGGGAGGACGAGGACCGTCGATTTGGGATACCTTCTGTCACCTTGAACCGTCAAAAACCAAGGGAGACAATGGCGATGTTGCTTGCGATCACTACCACCGCTATAAGGAAGACTTTGGACTTCTATCGTCATACGGAGCAAAGGCATATCGCTTTTCCATTGCGTGGTCTAGAATCATCCCTCTAGGAGGACGCAACGACCCTGTTAACGAAGAAGGCATTGAGTTTTATAACAACCTAATCGACTCACTCCTGGAGCGAGGAATTACACCCTGGGTTACTCTCCACCACTGGGACCTTCCACAGGCCCTACATGACCGCTATGGAGGGTGGTTGAACCTAGAAGAGATCCAGCTAGATTTCGAGCACTTCGCTCGTATCTGCTTCTCCCGCTTCGGTGACCGCGTACGGAGATGGATCACGCTGAATGAGCCATTCATCATTGCTATATACGTCAGTCTACCTTCAGGAATATTCAATTGCTAGTTACTGACAGACCCAGGGATATGCTACTGGTGGCAACGCGCCAGGACACATCAGCAACACCGAGCCATGGACAGTCGGCAAATCGCTGATCCTGAGCCATGCTCGCGCTGTTCGCGTGTATGAACGGGAGTTTCGGGCCACTCAAAGGGGTCAGATCGGGATTTCGCTGAACGGCGATTTCTATGAGCCTTGGGATGAGAACGATGATCGAGACAAAGCTGCTGCACAACGGCGGATGGAATTCCACGTTGGCTGGTTCGGAGACCCAATCTAGTAAGTGGCCACGTCACCGAAAGTAGTTTACCTGAAGCAGGATCTAACACTCACAGCCTCGCGCAAGATTATCCAAAGGCCATGCGAGCACAGCTCGGCTCCCGCCTCCCGGAGTTTACTGACGCCGAATTTGCACTGCTCCGCGAAACCAAAGATTTGGTCGACTTCTACGGCCAAAACTACTACACCGCCCAGTATGCGCGCCACATCGACGAACCCGCACATCCAAACGACTACCTTGGCAATGTAACTGAGACGCAGACCAATAAACAAGGCGTTTCGATTGGTGCCGAGAGCGGAATACACTGGTTGCGCAGCTCACCACCGCAGTTTCGAAAGTTCTTCAGCTGGATTTATGCGCGATATGGGAGGGCAATTTATGTCACCGAGAACGGATGCCCGTGTCCTGGGGAAGATAAGATGACTAAAGAGGAGTCAGTGAATGATCAGTATAGAATTGATTACTTCGAGGCGCACTTAGATGCCATTTCACAGGCGGTACAAGAAGATGGGGTGGATATTAAGGGGTATTTTGCTTGGTCGCTTTTTGATAATATGGGCATGTTCCTCTCTTCATTTACTTCCTTTTGAGGACTATAGCTAACATCATACAGAGTGGTCGGATGGCTACGGAGTTCGTTTCGGAGTCACCTATACAGATTATGAGACGTTAGAGAGGACGCCAAAGAGGTCGGCCACGTTCTTGAAGGAAACATTCAAGAAGAGATTGGCGGGTGTGAATGGCCATGAGACAAATGGCCATGTAACAAACGGGTATAAGATAAACGGTACGAAAGGGTTGGTTGAAAATGCGAAAAACGCGCACTTATAGACGCAAAATCTTCAGTTATAGATTAACGAGGGACATGGTATATTAGAATAAGGAGGCATTAGACTTGCACATGTGAGCATAGAACAAAGGATCGAGAGAGAGATAATATGACTGTTATATAACATCTAGTTAAGGAGTTTAATGGTAAATTTGACAGCATAGTTTCCGCAATTCTCATTCATTTAATACAAGGACTTCAAAATAACTAAGCCGTGGTACACATACATTAGATTACCCCAACGCCACGCTCTACATTATAATAATACAACCAAGCCGCTTAGTCCTGCGACCACGATCCATCTCTTAAAGCGTCGCTCGCTCTACTATCCAACCTCGCCAACACATCCAACAACACTAAGAACTCCGCCCTAGCTCTCGTAGCTAGCGGGGACTCCTTATGTAGGTGCATCGCCTCTAGCAAAGTCGCCCCAATAAGGCGAATCTTCTCAACGCAGGACTCCCCGTTAACCTGCAACGCCCAAAATGGGGCCTGCCGCACTACACGTACCATGTCGCGCGCAATCTCTGTCTCTCTCAGCGCGAGCGCAAGCGCCGTCGAGGCCTCCATACCCAACCCTGCAACCTCAAGCTTCTGTAGCACTACCATGCGCAGGCAGTGGAAAGAAATTCGCAAGTTCACGCGTTGGATGCAGAATTCCTTCGGGCACCTTCCGGCCTCTTCGCTGGCGCTGGGCTCGAGCGACAGCCATGCCGGGAGCGTGTCGAGAATGGTCATGAATTCAATGTACAGCCTACTAATGGTGGCGCGGTCATCGACGCCTATGAGACTGCCGTTGCGCGGTTGCACGCGCATGCGAACCTCGAGAAGGAGCGCGGAGGCAGCGGCCCAGAGGCGGAGATTGAAATTAAACCCCGTTAGCACGCTGCGTGGTTCGGCGTCCTCGGCTTGGGGGTCGAATACTAGGTTGTCCGCTTCGGTCGGATAGGAGACGGTGACCTCAGACACAAAATTCAGATGGTGTAGTGCGATGGGCAGCCCGTTCAGAATCGCTGCCGATTTGTCTCCGATGTACAGGATCCAGAAACATCGTCTCCTGAGCTCGGCCTCCGTGGGGTCAAGAGTTTGGTACGAAGCTTCAGAGTGCAACTGCATCGTTTGTGCAAGGCGCGCAGCTTCCCCAAAGATATGCCATGAGACACGAGATTTGCCGTCGGCGTGCAGGCAGTTCGAGTGGAAATAGCGCGTTGCGAGAGAGGTGGCGGAAGGATGGTCAAGGTCGCTCTCTAGGTAAAAATGCAGCGCCTTGCGTGACACGAGGAGGAAGGCCGAGGAGATTAGGGGTCCTTCGGGGAATAATTGCGAAGGGATCATGAAGGCAGCTTCAGCGCAGGTGGCGGTCACCAATGCCAATTTTATGGCGAGGGCAGTGACGTCGCGGAAGGTAGCTGTAGAAACATTGCTGCTCTCGTAGGCGCCGGCGGTAGACCAGGCAGATACTGGACTAGAAACGTCCACAGCGCCGTACGTGGCACACACGATATGGAGGTCGTTGCGCAGGTTGCGCTCGTCGACGATGGGGATGAGGGAGAAGAGGTACTCGAAGAAGAGATCGACACATTTCTTCGTAATGGTCTCGAAGGAGTACGATGGCAGGACGCGTGAGAGGGTAATCACGAGGTCTTGGTAGACGTCATATAGGGGTGGCAGTGAAACCGGGAGCGCAACCTGGGAGAGTGGACTCTGCACGTGGGCTCCCAGGACAGCGGTTCGCGATGAGACAGTGCCGTCAACCCAACTATGGGGTGAGGAGGCGGGGCCCTGTGCGATGGGCGAGAGGTGAGTAGCAGGCAGAGTGTGCCTGCTGTCGTTACCTTCTTCTTCTATGCCTTGAGATTCATCATAATCATGATCGTCGAGCCCTGGCGTCGTGGGACTCCTTGGCCCAGCGTTGTGGTAGGAGTATTCCCTCAGTCGGCTTCTCGGTTTCGGGCCCCGCCGTTTGGGCTGAGAACTCCCTGCGCACTCGATCCCAGCAGCTAAACAGTTGGAACATGTCCCTGTCGGTATCGCAGGCGTGATTGAGTTTGTGTCTAGATCCAGTTGTCTATAATCGCACTGCTTATGTGAGAATAAACCATGGGATTGTTTTTAGTAACTAACTTTAACTTTGCGCAAACGACATCTGCTACACGCCAACTTGGATGGTTTCTTCGGCGTCGAGTCCGATGATCTCTCCATCGTCAGGGATGTCCATTTATGCTGTCATGTCTTCTCGGCCTATTGTGTGATGATGTATGGCCGCCGTGGTGTCTATGTGAGATTGGCCGAGTGATCACCAGCTAAAAAATAATAGTAAAACAAGCCTGAGGACTATGAGCCGTAGTTCTTCAATCTGTCGGGGAAATAGGTGCCTTATATGTCTATTACTCCGACAAAGCGAAAAGCACGGCTCGGACAAAACCCCGTTATCGGGGTAAAATAGCTGTGAAACAGGTGGGGCAGTGCTGCGGAGAAAATGTGGGAGTGGGTCCTGCCATGGTCGACAATATGGGGGTGGGGAAGTTCCCGCGTCCTTCCCCATGGACTACTCCACGTTTTGATGGTTTTAATTGTTTGATTGCTAGCCTGACGCTGTTCTGCGTTTTCTTACATATTCTGTACTCGGAGCTTACGAAACTAAGCTGCAGATCCAGATGACCGGTAAAAACCAAGAGGTAGGATCTACAGAGGTCACCAGTTGTAAAATTACTTGGAAACTGTTTCCGAACAATTTCTGAGAATTATATAAGGAATAAGTCCAGCGCGCAGATAAGTCGCCCATCTCTTCTCCTCACCCTCACTTATACCGATCCAATCCACCATGCTTCCCCCTGCCCTCTCCCATGGAGCCCTCTTGCTCCCCCTCATCCTGTCCGCCTCAGCTACACCTCTCGCGGCCTCAAAGTCCGCCAACTCCCCCCCCAATTGTCGGTTCGCACACGATTATACCCAGGCTTCGATCCTCAAGAACCCGGAGCCATTTGCCCAAGACCTACTGTATTGGGAAGGTAAGTTCCATGCCGATAATGTCGGCTACAATGGCAACAACGGCATGACATTCGACGGCACGCTGCTCGACCAGGTTACGGGATTACCCACGAAGAAAAATGCATTTAGTGCTGCGAGCAAGGAGGTGCGGCCCTTCGAACCCCTCTCAACATGGCCTTTCGCTGATATAAAACCAACAGTCCCTCCAATTCATGCTCTACGCGCACGCTATCTCTGGTTCCGCGGACGCGGCACGCTTCCTGTCCCCAGACAAGCCAAGCGCCGCACCTAAGATTGCAGCTGATATCCTTGAGGTGAAACTAAAGACGTACCTCAAGTTTAATGAGACTTATCCAGGTTTCGGAGGCCTTCTTCCTTGGTATGCAAATGCCGAAGGCAGCGACTCGATTGAGCCGACTTGGGACTGGGTTAACAGGGTTCCGGCTCTTGATAATGGGTGAGTGTACTTTGTTGCCTCTGAATTAGAGAGCAAAGACTTTATTGCTAAAGACAAAACAGTGAATTGCTCTGGGCCGTCTATGGTGCCGTCCAGGCAATGGAGAAGAGTAGAGAAAAATCGTTCCAGCAACTCGCCCGCAAATGGCAGAACTGGCTCGACTTCACAAAGACTACGCCCCCGATTGTATGATCTCCCTCATCGGCGATCCTTTGTCATTTGGCTCCTGCCTAACTTTGTTAGATGTTTTACAACGGCGGCGGCCGCGTCTGCGCCTCCACCGCCATTGCCAACCAATCCCTGCCCGTCTCTCACCCCAACCAGACATACATCTGCGAGGACCCTACTTACATCCTCGACGATCCCTATGAGGGAGAGCTCGTGACGTGGTGGCTACATTTCTTTGGGGGCTTTTCAAGCGCCGAAAAGTTGAAGCTATGGGAGGTGAAGCGCGCGAAGATGAAGAGTATCGACTGGAAAGAAGGTAGCAAGGGCCCTGTGACTGTGCTCCAAGGGTACTGGTTTAGTGCACATGAGCAATGGAAGGTGCTCGAGATGCCATACTTTGATGTCGATATCGTGAAGTAAGCTCGATTCCACCTGTCCTCGGTCTATTCCCCATTGCCATGCAAAAGTCATACGCTAATTACTATATGTGCCCTGTAGGCAGGTATATCGCAATGGTGAGGTTGTCCGCACCTGCCATTCTGCAGCCAACAAGATTCCGGGAATGTACGCATCTGTCAACAACGCGACGGACCCTGTCACTGGCGAGATCCAGGGGTATATCTCTGCAACGGGAATCCAAAGTGTGGCATCTCAAAATGTGACGGAGAGTTATATGATCACGCCCTATTCTTCGTATCCGGTGATGCTGTTCAGCAAGAAAGTAGGTTTGGCCTGGTGGCACAACATGGTGGGGTCGAAAAAGGGACAGAGTAAGAGCTATTCTGGTGAGAGATGAATGAGGAAAGGCTAACTCGAAATAGATCCATATGGCAGCACAGAGGGTTCGAGAATAGACGGCACGTTAGTCTCCTCTTTCGTGTCGTGGGATAGTAAGATTACGACTGTCGTTGCAATGCTCGGAGGCGTCCAGGACCTTGTCCGTGACGGCATGAAGAGTGAGGGCATTTATGATGAGTTCAAGAATGTGCTCAAGGTATGTCTCATGTCTGTAACCCTTTCTTAAGAGTATCTGCTGACAACAATGACAGCGCGAGTACAATATGGTGTTTAAGAACGTAAAGGGGAAGAATGTGGATTTCTGCTTGCCTACGGCTCAGATTCCAGACAAGGGACTGGTAGATTATACCAAGTGTAACTAAAGATCTAAACCTATCGAAATTCCGTGTTAATGCGGCAAAAAGTAAGAAATTGTCGTCGTTGCTACTGCATGTAATCACAGCCGCTATCGCCGTTGCTGCTGTATATAGGGGGTATTAGGTAGAAGGGTTCCTCTAGTAGGGGGACAAGAGGTACAATAACTGTACTACGCCTAAAGGTGTAATATTCATTTTGGCCAGCTTTACAAGGCATAGTTTTCATGTACCAAAGAGCCGACAGGATCACTGTATAACTGAAGCTCCTAGTCATGGCTCTATATTTTGTGTGGGCGGCAACTATCCACCTCCGCCACAAACAGATATCCCTCGTCTTTCTAAAAAGCTTCAAACAGTTGTCTCGTCTGTATATCTATCAAAGGCCCAAGTTCGAACCATAATACAAACCTAATATTTATTCCCTTCCCATTCCTCTTCCTCGGGCAACCCTGCCGTTGTCCATAAGCCTTGCCAGTATTGTGGATCTAGACCTAGAGATAAACGCCATTCTGTATTCGGTCCCCTCAGATCGTTACTGCTCCAAACCATGCTATTGCTTGTATTGTCGTCTAGTCCGAGATTATGGAATTGCTCATCCGTTCGAAAATTGAAGGGTGCTGTTATTCCTTGTTGATCCGAGGGAAGAGCAGATTGCGTGATTGTTGGTTGATTGTAGAATCGTATCTGGGTGGATGGTTCTAATGCGTTATAGGTAGATGTATTGTCGGGGACTACCTTTGACTGTAGGTGCCTGTCCCAAGCATTATATAGAGGAAGGTCAGCTGGTGGCGGGAGGTTGTTTGGTGGAGGGGTTTGGTAGAAAGCGTGATTCTGGAGAGCCTTCCAGGCAACCTGATAGAAAACTTTGGCAATTCGAAAAGAGATGGAGTGTGTGTAATTTGGATAGTATTTTTTGAAAAGGGAAATAATCCTCCCTAGCAGGTTAAGATCCTCCCGCGCACTAATAGTTCCCTTGTTCTGCAGGATGTTGATAAAGATGATGTCGAGACTCCAGGATACATTATTCATAAGAAACCTTAAAGATATATTAGTGTGTAATCTCGATAAATAGTAAGTTCAAACATACATGCTGAATGGGTGGCGATCTTCATGAAAATCGAGTAAGGATACCGTTGCTCTCGCGGCTCCTACGCAAAGAGCAACACTTGACAATATGTTCTCAAAGTTGTCATCCGACGCGATCAAATTCGAACATTGAAAGATAAATGAATGGATCACGATTATTAACTGATAATAATTGTAATGCATCATCGTGAGACACATTAATCCGGAATCTTTGTCATCTTGCTCTGGCCTATCAGACTTCGTGATCTCCGGAATGTGTAGTTTCCAGTTGTAGAGCTCGAAATCGAGGTCAGAAATAATTTTTACGACCTCGTCATCGCGCATCTTAACAGCATCTTTGGCGTAGAGAAGTGAATAAACCTTCCTCTTTATCAGGGATAAGCTTACTTGCTCTCGCAAGATATTAAGAGTAGTGCCGTTGTCGAACGACACCATCCCTGCTCCATCCTCTGGCAGATCATCCCGCAAGTCGATTATGAAGTCGGGCCCAATCATCGGTGGTTTTCCAATTTGTAAAGCTAGGTCATGATCGAGAACAAAGGCTTGCCAAAATAGTCGTCTTTCGCGAAGTTTATCCTCGTCCGTTTGGCCAGGCCGTCTTCTCGGATTGTCATAACCACACAAAACCATTGACTGTATCGCAGCTGCCAGAATCATTACAGCAGTCTGATTCTCACAGAGAAACATGAAGTATGCCGTCTAAATGCATTAGCGTACCCCCTTTCATTATTTAAGCGGAGTAAAAGTTACCATTGATAACATTGTGCCTGTATTGAGTTGGGTCGGTTTCGACATCATGATAGATGGGATCATGCTCATCGCGTTTCCTATATACTTCTCACCTTCCACCGAGTTCTCCGTGCCGCTACGCTTCCGGAGAGCATGCCCTAGGATTACATTAATTGCGGCGAACCAGCCCCGGGATGGTGATATTCCTGTCGAGTAATACCTTTCGACACCATCCATTATTTCCTGGTCATCGAATAGGCGTATAATTTGGTTCACCACCACGAGGTAGTCTGTAAAGCTTCTGTAAGCTTCTGTGCTACTCTAGCGTGATCTACATAGTTACCATTTGCACAGTCAATTGTTACTGATTTGCTCGGAAGCGGGTGCATAGAAGAAATGCCCACATTGCCACGATTATGTGGGAGCGACGTTGGTGTCAGGGAGGCGGCCACTGCCTGACCGAAACAATCATCCCCAACTAATTCATTGACCCATAGGATACCTTGGAGGGAAAATATGAAAGACGGACCTAGACCGTTAATTTGAGGGACGCAGTTAGACTAGTTGCCATACCTGTATGCTCAAGCTCTAGTTCATTGTCGATGAAGGTGGCTCCGTTATGGTTAAGAGGAGGTTCAAGTCCAGTCAGGGCTGACTGGCTGTTTTCTGACACTTGAGCAGCAGCCGGACCTACGAATTCGTCCTTCTCAAAGACTGGCTCGAAGAGACGATTTGGCGAAGTTCCCTCCGACATTGGGGCTATATGCAAGTTGGGTTCTGCCTCGAGTTCGTTACTTGGCGGTGTTGAGATCTTGCTTCTCGAGAACTCCTTTACGACGCCCTCCATCTTTGCTAAGCGCTCCACCATGTCCTTGTAAGTACTAACAGTTGGCTAAAGTCAATGTAGATCGGGGCCGACGAGGCTAGATAACTTACGAGCGGCGGACGGCCCTCTTCCGTAATGCTTCATATCTACAGCCTTCGGGATTCTTTGAACAACTGGTACAGTTTGGCAATATTCGATCACATTTGACCTCATGAACTTAGCAGTTGCCAAAGAGGTAGTTGTTGCACAACGTACCTTTCGTGCCCGACAAATGGTACATGCCCATTGTGCAACCTGTTGTTCCCTAGCGTCCCCCTTGGGGGAAGCCCGGGGGGAAGCCGAAGCGCGAGCCTCACTCATTAGAATAATGGGGAAAATAGAGTTTCGCGGATGAAACTTTGCCCAGGAGAAAACAACATGAGGAATCTTAGATGACTGACTTTCGGGAATCGGCGGCACTGTTCCTGTAATAGTCTCGGTCACGGATAAACAGTGTCTCCGAATACCGAAACTAGGCACTTTTGAGTGTGCCTAGATTGCATTACAACAAATCATCGCCCGCTAACTTGATAACTTTATTTACTTTGTTCTATAAACCGGAACCCAACCTGGTCCAAACCTCCGACCACCGAGACCGCAAACCGTTTCAACAGTTAGGAAATTCTAGGAACGAGGTTGATACTCCACTCTATAACCATTTCTCCCTATGAGTCGTCGCGGCTAAAATACGTACCCCGAATGGCGAACTGTAGAACATCACGGATCCTCTAGTACCCGGTCCTAGTTCAAGCAGGCAACATCTCGATAGACATAATACCACAATGCAGTCGCCAGCACCAAAGATATTCCCCAGTTCGGAATATGGGTCGGATCCGGCGGAAATGTAGGGCTATTTTAGGGGTAATGGATGCGCGTTCCGTTTGTTTGATTCTAAACTCGGGGTTCGGTCTAACATCCCTGCATGGCCAGCTGTGAGGTGCTTCCTGTACCCTTTCTTATATACCCATCACTCCTATTGCAAACTCTCTCTGCTCTGTTCTCACAATTCTCTGCAATTCCTGGCCAAGCCAAGTTAGATACAACTAGGCGTGATGGCCTCTATGGGTAGCAATCTCTTCGGGAGCAACGATCACACTGCCAGAACGGCCGATGTTATCAATCCTCACAACAACGCAGTAGGTGACGACAATTCACACCCGGCTACTGTACGCTTAGACGCCGACGCTACACCTACAGCTTACAACAATAGCTTTATCGAATCTAGTGCTATTTCAGTCGCTGAGTTTGGTGGTAGTGACACTGATACTGCCACTCAAGACAAGGAGATGGCAACGGACGCTGATCCTGCCCGACTGGATGATGGCAACAATTTAAAGCAAGAGCGGAAGCAAGGCGAAGAAATACAGGCCCTCGCACGTACATATACCACACAGTCCCGAGTTTCTGGCGCCGAGCCCTTCGGCGGAGCGCTCACGACTTACACGGATCCCGACTCGCCGCTGAACCCCAATAGTCCAAACTTCAACGCTCGCACTTGGGCAAAAGCTATTGTCGAACAGGTAGCCGCCGAAGGAACCGGATTTCGATCCAGTGGCGTCTGTTTTCAGAACCTGAATGTGTACGGATTTGGCGCTGGAACCGACTACCAGAAGGACGTTGCCAATGTTTGGTTAGAAGCTGCTGGTGCAGTGCGTCGGGTCTTTGGCTACGGCAGAAAGCGCCGCATCGACATCTTGCGCGATTTCGACGGCGTTGTCCATAATGGCGAAATGCTTATCGTTCTGGGCCCTCCGGGATCTGGTTGCAGCACTTTACTCAAGACGATTGCGGGCGAGACGAACGGTCTATATGTGGATGATGATGCCTATTTCAACTACCAGGGTTTGACCGCCACGGAGATCCACTCTGCACATCGTGGTGAGGCCATCTACACTGCTGAAGTGGATGTACACTTCCCCATGCTTACTGTGGGTGAAACGCTCACCTTCGCATCTCGTGCCCGAGCCCCACGGAGCCTGCCACAAAACGTATCTCATGCTATGTTCTCGGACCACTTGAGGGATGTTGTGATGGCACTGTTTGGTATCAGCCACACGCGGAATACAAGAGTAGGAAATGAGTACGTTCGTGGTGTCTCTGGCGGTGAGAGAAAACGTGTCACCATTTCCGAGGCTGCCCTTTCTGGTGCACCCTTTCAATGTTGGGATAACTCTACTCGAGGTTTGGATAGTGCTAATGCTATCGAATTCTGCAAGACGCTAAAGCTTCAGGCGGATCTTTTCCAGACCACCTGCGTCGTCTCAATCTACCAAGCTCCTCAGAGTGCATACGACCTCTTCGACAAAGCTCTTATTCTTTACGAAGGTCGTCAAATCTTTTTCGGTCGTGCCGATTCTGCTAGGCAGTATTTCATCGATTTGGGGTTCGAGTGTCTTGCCCGCCAGACAACTCCGGACTTCTTGACATCCATGACCAGCCCTCTGGAACGCATCGTCAGAGCTGGCTTCGAGAACAGAGTGCCTCGAACCCCAGATGAGTTTGCAACGGCGTGGAAGAACAGCGCCGCGTACAACGCTGTGCAGGCAGAAATTGAGGAGTACAAGATCGCTCATTCCATCAATGGCCCCGACGCCGAAGCCTTCCGCGCTCACAAACGAGCTCAGCAGGCGAAGTCCCAACGTGCCAAGTCTCCATTCACATTGTCCTATTTTGGTCAGGTGCGACTGTGCCTTTGGCGTGCATATCGACGGCTTATCGGTGACCCGTCCATTACACTCGGTCAGCTCGTTGCTAATATTGTCATGGGCCTAATCATAACCTCAATCTTCTTTAACTTGCAACTTACTACGGCCAGTTTCTTCCAGCGTTCTGCTTTAATCTTCTTCGCTATTCTTATGAATGCCTTTAGCTCGGCTCTAGAAATCCTGACTCTCTACGCACAACGACCTATTGTCGAGAAGCATGCTCGATACGCTTTCTATCACCCCTCTGCGGAGGCATTCGCGTCAATGTTGATAGACATGCCGTATAAGACCGTCAACAGCATTGTCTTCAATCTTGTACTCTGTAAGTTGCCCCAACTGAGAAAAACACCTAGAGGCCCCTTCTACCCTCTCGCTGAGGTCTATCTAATGACAGCAACTAAAAACCCACTTCCTCGCGCGTCTAAAAAGGGGATACTAACATGAAACTCAGACTTCATGTCCAACCTACGACGCGAACCCGGAGCGTTTTTCTTCTTTCTGTTCGTTTCTTACCTAACTGTTCTAACGATGTCCGGAATTTTCCGGACTATCGCTGCATCATCTCGAACACTATCGCAAGCCATGGTACCGGCGGCTGTATTGATTCTAGGTCTGGTCATGTTTACTGGATTCGTCATTCCTATCGACTACATGTTAGGTTGGAGCAGATGGATGAACTATATTGACCCTGTGGCATATGCCTTTGAGTCTCTTATGGTTAATGAGGTATGCGCTAATCATGATTTGCTATAATATTACGGTTTATAACAGAACGCTAACGACGCATTAGTTCCATGGCGTTGATTATTTGTGCACGTCATTCGTCCCGAGCGCTTTTGTTCCTGGATATGAAAACGTCTCCCAGGCCAATCGCGTATGCTCAGCTGTAGGTTCTGTTCCAGGAAGCGACTATGTGTCCGGAGCATCCTTTATTGGCTCCAGCTTCCGGTACCAAAGAGGTCATAAATGGCGGAACGTTGGAATTCTTATTGGGTTTCTTATGTACGTCTTCATTGCCCCGTGTCTATGAATATATACAAACACTAACGGCCATAGTTTCTTCAACGGCTTGTATGTGCTTATGACCGAGATAGTCACTGCTAAGAAATCCAAGGGTGAGGTGCTCGTCTTTCGCAGAGGGCACAAACCCAGCCAGTTTAAGGACGGCAAAGGTGACTCCGAATCGGGCACGCCGACTTCATCTGGAACCTCGGTAATTGCTACGAATATGGGCCCTGCCAATGCATCAGACAAGGAGTCTACATTGATTCAGAAGCAGACAAATGTTTTTCATTGGAGGTAAGTAAAATACATGTGCCTAGCAGACATGATCTAACAAAAACCTTTCTAGCAATGTATGCTACGATGTGAAGATTAAGAGCGAGAATCGCCGTATCCTCGACCACGTTGATGGATGGGTCAAACCCGGAACTCTTACGGCGCTAATGGGTGTCTCTGGCGCTGGGAAGACAACTTTGCTCGACTGCTTGGCTGATCGGACCTCGATGGGAGTTATTACTGGCGAGATGCTTGTTAATGGCAATTTTCGTGACGCTTCATTCCAGAGAAATACGGGATACGTTCAGCAACAAGATCTGCATCTCGAAACCACTACCGTCAGAGAGGCATTGAACTTCAGTGCGCTCTTGCGCCAACCAGCCCATGTCCCACGAAAAGAGAAACTCGCTTATGTCGACGAAGTTATTAAGCTCCTGGATATGGATGAATATGCCGACGCCGTCGTTGGTATTCTCGGTGAAGGCCTTAATGTCGAACAGCGAAAGCGTCTAACGATTGGCGTCGAACTCGCGGCTAAGCCACCTTTGTTGCTCTTTGTCGATGAACCCACATCTGGTCTTGACAGCCAGACCTCTTGGGCTATCCTCGACCTCCTAGAGAAGCTTACGAAGTCCGGACAGGCTATCTTATGTACAATCCATCAACCATCGGCTATGCTGTTTCAGCGATTTGATCGCTTGCTCTTCTTAGCCAAAGGCGGAAGGACGGTTTACTTTGGAGATATTGGAAAGAACTCGAAGACTATGACAGACTACTTTGAACACAATGGCGCTCCCTCGTGCCCACCAGATGCGAACCCCGCAGAGTGGATGCTGGAATCTGTTATTACTGCTCCTGATGTAGATTGGCATAAGACCTGGCGAGAGAGCCCTGAATTTGAGGCTGTCCAAGCCGAACTCGGCCAACTCAAGAGCCATGCCAGAGATATCCCAACGCCAGTCGATGGGCATGAAAAATCTGGTTTTCAAGAATTCGCAGCTCCATTTTCGGTTCAGCTATACGAAGTTACACACCGTGTCTTCCAGCAGTACTGGCGGACACCTTCCTATGTCTACTCTAAGGCTGCTCTGTGCACTCTCATCGCTCTGTTTATTGGATTCGCATTCTTCAATGCTCCGAATACTATACAGGGCCTACAGAATCAGACTTTTTCTGTATTCAACCTGTTGACTATCTTCGGCCAGCTCGTCCAGCAAACGATGCCGTACTTTGTTGTACAACGCTCTCTCTACGAGGTTCGTGAGCGTCCATCCAAGGTATATTCTTGGAAGGCCTTCATGCTTTCTCAAATCATCGTTGAGATCCCCTGGAATACCCTAATGTCGCTGATCATGTTCCTATGCTTCTACTACCCGATCGGCCTACACAAAAATGCCGAGATATCAGGTCAAACTCACGAACGCGGTATTCTCATGTTCCTCCTACTATGGGCCTTTCTGATGTTTACCTGCACGTTTACCGACATGATCATCGCCGGGTTCGACTCTGCTGAGGCCGGAGGCAATGTCGCTAACCTACTCTTTATGCTCTGTTTAATATTCTGTGGTATCCTCGCCAACCCCGACACATTCCCGCGTTTCTGGATCTTCATGTACCGTGTCTCACCATTTACTTACTTAACTTCCGCCATGATTTCAGTCGCTGTCGCAAATACCAAAGTGGTTTGTGCCACCAATGAGTTTCTCCACTTCGTTCCAGTCGCTGGGGCGACTTGTGGGGAGTATATGAAGGGATACATCAAGGAAATGGGTGGGTACCTTATAGACCCTAGCGCCACTGATACTTGCTCGTTCTGTGCGATCGAGGAAACCAACACGTACCTTGCCGCTTCTCATATCTACTACTCCCAGCGCTGGAGGAACTTCGGTATCTTCCTCTCGTACATTGTCTTCAACATTGCTGGTGCGCTGTTCATCTACTGGCTTGCTAGAGTACCCAAGACGAAGCTTGGTGGCAAAAAGAAGATGGAGTGAACTGCTCAGCGAGAATGGGGGAAGATGTTACGTTCTAGGACGTAGAGGGGGACGTTTGCGCCGCGCTTGGTCATCTGATCTTAACTTCCCTCCCCGCCAACAACAACTAAAGTCGACTTTCTTTTTCAACACTAGATTTATTCACAGAGAGCCCACGGCTCAAGATTTTCTTTATTTGCTCGTCCAGATTCAGTCCATTCATAGAGTATAGAAGTTTTTATTAATAGATATTCTTATTTTGAATTTACAGCTCCAACCCCGCGAAAGTAGCATACTGTTAGTTCATAGTGTTAAGTTTAGGTGCTAGTCTTACCTTACCGACCACACTACGAATTCAAGCAACCGCCTGAACACTTGCTGTTAAATTATCGTCGTTGCTACTGCATGTAGCGTGCGTCACGGGGGACCGACGGTTCCAAACCGCCGGTCTGAAGGTTTTCCAACCCGGAGCGCGGTCTGGGTTGGAAAACCAGGCCGAACCGCCCAGACTGGTGGGGGACCGTGGGTTATTGGCTTCAGACCGGACCGCCCCATGGTCCGGTCTGGGGTCGGTCCCCCGTGACGCACGCTAACTGCATGTGGGGGGATGAAATGCGAGCGAGGGTTACTCTCATGCCCCGCTATTGCTCTGAGAGCATATAGGGGCCGGAGGTAGAAGGGTTCCTCTACTAGAGGGGCAAGAGCCACAGTAACTGTACTACGCCTGCACGTTTGTCTTTGGACAGTTCGAAGGTTTCGTACGAACAGTAGGCTAGCACTGTCGTAAAGTTTAGCTGACATGTAGACGAACTAGTACTATTATGACTAGGTACTAGATTTATCCAAACATAATCCCTGGAGTCGTTTTCAGCCGCATCTATTTTTAGAGGCCGCGCAATTCCCCGCCAACGCCAAATCTGCCAACGTTCTTAATTCTTTTCTCCTCCTCCTTCCCGACCGCCCTCTTTACGCCACCGTCTGTTTCTGGTCTGGGGCTGGTCTTTCCTTTCTCCAACATTGAATCCCCACGTTATTAGGGTCTCCCAAATCCACCATCTGATCTGCCAGGTGACGGAGATACCTCCATTAAGCAGCGTCAAGCCGATCCCCACGCAATACAATTCGAATGATGGAGTCGGAAGACGACTCAATCAACGTATCGACAAAAAGCACGCTGGAAAAGACGGAAAATACATATCAAGAAAGCTATCTCGGATTGTCTAGGCTCGCGCTGGCGTCAGATAGCGTCACATTCACTCGACGCAAGGGTCATTATGTTCTAGCAAAGCAATCGAAGCTCAAGAACAGTCTGCTCGTAGGCGTGGCATTTCTTGAGCTAGGCAACGCTGGAGACTTTGCCGCGAATGTGTGGAACGACATTCCAGTACCGCATTTCGTCGTGGCACTAATGGTGGTTGGCGGTACCTTGGCGCTCTTCCTCTCCTATTTCGCCTTCAAAGATGCCAAGCTGGGCTGGCGCAACCTGGTTCACCTCCGAGAAGAACGACGTGATCTACAAAGGCAGAAAACTCACGACCTTGAAGATGGGCAAATCATACAGGGCTTAGATGCGCGGTTGAACGTCAGCTTTCGGGAAATAGGAACGGAATCGATCAGTCGCGTTGGTTTGGACGTTTGCATGGGGGTCGGAGGCATAATAATTGGCATTGGAACATTTCTGGCGATCGGCGGCGCAAATAATCGTGTATGGCATGCTAGCAATCTCATGTCTGGATACATCGGAAACGTTCCCTTAGCGCTCTATGCCTTATTCAATGGGGCATGGTCTTGCTATGTCTGGATAAAAGCCCGTCAGCACGGCATTGCTGGAGCGACGGCGCTAAATATGGACAAGGCAGCTGCCCTGCTGAAGCGTCGCATCTTCACCGTCCAGATGTACACTGCGATAGTTGGAGTGACTGGCATCATTGCAGGAGCGGCATCGCTTATTTCCGCGACCATGTGGTGGGGCTATGTGATTTTGATTCCAGTAATCATATCATCCATCTCCTGCAACTATATCTGGCGAAAGAAGATAGCCTACGAGCGTCCGTTGGTTCAACGAGCGCTAGGATTAAGCAAAGTCTCCCTACTCAGAGAATTGGAATCCATCGTAGCAGTTCAACGAATACTAAAGGAAGCGCCCTTTGAGCCTCTCTACAAACTCGTCTCAGATTCGCAGTCGATCACCTCCGTCATCGAGTTCATCGTAATGAACGACCTTTTCGAGGACTTCTGTGTTCGCCTCCTCGATGATACGCACCTCTCAGAGCTTTTTGGTATCCCAAATGAAGAGATTACAATCACTTCAGAGCTTCTTTTAACGGCCGATAATTCATACGTTCCTCATATTCTAAAAATCGCGCAGACATGTGTCAGCGAGATAGGACCAATACATTTCCAATACCGACAACGTTACATCCTAGAACTTCTTGGATCTTATTTGTGCGTCTCACAAGCTGGAACTTCAGAGACGACTTTAGAGAAGTGCTGAGAAAGGTAATCTTTTATGGGTGGCAGGCCCACATTGAAGATTGAGGTCTCACTCGGAGTGTATTATATGTAAGAAATAGGCAGCATCATTGTGAGGTGTGCAAGGGTCGTGAGCGATTAAGCTCATATAATTTAATATGGTTCTAAATGAGAATACTCCGTGTGACCCAAAGCAGAAGTAATGTTTGTTGAACGCGAGAGCCTAACATATCCCATCATAGTTTTAGAGTGACTTCATAAATTTGATAGTTGGAAACCGCCATCAGCATTATACTCCTCCTCTCGCTTCTTTCTAGACCGCCGGAAGATGCAGAAATAAACTAAAAGCATTGGAAGGGCCATTGCGACGGCGAGTAGGCTGTATACGATGACAATAGTACGGTCCGTGGCAGCAAATTGCATTCCACTAGGATGAACAAATGGTCAATTAGTATACGCAGTATCCAGAAGTATTAGTTTTTAGGAGCCTTTTTATACTCACAGGCCGTTGTTAATGATAAGCAGGAGCCAAATGCACCTTGCTGCCCAAGTATGAACAGAGGTGAACTTCGAGTTCTGCCCAGCCTGGTCTGACTTATCTGCTTTTTTTTGCATGCGGCGCATATAAATTCCAATCGAAGCAAGGACGAGGAGCCCTCCGACGGATAGGAATCCGATGACTTGGTGAGCAGAGTCGAAATGTTTAGACTGTTGAGGCGTTCTAGTCAGTAGTATACATAGATTTGAGGAGGTCTACGTACCCTGTTATACTCTGTGCTCACATAGATTCCCAGGCCCATTGCAGTAAGGACAAGAAATAGTACAAGGCTTCCGGTGAAGACATGCAGCATTGGCCACTTGAAAAGTCCAATAATTATCACATCGAATGGGATTATCACCAATGCCACGAGGGCCATCAGAAAGCCGTGAGCTCTAGATGCCTTGTCCCCGTCTTTCACTAGTGATCCAAGAATTGTAGCGCCGCTTGTGATGTTTGAGGCCAGTGGAACTCCGCCAAGGCCAGTTGCTTGAACCATATTCATTGTGAAGTGACCTGACTCTACGTTAGCTATAGCTTAAAGGCCTTGCGTGGAGAACCTACCAAATGAATCGTGCCGGCGTAGCCCGGCAGTCTGTGAGTCCGATGATATTGGAACACCATTTGGCCCGACAGCATATATGAATGGTTGTACAGTCGTGCTGAGGTTAAGAGAACCCCCACTCCATGATCGGCAGCCACGGCACAACGCATTCATGACGAAAAACCCATTTTGGATGGAAGATCCGTCAAGAACCTCAACTTGAACTTCCGTTGTAAATGTCGGCTCAGAATGGCCTCTGTGAATTGTTATTAATGACCGCTTGTCCATAGATTGTCTGGAGTGCCTCACGTTGCAATACGCGGACTGATTGTAACATCTAAAGAAAGTTCGTTATAAAGGGCTCAAATAGCAACGGAGATCGAGTATTTAGCTTACGTTGATTGTCCGAAGCAGAGTACATTATCATCATTAAGGATCCAGCCATATCAGAGCCAACTCCAACGGCGACCCAGGAATAAGAAGGAGATGAGAAGTAAAAGTATACATCGGTGGAATTGTCTGGGAGGTTGATGGAGAAGGTCGTCTGGGTGTCTTCAATATACACCGTTGAGGCTGCAGGAGTATCTGATCGAACGGGAGAGGTGAACAGGGCTGCACATTTTAATTAGCAGCTAGTTGTTATCTAGGCCGTCCGACTTAATAGGAAAGAACTTGCCCAATATCAAGGCCAACGCTGGGAATATGCCACGAAGCATCGTGTAATGCAATATCATGGATAGAAAAAGGAAGTAAATTGATGATTGCACGACATATCAGCACGAACATTTCTACTACGATGTCTTTATAGTTTTATACAAGATGCTGATCTAGGTGTACGTGATGCTGCAGAGAGTGATCTTTGTGTGCCAAAGTTCTAAGATGCATCTGCGATTGGCTTGGCGCCCTGTCACATTTTCAGGGCCAGAAGGTTTTGAAATTGAGCGCGCGCGTAGACGCAAAGGTTTCAGTGGCTGTCACATATTATTTGTATCACAAGCCGATTCAATGACTAGCCAACCAGAGATCCTGGGACAATGACATTTTAGCACAGCCACGCTCAATTTAACTTATCGGATATCGCCGCGGAGGAACCCATCGACAATTCCCTCATATTACACAAGCAGGAGAGCGGTTCTCGATCATCAAGTTCCTAGACGGAACGCGATGCCATAGCTCTTGAATCAGCTATCAGATCGTGATTCTGCATTCTAAGGATTAGTTCAAATGGGTGCAGAACGTCAAACTGTAAATACTGCACGCCAAGAACGTGTCTTATGAATTAAGCATTAGGGCCCGAATAGGGGCTTGGCAATTCCGAAGCGTTGCCGTATTCGTAAATGTTTTGCGCTAAAATCGTGACAGTCCCCCTTGCTAAGTCGCTCAAACCACGCACGTACCATGAAATCTGCGATACCTTACAAATTGTACTGTAGTACTGTAATGTAACTGTGTACGAAGGTTCGCCTAACAGGAGGACCTCGGCCTCGGCTCTGCAGCCTTCCTCCACCTCCCCAACTTCCCCTATTGTCTATCCTGTTACGATTGCGAATATCGGGTACTGACTGAACTCTAGATGACGATCATTACAGCGATAGAGAGGAGGAGCGAGCGTTATGAGGACGAATATGGCTCTGATTAAGTGAGATCTATGTGTAACACTAGCTCCTGTACAGAGGAGTCACAGAGGTTCTCTTGCGTAAAAGGTTAGGGGCCGATGGCGGAGTTGCTAGGTATATACAGTAGAAGTGCGTGTTGGAGGAGTCGAGGATGGGCATGCTAGCGCAGATTTAAATACACTATCTATCCCCGAAGGGATTCGTTGGCGCCGCAACAACCATCGACTTCAACACCAGTGGCGGCGGCGGCGTCCTCATCACATCCAGTTCCTGTAACCTAGCTTTGCCCGACTGTGTCTCTGTCAATTCAACTTCAACCACTCATAATTGTCATGAATTCTCGTATCAGTGAACCACCCTTGGTACGTAGGATCTCGGGTAGACAAAAAGACCTCCCCATTAGGTAGTGAGGGAATAAAGTATCGGCAAACTATTGGACAGAGGAAGGGGGTGAGACTGGTAAGCCATAAAGAATACGAACTAGTTCGTAAATAGTATAGTACGTTCTAGTATGGACTACCCCGGAAAGTGATCTAAAAGCTTGGCAAAAAGCTTGAATAGAAGATGGAACACGATGTTCCAGCTTTTATTATCGTGAATCCTTGCACTACCTACAGTCACAGTCGGTTGTAAAAGCAGCTTCCCTCTTCGCGAGCTTAGATTTCTTATTCCACCATCACAGTCCAGCAAGTAGAGTGTGCGGCAAGAGTATATATACCCAAACACGGCCTGACCATTCCCGACTACAGGGATGTCCTATTCTCGTACCCCTGAGTCGTATGAGACGGCACAGGTCTAGATTGGTTTGTCGCCCGCCTGCCAGGGCGCAGCACACACTAGCGGCAATCAGGCTGTCGTTTTTTTACCCTCTCAATACGGTAGTACACTTCCACGTTTGGTATTGTGCCTATTGGCATATATCTCATTTTTTTTGGTTCCTCCTTCAATGTAACCTTTCATTAAGGTCTAACGGCTGATCAAGCCTACGGGTAATCAAGCCTCGCATACAGTAGTGCCGCTAATCAAGTTGGAAGCCTTGCTGACGTGAGTTGTCGGCCCAGCGCTTCACCTCCGCACTCGAAAAGTGCCCGACGAGGCTGGACCCACGTTTGTGGAGATGAGGCTTTTCTCCAGTTCAGCCCCAGGACCCAATACACTACTATACTATATATGTATATACCCATATACTACGATTGGATGCCGTTCGACTTCCCTCTCGACTTCTACCCCGACTTTTCGCTTTCAGTTCTTTCCACCTTTCTTTGGGACACATTCCTTTTCTTTTTCGGTTTCTTTCTTATTGCTTTTTCGTTGCACATGCCTCTGCTACCTTCCATTTATGCTGAAGCGCAGAAACTTCCTGATTATAGGTAATACGAGGACTCTAGGCGTCAACAAACCCACAAAACGAGCGATATTTCATGGTCCTGATCGCTCCTCTCTTTACCTCTTGTGACTTAGGCCTTCTGGCCGTACCGCTCTCTAAATATGCACCACCACGGCAGCTTTCATTTCGGCGAGATCATCAATCAACTCATCTCCACCATTGCACCTTTCTCAGGCCTCATCCTAACAATAACCGCTTGCGTCATCGCCATCATCCGCCTCTACCTCCTCGACCTTGTCATCATCCCTAAAGTCTACTCACCCCAACTCATTCGGTCTCTCACCAATGGCCAACGTCGCAGCTTCGTTAACCACCACATCGCCGCAGGCACCAAAATAATCCTCCTCTTTATAACGGCCTACCCTTTTCTCGCGATCTTTACCGGCCATGCAACACCGCACACACATTTCGCCAAGGGGTCGTCAACGACCCTCGGAGATGTCATGGTCGTCTCTTCTCAGATCTTCACCGCCATGTATATCTTCGAGCTCTTCTACCGCGATCATGTCTCTCCGATTAGCTGTGCCCATCACGTTGGTGCGATTATTATTGCGCAGGCAGCTGTGGCGATGAGTATCAACTTCGATCATGAAAGCGATGCCGTGTTCGAGTTTCTTATTTGTTTCGTCTGGGGTACGTCACATCCCCGCCCTGTCATTCTTCAACCATCCTAATACGCAGATGTCTAACATCGTTATTACAGGAGCCTTTGACGTATTCGCCGAACTCTGGCCTCATATCGCAATGATCATCTACCGCATCCACAGCTCCAACCACCTGCTGCTATCCCGAATCCTATACATGACCATGGCCCTCGAGCTCGTCGGAACCTTAGTCGAAACAGTGATTGTCATGTGGTTGTTTGGAAGCCTTTGGGAGAAATGGACGCTATCACTCAAAATCGCGACACCGATTCTGCATGTACTTTTCTCTGCGGCGCAACTCTGGGGGGCGTGGATATTTTACAAGATGGGCAAGGAGCAGCGGTTGAAGTACGAAAAGGATGCGCTGGTTAGTCCTGTGGAGGAATGTTAAGAACAATCGCGACTTGCCTTTATTTCATACGGCGAGGTAATAAGTCCCGACGGGTTCACCACTTATGAGATTGATGGGGCCTGGCTACGCGGTTGATGACCTACACAAAGAACGGAGTGGAGTCTGTACGGTAGAAGAATTATGATTGAGTCTTTAGAGTGGACTATCTTTTAGGCTTATGTACAAAAGTTAATGAGAGGGATAGTCGAGAATTAATACAACTTTTTTAATATCAACTTGGCCACGTCAAGCCTACAAGTCTTGAGTGCAAGTCATGACTATGATATATTTATCTTTATGTAAAAACTCCGCTACTATATTCTTAACGGCACACCTAAGGCTGGGCTACATTCAGAAAAACACATCGAGACAATTGCAATACTGTCCATTCACTCCCCTTCTTACCCCGAAGTTATGTCCCAACTAAGTGACTGAGTCCAATATATGCTGTTGCCTTTGTTATCATGAGCATATACATTCATCCAGTGCTTAAAATCGAATTTTCTTTCTATTACAACAGGTGAGGCATGCGTGTCCACCAAATTGTGATCGGCGACTATTTACTTGTACAGATTCAATCAAAGTTTTTCTCAAGCCCTAGACACATGAATTGTGCGATAATATCTGCTGCTGCTCTGTAGATGCAATTTTTATGTGCTTTAAGATTATCCATTCACCTGAAGGCTGAAGGCTCGAAGCAGTCATAAATTCAGGAGCAAAAACGCGATCAGGCCGGGAGACCTACGGCGCTACCTCCGGGGACTCTCCATCGCAGCCCGCACTAAACCGCACCATCGTGGAGCATCAGCGTGCCATCCAGGACGATCCAGGACCGTCGACATGGGCCCCTTGAACGAAGGCGCAAGTTCGTGTGCCAAGCAATCGTCGAACCTCATCCACGTGGATTTCAGGGACGCCGAGCGTGGGGGTGGTTGATCCGCATCGATCCGGATCGCCGACTTGGCCCGCCCACGCCATCCACATCATCCACCTCCGACCCGGCGAGCTCCTTATCCAAGCTCTAGCACGGCCGCGTCGTCGATGGTCATCGACATCCCACGTTTTCCCCTCCGCCGCTTCTACTGGGCCGCCGAGCCCTAGTCCTCCTCCACCCTCGAACAACCCCTCGTCCTCCCGCGTCACTCAACCCCCAACCCTCAACCTCATGCCCCTGCCCATCCACCACCGTCAATGTCAATCATTCACCTTGCGAAATCCGCACCCACCACACAATGTCCAAAGCCAACCCACCTCATCCGCGCGCCGCTGCGAATGGCCTCCCACCGTACCTTCCACCGTAACTACAGTAAGGCAAGTACCTGCTGTAGAGACTTAGGTGCATGGGATACATCGGTACTCGCCGTCACGATCACCGCGTCGAATGTATGAATGGCGCTCAAACGTGAGACGCCCCTCTTTCCTCGCTTTCTTTTCTTCTTCACCCTACACGCGCCATGCCCTGGGGAGCGCACGCCGTCGCTGCTTGCCAGTCTCCCTATATTACATATAAGACCCGCCTCGCCGGGTCCACCGTCGATGATCGATGGTCATGGCTGTCGACGCTCAGCATCTCCATCGCCATCTCGTCGTGAGATAGAGAAGCCTGAGCAGTGAGCGAGCGACCGCACTTCCCTCTTCCTCATCCTTCACGTCTCCCATCGTCATCGCCATCCGGCCACCGGCATCCATCTATCCCACCACCGCAACCATGTATCCCGCCCGCATGCTGGACCCCAAGAGCGGCAACGTCTTAGCCACTTGGCACCTCTTCTCTAAGAGAGAAAAGGAGAACATGATGATCTACATCGCCGGCATCATGGTGTACAAGTTCGGCCTCGAGGTCTTCGTTGGCTCCTTTATCTCCCTCGCCACTAACCGCTACGACTACGCCGCCCGCATAGGCGGCTATGAACCCATCACCTTCGGCCGCATCGGCCTGCTCCAAGGCGTCAACCAGGCCGCCCAGGCGTTCGGCGCCATTCTCGTCGCGCCCCTCGTCAAGCGCTGGGAGACGCGCATTGTCCTCTCCGTCGCAATGATCGTCTTCGCCTTCTTCACCACCCTCATCATCATCGTCGATGCTGCGACAGGGGGCACCTTCAAACCCGCCGGCGCCAGCCTAACTGACTTCTCCTATTATGGGAAGTATAACACTGACGGCATGATCCCCGTCTACGCCATCACGGGCGTCGTCTACGGCATGGTTGAGCTCATCCGCCGCGTTATCCCGCGGGACATTGTCCGCTCTGATGGTTAGCCTGCTTCATCACTCCCCCCTCTACTCTCTAACTAACCCCCCTCCTAGTACAAAAACTCCGCCGCCTTGACGCCATCGTGCACATCTTCTACGAAACCACCGGCACCGCAGGCGCCTTCATCACTGCGCTCCTCCTCATCCCCAACCTTGGCAATAACATGGCCATCATTGTCTCCCCTTTCTGCTTCGCTAGCGCTGCTATGATCTGGTGGTTCGTCTCCACGGCTGAGCACCCCATCACGCTACCTAGACAGCGCAACGCCCTCTCGCCCTCTTATTTATCCCTACTCGCGCAATCCACACAGCTCTTCTTCACCTGCATCTACAACGGCGGGCGCATCCTCTTTACCTCGCGCAAGTTCATCTGGCTGCTCCCCTCCTACTCCCTCGCACTATACGCCCACCGCTACCTCGAGAACAACATCGCGCCCATCGTCGCGCAGCGGTACATGGGCAACTCGGCGTGGGCGCAGATCATGGTCGGTGGATCTAATTTCGGCGAGCTCACAGGCGCTTTGTTCGTCTTCCTCTTCACAAATCTAGTAGCAACGCCTATGCCCTGGCTCCGCTTCGACGCCCTCGGTCTCCTCATCATCTGGTACCTCGCCTTCTGGCACCCCTCCTACAACAACGTCAGCCAAGCCTGGGTCGTCGCCGCCACAATGTTGCCCATGTCCTTCGGCTGGGCGGCAGGTGATATCTCCATATCCGCGTACGTGCAAGCATTGCTTCACGGCCAGGAAAACGACCGCAAAGACGTCGGCGCGCTAGTCACCGTCATGGCTTTCCTGTACTCCACATACATCATCACCTACAGCATTGCCTCGCCCATCCTCGGGTATTACGTTGACCGCGTCTCGGCTGCAAATAACGGGGACGTGCATTCTGCCATCTTCCATGTTGGGGGGGTGCAGTTTACGGTCATTGCGTGTATGGTTTTCCTCTCGTCGTTCATCCCGCGCGGCGCGTTTGCCTTTAACCCCCGGATCCTCGAGGGCGAAGACCTGGAGGCGTATCGGGAGCGGGATATGGTGGAGAGCCCGCCGGCGGAGGTGACGAAGGAGGGGGGGGGAAGGTCGGAGAGTATGCAGGGCTTGAAGGTGGGGGATGATGATTGGTTCTTTGATTTGTGAGGGGGTAGAGGGGGGTTGACTCAACGCCTACTTTTGCGAGAGAATACAGGGGCGGGGAAGGTCGTTCCCGCGCTGCGGAATACAACAGCCGCGCCACCCGCGGCAGCTTCAACTGTATGGGGATATAATAGGAACTCGGATCGGAACAATAGAACTTTAGATGTGGGACAGGACACCTTTGGATTTTTTTGGGGACACAGAGATACACCAGGCGTTTAGACGGGGCGATTTTGGACTTTTTAGATTGTGGATTTAGCGATGGGGTATTGGGTATATGCTATTGGACCTAGGGTATTGAATCTTAGGTCTGGGGTGGCACCGGAATTGTTGCACTTGGACTGTTGCACGATGGCGAGAGTCTGGGTGGCGAGAGCGCGTGGGCGCTAGATGATTGGGGATGATGAGGAGGTGAGAAGATGAGGAGATGAGGAGATGAGGAGATGAGGAGATGAGGAGATGAGGAGATGAGGAGATGAGGAGATGTATACAATGAATGAATACCATTTTTTTTTCTTCAATAACCCGTTTAGCTATTTTTTGAAAGGGAAAATGTGGTTCCAGTTCTCTACTAAGTCGAAGGGCTCTTAAGAGAAGCCCCTGAGTTCGTGAACTTTCAACCGCAAAGACCCAAGTCTAGAACTGCACCGACATGTGTCACCTGATGGTCTCGATGACCCCTCACTAGGTACCTGCCGACTTATCCTTGAAATCAACTCCGCCTTTCGCCTTCCTGAATTTTTGCTCTGGGACCACTCGCCATCTCCATGGACAGACGTTTTGACAAGTCCCGATTGATTCGGCATCTGCCTTCGTCTGCTAATCAGGTGCATTGCAACATAACGTTCACATGGAAGTTGCTCAACGAAACGAAGAAATAATGAGCGATATCTGCGTTGAGGCTTGCCCCAGTAATGCTTCGTACTCCGATAGTTTTGGAGCCTTCCTCTCTAACCATGATATGGCCGTTGCTTCTCACCTAGTTGTCACGGATCTCAACGTAATAGTCTCTCCGACAGCTGCTCCTCCCACCTCCGACCCGAAATGGCACCGCATAGAGAAGGATCTCTACCTACATACATCCCAGCAAAGTGCGTGGCTGTATGTAGCGTTAGCAGATGAGGAAGAACTACGTGCAGCTGAGGACTTAGTGGTTGTGAATATCAGCGTTGGCGAGCGGCCTCCCACTAGCTCTGGCCCTTCGTGGGAGAGTCGACCTTGCGGAATCTGGGTGTTAAGACGCAAGTTCTCTACCATTGACGAGGCTGTAACAGAGGTGGACGTGCTATTCGGTGTAGATGCCGTTGACCCGCGACCGCAATGGGCTCTCATGCAATCACCGCTCCAGCTTGAGACTCAGCCGAAGGTACCAGTTGCAAGACTAAGCGTACTCTGCGGCAGGGCACCGATATCAGATACTCCGGCAGCTTTGAGAGTCGGGGTAGATGGCAAATTCAAGATCCTCCAGATCTCTGACACGCATATGGTCACTGGTGTTGGGGTATGCAGAGATGCTATTGATGCCCATGGGAACGATCTGCCAGATAGCGACGCTGATCCGCTTACGGTGAAGTTCATTGGAAATATCTTAGATGTCGAGAAACCAGATCTTGTAGTTCTCAGTGGAGATCAGTTGCACCATGACGTTAAGGACAGCCCTACTGCTATCTACAAGTTGTTTGCTCCTATAGTAGAGCGCTCAACCCCGTTCGCAGTCGTCTTTGGCAATCATGATAGCGAGGGCGAGCACGCATTAGGGCGTAAGTAACTTCTTTCACTGGCTATCTACAACTCGGAATTGTTACACCTCTACAAACGGTGTAGACTGATTGCTGACTAGATTATAGGCGAGAAGCAGATGTCAATACTTCAGAATCTGCCGTTTAGCTTCTGCAGGCCAGGCCCACCGAATGTGGACGGCGTAGGCAACTACTATCTCCAGGTTTTGGCTCCCGGCCAGTCACCACTCCCGTTATCGACTTTATATTTCTTAGATTCGCACGGTCAGATATCAGAGACCGCTGGCTATGATTATATCAAGCAAAGCCAAATCGAGTGGTTCACGGAAACTTCCCAAGCGGCACGAATGGCGCGAGAGCAGGACGATAATAACGGCCGCTTTCATTTGTCTTTAGCTTTCCTACACATCCCTCTTCCCGAGTTTGGAGACAGCAACCTTATTATAGGCAACGGCCATCGGGGGGAACCAACTGAGGGACCCAGTATCAATTCCCATTTCTACGACGCTTTAGTCAAAGAAAAAATTTCAGCTGTAGGCTGTGGGCACGATCATGTGAATGATTTTTGCGCTCTGCTGCCACAACAAGCGCAGCAGGATGTCGACAGAACCCCCCAGCATGGCCCTTGGCTATGCTATGGAGGTGGTAGCGGGTTCGGGGGATATTGCTCGTACGGCAAATGGCCATTTCGAACCCGATTTCACCGACGAATGCGGGTTTGGGAACTGGATACGAGTACAGGGGGGTTAAAGACTTGGAAGCGGGTCGAATATGATAGGGACAGAGTTGATGAGCTGGTGCTCGTGGAAAATGGAGTGGTGGTTGATCCTCGCGGCGATAAAGATGAAGACAGAAGCTGTGTAGTAAGTTGAAGCCAATGCAGCAAAAGGTATAGAGGGACTTCTACGCACCTATGGGTATTACTCGGGCAGTTTAGGAGTCTCATATTTGAGGGTCGTTAACTTGCACGAATACTTGCTTCTGCGTCATGGCTAATGATTGATTCATGTAGAGAGTATTGCGGAAGAGACACATAAGCCTCTATACCCGATTACTAGTGGAGAACTTCGGACAGACGTTGTACAAACCGACCAAAGCCTGCGGCGAATATTCACTCGAGCCAAAACTTGGAATGCCATCCTATTGTTGGACGAAGCCGATGTCTTTCTAGCAAAGCGGGATAGAGCAGACTTGCAAAGAAACGCTTTCGTGTCAGGTACGTAATCCAGGCCTACTTTTACAACACCTTTCCTGATGAAATCCAGTCTTTCTCCGCTTGATAGAATACTACCAAGGCATTCTATTCCTTGTCACCAACCGAGTAGACGAGTTTGACGAAGCTTTTCAAAGTCGGATTCGCCTGACCATCCACTACCAACCCCTAGATGACGTTCAGCGAACAGCCATCTGGCGAAACCTCCTGGGGCGGATCGAGTCTAAAACCTGGAACGAAGATATATTGAAAAAGTTGGGACAATCATACAAGATTAATGGAAGAGAAATTAATAACCTCATACGGACGGCGGCTGCTCTGGCGGAATATGAGGAGGTGGCTTTGGCGGAACGGCATATTGAGACAGTCCATGGGCTCAATACCATGGTCCAGCCAATTTATCCCGAGGAGAGCACAAGCAGAGTACATATCAACCCCTTCAAATGGAGAGCGATGGAATGGTGGTTCGACTCCACTACGAAGCTGCTGGTGGCAGCGTAACTCTCCTACCTCATACACGGAAGGAAACCAGAAACAACATCAATGCTTCTTCAACCTCTTCAAATCGCATCATCATTCACAACACCACCCTTAATTTTTTTTTGGTGGGGGTGGGTTCTCGTCTCCTACCTCTTGGCACGACTCCTTTCATCGACGCCACATCGTCGCATTTGATCATCTAAATAGACCGGATATATTCATTACTTCGAGCTTGATGGCAGTTTTCTTAGCATATAACTCTTAGAGCTGAGTGTTCAGATTTGTTTAAATGGAATGAAGGGCCGAGAAGTAATTAAGAGGTTTCTATGGGATTTAGTTGTATATATCGCTAGACTGTCGCCGCCGAGAGGGTTGGAAGACTAGAGGTCGTGAAACTTTGTGCGGCTCGGCGTGTAGGAGATAGGGGTTGTTGTGGTGTCAGTGTCTAATGTCTCCAGTTCCTTTGGATTTGTTAATAGTTCCATCTAACAAGCCCGCGTCACTTGACAGTTGAGCATGGAGGAAGGAAATTCTTCACCTACCCCGACCAAATCCACGCGGACCACCCCCTTATTCTCTCCGGGCAGCTAGAACAGGTTCTTCGCCTGAGCCCCTTCCACCAAGCCCCTCGTCACCTAGTATATAATGCTATATTCCCAGGCTCTTTCCAGTTCTCCGCCCAGGTTCCACCCAAACCAGACGCTAACATCCATACGACCCTCAGCTAGACCGCCTCCGCCTATAGGCAATCCAAACCGCCAAAATGAGAAAATGCCAGGCCAGAGACCAACCTATACACCACCCTCACAATCCCCAGCGCACCATGAGACTGCTCCGCCTCGCAACTTTAGCAACCTTGCTCCTCCAAACCACCCTCGCCGTCCCCCCCGCCTCAACATCGTCGAAACAACCACCAACCGCTGCCTCCCCACCCCCTCCATCGAATGACAAATCCCAAATACAAATCCACCATCTAACCCACCAGCCAAGCCATGGAAGCCTACTTTCTTCGCCCCCAGCTTCGTCCCGGCCAACATGATCTACATGTTCTCGAAGCAATCTGACAGCGCCTGGTTTTATGGGGTTGTAGAGACGCAGTATGATGTATCAAGCTAGGGTGTTAAGGATACTACGAATCAGGGGGTATTTTGGGTAAGGTGGGAAAGTCGGCGGCTGTTAGTAACGTGGAGAGGGAAGGGTCGTGCGGGGGAGGGACTGGGAGTGAGTGTGGGAGTGAGTGTAGGGGGGGGGGGGGGGGGGGGGGGGGGGGGGGTGATAGGGGTGTGCTAGGATAAGGTTTATACATTAGGGACCTAGCCTTTTACATAAGGGTAGCAGAAAGGAAGTTGAGTGGTATTTTTATTTTGATGGTTATCGTATGGGTTACTGTCTGTCTTTCTATGGATTTATGGTAAGATTATAAGTTAGTTATTATTGAAAATAGTAAAATAGAGATTTAATTGTTATATTTATTTAATGGTTATTGTATTTATTATAGTTCTTTATACCTTCGCTTCATAGCACGCTTCTCTCCTCTATCTATTTTTGGTACAGATACAGAGAGTGACTGTACTGCGTAGATAGCACCTACAATTAACCACACCACTCAGCACCGCCGGTCTGGCTTACAAGATAGACCACGCTACCCCCTTATTACCACGACTGCTTGCAAAATAACAAGTTAACTATGCTCTTGCGTACAGCAGAGCAGACTGGCTGTTTAATTATCCCAAGTCCATAGCCAAACATACCTCTTCTCCCCATACACTAACTCCCACATCTCCATTATCCCACTAATCACTACTCTCACATTTTCTTCAAGTCAGTATCACTTCCCCCCCTAATCACGTGCCAATCAGCCACACCCCCCCAACTCCCAACCCTCGCAAATGTCCCCCCCCCCTACGTCCCCAAGTACCCCCTATCCACATTCCAGGCAACAACAAAACAACAAATGCAACCGCTCGGCCCCCCCGATCGGGCTACTGCGCGCAGCGTGTGGCGTGTATGGGTTGTTGGAGCTGTGTGAGTCATAGTGTGTGTGGATGTACTTGTACCTCGCGTAGCTTGGCCGTTTGATTTGGTGACCGTGTCCTTTTTTTTTTTTTTTGCGCCGCACGGGTCGGGGGCGAGGCTGGGCTACTGGGACAAGGCTGGGCGTTTGAGGGTGACGTACTGACTGGGCGTTTGAGCGGGTGATGGTACGGTACTTGGGGACGGGATGGGACGGGATGATGGGATAGGTGCAGAAGTGGTGGGTGGCTTGATCGTTGTCACGATACGGTGCGATCGGGTGATGAGGCTCTTGCGGAGGGGGAAGCGGGAGGATGGCGACGGTAAGGTGGTGATGCGCGGGAGTGATGCCGTGGTACGTGACGGCGGGTGGTGAGGGTTTGTAGGGGACTTGGGGTTTGTTTGTTTGTTTGTTTGTATGTTTGTATGGGGGATGTGATAGATGAGGGGATGTTGGGGATACACGGTATACGGTGATAGATATGGTGAGATGCGATACGGCGATACGGCGATACGGTGGTATATATGGCGACCGAGATAGGCTGAGATGGGATGGTGTCATGATGTTGGAGATGGAGAATGTGTGTGGTGGTGTTGGAGTTAAGAGTTGATGGTTGGAATGTACACTTCACTGTGAATTTGCTGTGAGATACTTGCGCTCTCTGTGAATCGGCTGTGGGATACTTGCGGCAACTGTGAACGGCGCTGTGAGATTCTTCATAGGGTGCTCGGATGTACTTTCCATACTAAATTGTGCTGCGAGATACATGTTGCCCCTGTTTCAACAAGGCCTGTCTGGACTGAGATTGTGGTGGTAGGAGACTGGGGTTGTTGACTGAATTAGCTGATGTACCCTCTACTTGCTAATATCCAAAGTACAGGGTACATTCCTTCCCAGACTATCCTAGACTATCCCATGTATCTGTCCACGTACGCGTCCTTCTGATTGGCTCCTTCCTCAACTCCTGTTGCCCAAAACCCGTCTCATCCACACGCTAGTCCTAATCTCACCCACTAGTCCACGCTAATCAGCCACTCATAACACTCTCCCACCACCAAAAATCACCCAAGATCACACCAACACCGCCCTAACACCCACACTAAACCAAATCCAGTAATCTCGCGCCACCACCCGGAACTCAGGTATCTCTGTCTTGCCCCCGCCAGGCAACAAGGCAGCAACATCCGCGAGTTAAATAGGCAGCCCATCTCCCGGTTGTTTTTCTCGATCCTTTTGCGAGCCTGAACACACATTTCGGCCAACGTAGTCGTCAACAACCATTTCACTTCCCCTCCTCACCCCCACCACCCCCCACTACCCAAGACACTACGTAACTCATCAAAAAGTTGCCAGAACAACAAGAAGAAGCAGAAGAAGATCGAAAACACACGCTCTCTCTACTCACTTCTTTATTCAACTCTTCCACTCTCTTCTGGAACTTGTCGCGATCACGATATCATCGAGTCGATCACCGAGTCGACCACATCGTCATCGTCGCTTTTCCACGAAAGAACCAAAGACTTCAAAAAACAGAAAGAACCATCATCCTTCACGTCGAGCAGCGACTGTAGGGGAGACATTGACTTGTTTATCTCCCGCAAACGGTACGGCGCCAGACCAGTTACTTCTCTCGACGTCTACCTCTTTACCTCTTTCACACAAATTCACTCTCTCTCTCCCTTTGCGACCCACCCTCTCTTCTCTTCCAACTTCGAACTAGCGATCTTACCGCGAACTTCGAACGTCCTCCTCACCTCAAGTCTGACATCGATCTGACAAAGCTTCTCTCGATAGCCTCACCTCACACACACACACAACGATACATCACCTTGCGCGCACGTTTCGTAGATCGTAAATCACAAATACCGCCAAGATGAACTCTATCCAGACTCATCCTGAGAACGCGATGCAGGCGAAGACCTTCATCGCGCCCGGCTCGCTCTCCTTCCCAGGTGGCGCTGGCGATCTCACTCCACCCTCCTCCGAGGCCGAGAAGATGAATGGTCAGCAGAAGCAGGGTGCGAATGGAGGTCAGGCAGTCCAGGCCAACGGCCACGGGGTGACTCCCGCGACACCGGCTGCCACTCCCGGCGCGACTCAGGGAGTCAGTGGAATTGTTCCTACCTTGCAGTATGTATGACCCTGTTCTGGCACCTTGGTAGAATCTAGAGGCTTATCTCGCATGTTCCTAAAGAAATATCGTTGCCACAGTCAACCTTGATTGTCGGCTGGATCTCAAGACGATCGCGCTTCATGCGAGGAACGCGGAATACAACCCAAAGGTACTGCTGACCACCCAGATCCTGGCATCGGCGCCGCACGTTTTTCATGCTTCGTCCTTGCTAACTGACCTCGTCTCCAGCGTTTCGCCGCCGTGATCATGCGTATCCGCGAGCCGAAGACAACGGCGCTCATCTTCGCCTCAGGCAAGATGGTCGTGACGGGTGCGAAGTCGGAGGATGACTCCAAGCTGGCGTCGCGCAAATACGCGCGCATCATCCAGAAGCTCGGTTTCAACGCCAAGTTCACCGACTTCAAGATCCAGAACATTGTCGGCTCGTGCGACATCAAGTTCCCCATCCGCCTCGAGGGTCTGGCTTCCAAGCATCACAACTTCAGCTCTTACGAGCCGGAGCTGTTCCCTGGTCTGATCTACCGTATGATCAAGCCCAAGATCGTGCTACTCATCTTCGTGTCGGGCAAGATCGTCCTCACGGGTGCAAAGGTCAGAGAGGAGATCTACCAGGCCTTCGAGATGATCTACCCCGTGCTCCAAGGTAATTTCCATCTCTTCTGTTGTCGCAAACTGCACAATACTAACAAACTCAAGATTTCAAAAAGGTCTAAACCACCTTCGAAACCACGGACGCAAACGGGTCTCGATCAACTCTTTTACCTTGCTGCTCATCCAGCTCGGTGTACTACCACCTTATCCGCAACTGTAGATTATTGTTTTCACGATACCACGATTCACACCCAAAAGCTTCGTACTCTCATTTTCCATTTTCACACACAAACAACGACAAAGGGTCCTGATGCATGTTCGCGGCGCCACTCACGACCTCGGAGTCTGGCCAAAACACACACAAATACCTCCCGCACACCGGGGAGCCGCACATAAACACAGTTCACCTATTCGTCGTTATCATCGCGACCGTTACACTTTTTTGTTACTTCATTCTTGCATTGCACACGGCGTTTATTTGGGGAAGGCGGGCGAAAGATGGGAATCCAGGGGGGCGCGCGGGGCAGGACTTTTTTTACGTTACTTTACATCCCGCAGTCACTGAATCCTCAGGGTTTTTTGAGAAGGGGATAGTGGCAAACAAATAGACAACGCGGCTTGTTTTTTTCCTCACCCTCTGACCCTGTGGGTTATGGTGGGGGATAGCAGCGCGGAAGAGAGAAATCGGGGGCTTTTATTGGGGGTGTTCTTTTTACTTAATTTGAGCGAAACTGGCGAAGAGATGAGAGAGAGAGAGAGACAGACAGAGACCAGCGTATTTATTGGCTAGCTCTGAGTTGAGTGGATGAGGGGATGAAGGAAATTATTTGAGAGTGCCTCCAGGGGGGAGGGAGAGCGAGCAGCTTACGAGTTTTTGAGACGGGGCTGGCTCAGGTGGGCTCTTGAGTGAGGGATAGAGAGATTATTTGCGTATTGGTGTCAGCTCTTGCGGAGGAGATGTGCATGCATGCGCTGCAGTTTAGTGGTGGGCTAGCTGTGAGATGGGGCTGAGGGATAGTGAATACCAGCTCTTGATAACATGATCTTGTTCTGTGCCTTTTGATGTGATGTGATGTGTGTTCTGTGAATCATAAGAAAGTGCTGTGGTGAAATGTGTAGCCAGACTCTCGGGGTTATTTTGATAAGATAGCCCAGTCGAGCTCATGTCAACCCTTCCGCGAAGAGATTGAGGTCTGAACAGTTCAAGCAACAGCTCTACTTCGTTATAAGACTTTTGCCGCTATCAATAATGGCGTTGGCGCGTCAAATTGGCCCGCTCGGTGTAAATATATACATTAAGTATTCTGTAGATAAACCCATCTTAGTAAATTCTGTGTATACAAGGCACCAAATGACACCCCCTTCCCAAAATCTCCAACACCAACAACCCCCCCCCCTAACAACCCCCCGACGTCCCAACAGGTCCAACCCACGCATCCTCCACCGTAACCGCCTCCCCCCCACACTTCGGAACCGTCAACGTCCGATTCCCACTCTCATACACCCACGGCTGTCCGCAATTCTGTTGCCTAGCAAACTTATAACTAATCTCCTGCCCCGCCGGCAAATACGCACTCAACGTCCACAACGGCCTCTCCGCCGTATACCCGCCTGGGTTGAGGGGGTAGGCGTTATCGATATCCCAGGCCCCGAAGTCGTCGGAGGAGCCGACGGCGTAGATGTTCTCCCCGTAGTAGGTTGTGGCGTTGAGGTTGATGGATACTTGGATTTGACAGCCTACTGTTATGTTGGGGGCGCCGGCGGCGAGGGCGGGGATGTAAGTGCCTTGTGTGGAGCTGGAGGGGGCGCAGGTGCGGGGGGGGGAGGCAGCACGAGAGGCGCCCCAGGTGGGGGGGAAGGAGCCGGCGCGGCGGCGGGACATGGTTACGAAGGCGGCGTAGGACCAGGTTAAGTGCGTTGCTGATAACGGGGCGCCGCTGGTACGATTGAATTGCTCGGAGAGGGATCCATCAGCGGGTGTGTATTTCGCGGCTATAGCGACGAAGGAGTCAGCGTAAGTAGTTACTGCGTCGATGATCTTGTGGAATTCTCTAGTTCCCGATTTATATTTCGTGGTCTTGATGGGGGGGTAGAGGTCTTTGAAGAAAGAGAGGGAGGTTGAGTCGACGACGAGGAAGCGCTGGGTTTTCCATTGCGCGATGGCGTCGTAGAGGAGCTCGGCTGAGGCAGTGGTGAGGAGGTACCAGGGGTGTCCGCCGTAGTAGACGTCTTCTGTGTATCTGCCCACGGCGACGCCGGAGTTGGCGGGGATGCCTTTGTTGATGCTGTAGGCTGCTCTGAAGGAGTCGATTAGAGCTTTGAAGTTGGCAAGGGTCTTGCTGTGGCAGGGCTGCAGGGTGGGGCTGTCGCAGCTGGCGTTGATGTCGAAGACGGTGATGGGGCCGACGAGAGTGTTGCCGTCGAGGCCGGTGCGGGCGATGTTGGTGTTGATGTTAGCGACGAAGTGGTGCCCGTTCCAGAAATCCTGGAGGAAGCAGAGGACTTGCGGTGCTTGGTCGCAGCCGGTACATTTTACGCCGAGGTCGCGGGCGAGTTGTTGACCCTCGGCGAGAGCGCGGTGGGAGGTTTGGACGGTGAAGAAGCTGGAGCCGTTGACTTCTTCCCATAGGTCGAAGCCGGTCTGGTTCCAGTACTGGCCGACGTAGGAGAGGTCGTTTGAGATGATCGGCCAGATGACGGTCTTTGCCTTCTTGGATTGGCCGTGCTTCATCAACCACTTGCTGTAGGTCATCAGGGTGATGGCGCGGAGGGCTGGCCCGTCGCGCTGGGGTCGGCCCCATGCGCCGTTGAATCTCTTCCCGTCGACCATGTACTTGGGCTCTCCTAGACCGAGACCTTGGGGGAGGAAGGTTCCGGATGGGTTCGAGACCGTCTGGAGAACCGCTTGAGAAGTGATATACTCCTCAATCTTGGCTTGGAGCTTTTTGTTGCCGCGGAAGGTAAACTCATCGACAATCATCAGCATGGTCAAGGCGGCATCGCGACTCCATGTAAAGAAGTCTAAGATGAAGTCAGTCCAAGTTTTCCGAGTAGTCTTCTATCAGATGGGCTCAGGGAACAGAACTCCTAGGTATCGCTCCATCACGGGATATTACTCACAATCTGGGTTAACCTTGGAAGGGCTTGCGACAACGAAACCGGCACCTGCTCCTGGAACCCTCGATCCATCAGGACCAATGTTGTTCAGGACACCCTGCAAAGCGATCTTCTTCTCAGCCGTGACGAACTTGTCGAGGCGAGATGATGGGCTAGATCCGTGCGATCCGTGACCATTGTTCTCACCCCTACCTGGCGCAGCAATTGCGGTGGATGCCAGCAAGGAGACGAGTCCCGCGACTGAAGGAGAGAGAAACTTCATTATGAGAAGGAGAAGGGCTTGAAGCGACTGAAACGAATGTTGATTCGAATGAAGTGCTGATCAACAGACTTTCTTCACAACCTTATATACTTGTTCCTCGCCATCCCGTCCTTTGCCTAGAAGCTATGCAGTCCATATTGTTTTCTGCAGTCTGGTGATGAATGACGGGAAGAATACGCATTCAACGGGCCGATTAAGTTTACAGACCTAAACAGACCTAAACAGACCTAAACAGACATGTCCGCACGCTTCCGTCCTCGGTCGTGAAATCCCGTCATTTGGGGACGTGGGGTCTGGGGTAGAGCTGGTGGTGGGCTTAGAGTAGCTCAGTTAGCTTGCTTTGCGCACAGAGACGCGATCCTTAAAGCGGCTGTGAGGCGTTTTGATAATCACCGGTCTTGGCCAGACATTTCGCCGAAGGTATATTATGGCTGGTGCTACCCCGCTGAGATCTTCCACGTCTTCCCCTCCAAAGTCTGCGCCAAGGCACTGAGATCAGCCAGACCAGCCGTGTCTACCAACTAGTTCTTGGGTTCTAGAATGGCGTCCTGAGTTTGGCCGTGCCGCGGGTGCTTTGCCACATGTCGTGAGAGCCTCAGCTTAGCCAAGGATGGAACTACTTCGGGGCCTATAGTCAGTTAATGGTCCCGAAGACATTCCGTTCCGTCGTCCGATTGGTTTGGCTGGTTTGGCTGGTCGACGACTCGTTCCGAGGAACGGCAACGGCAGGATCCTGTTTAATTATCCTCTTCTTCAAGGCTTTAAAAGTTTTAGTTTGAGCTGTTGTGAACACTTTGTTTGGCCCTCCTCGTCGCTCGTGGTCGTGGAGGTTGGGAGAGCCGAGTGACAGGTGACTGCGGCGCTGACTTCGGGACCTTGTAAATCCGGCTTGCGACTGCTATAGACTCAATTGGATTATCGTGAGTTCCTACTTAATTTATTGTGTATAGGTATGGTAAAGGTTATATTAAGGAAATGACGGTGAAGGAACTGTCTATCGCTTCCGCGACCGATTATCGGTATAACAGCTGCCCTCAGTCGAAGCCTCTCTATATGCCTAACCCTCTAAAATATCACAAACCCCTTTTTAAATTCAAAATTCAAGATATACAATCTCCTTATTGGCTCTCAAGATCTCTCTATTTCAAATATCTAACTTCAAAACATACTATCTCTGTTACTAATCTGAGCCCATCTGATATCGAGGCCCAGCTGTCAAACTGTAATGGCCCGTGCATCGCGCGATCTAACTTTCGTACCTCTTATCAACCTCATCTATCTTCCACCATCCGAACGAGGCTCCGAACAAACGCACGACGCGCCCACGCAACACATTGGCATCTACCAGGCAGGATAGAGATGTGCAATCCGATTGCCATCAACACATAAACCGCTTCTCAGCACCACTCTCTCTACAGTGCCTATTCACACAAAAAATCCATAACCTCAGGGCACTGCCCCGTCCAACAAGCTGAGACTGCCACAATGGACAACTCCACCCCCAGCGGGAACAACAAACACATCAAAGAATTCCCAGCTATAGACAACAAACTCCACGCCCTGACCAAGAAATCGCTCTTCGAAAAGCAGCGCGCTGAGGCGGAGGCGAAGCGCGTGAGGGAGGAGGCCGAGACGAAGGCTGTGTATGAGAGTTTTGTGAAGAGCTTCGATGATGATGAGGGTGGCGGCAACCCGAATGCTTACCCTATAGATGGCGGGGGGTATGGAAGAGGCGGCGGAGGAGGAGGGGGGTATGGAAGGGGTGGAGGAGGAGGGTATACAAGAGGACAACAAGGCGGCGGTTACAATGACCGCGGTGGGAGGAGGTTCAGCGGACCACCACCACCACCTATGCGCGGCTCAATGAGCGGACCAGGAAGTCTCGGACCCATTCCTGGACCGCCGCCGAGGAAGAGGGGATTTGAAGCTTCTTTCAACAACAACAGCAGTAGCAGCGCGCGGCGCAGCGGCAGCGGCGTTGGTGGCGACAGAGGCGACAGGGGCGCCCTCCTAGGCTTCGACGACTCGCCTCCCCGCGCCACACCACGCGGTTTCGGCGCCTCAGACGATGAGGAGGAAGATGATACTGCGGCAGGGAGGACGGCGGGTGGGAGGGCAGCAGGGGGGAGAGCAGAGCCGGCGCTAGCGAAACCGACGTTGAGGCTTGCCCAGTTGCCGCCGGGGACGTCGACGGCGGCGATTAAAGCGTTGATTCCGGACTTGACTGTTGATGCTGTGAAAATCCTGCCTCCGCCACCTGGAGGGGTCGGAGGAGCGGAAAGAAGGAGTATGACGGCCATTGTGACGTTATCGCAGGAGACGGCGGCGAATGATATTGATGCCGCTGTGCATGCGTTGCAGAACAAGTATTTGGGGTTTGGATTCTGTCTCGAGCTGCATCGGCATTTATCGTCCGCCGCGCTGGAGTCATCCACCGTCGGCGCTGGCACCGGGCGCGGAGCGGGTTCCGCCACAGGAGCAGCTGCGCATCCATTCGGCGCGAAACCAGTGGTTGTCGAAGGGGCCCCAAACACGCAACAATTCGCACCAAACCAATACCGCGGCATCGCCCCCCCGACTTCCTACGCCTCCACCCCGCGCGGGCCTTTAGGTCCCATCCTCCACGTCCCAGTGCGGCAACCATCTGACATCAAAGAGCTCCGCGTCATCCACAAAACCATCGAGTCGCTGCTCACGCACGGCCCGGCTTTCGAGGCGCTGCTAATGAGCAGACCAGAAGTCCAGCGCGAACCCCGCTGGGCGTGGCTGTGGGACGCCAGGAGTGGGGGGGGGGTATACTACCGCTACCGGCTGTGGGAGATGATGACATCCTCCTCCCCCAGCTCTGGTCGCTACGTCCCCCTCTTCGAAGACAGCGCAGCGTGGAAGGCGCCTGAGTCTGGGCTACCCTTTGAGTTCGTCACGCGGCTCGATGAGTTCGTCGAAGATGCTGCGTATAACTCTGACGACGACGAGGAAGATTCCGGCGACGAAGCAGCGGGGCGCGGGAAGGAAGACGAGGGCGGGCCGCGTTACCTCAACCCCCTGGCCAGGGCAAAACTTACCCACCTCCTCGCCCGCCTCCCTACTACGACGGGGAAATTGAGAAAGGGCGATGTAGCACGCGTAACCGCCTTCGCTATAACCCATGCCGGGCATGGCGCCGACGAGGTGGTCGAGGCACTAGTCGCGAACGTCGCGCATCCCTACTCTTTCACCTCCGCCAACCCCTCTTACCGTCCCCCTGGACAGGACTCGGGAAAGGAGGAGAAGGAAAAAGAAGACACTACCCCCGCAACCCTCAACGCCCTCCACCTCATCTCCTCCCTCCTCTCCTCTTGCTCCACATCCCGCATCCGACACGCGTGGCGCTACCGCTCTCTCATCGAGTCCGCATTACGGCGCTCTAAGACATTTGAGTACCTCGCTGGACTAGAGCGACGCATGGGCTGGGGTCGCATGCGCGGAGAAAAATGGAGGAGGAGTGTGGGGCAGGTACTTTCGCTGTGGGAAGGGTGGTGTGTGTTCCCTGCCAAGGCGCAGGAGGGTTTCGTAGAGGCGTTCAAGGTGCCTGTTAGGGAGGAGAAGGAGGTTGAAGAAAAGAAGGGAGGGGGGAAGTGGAAATCTGTTGAGAGGGTTGTTGGCGCGGACGCTGATTCGGGGGGTGGTGGTGGGGAGGAGGATGTGGATGGCGAGCCGATGGTGGAAGATGAAGAGGATTTAGATGGTGTGCCTATGGAACCATCTGATGAGGAGGAGGGGGATGTAGATGGTGAGGCTATGGTTGTTGATGAGGAGGAGGAGACGTATGAGCCCCCGCCGGCGGAACTGGTTGTTGTGGAGCAACCGCAGCAGCAGCAGGAGATGGAGGTGGATAAGCCGGTTAGGAAACGGCCGAAGGCTGAGGATATGTTTGCTGATTCGGGGAGTGAGGGGGAGTAGGGGGTTGGGGTTGGGGTGGATCTTGAGTATAGGATATCAGCCACCATAGTGGGTATATGTAAGAAATTTGTATACTAGAAAGAATCAAGCCTTATTGGCGCGTAGTGGTCTATATGGAGAAGTTCCACGTTTCTATCCATCCAAAGCTTGAAAGTACGACAGACCTGTATGTGAGGTTAGCTACTTAACGAGACCAGCGAATCGATACAAAGTGCACCAGGCATTCAAATCAAGCAAGACCATGATGAGGCTGGTATTCCGAGTTTCATCTCCATCCTGTTACTATGACATCGAACGACGATGGTTTTAACTGACAATAGCTTCGACGGATAGCAGCGGCGTCGAGATGCAACAGTTGCTTCCAACGACAGCAACAGCTTCATTCGACAACAGCAGGCTTGAAACGAAAGCAGCTTCGACCGACAACACCATCATCGACAACAGTACCAATCGACAGCAGCACCGCTCAACGACATATCCGCCTCGTACGCATCACAACGCGTCATATAATACGGAGCTAGCTTGATGAGAGGTCTAGTGATGAGCCGTAGGGGGGATCTGATGCGATTGTTGATGGAATGGCTGACGGGGCATCCGTCGCCACGACCGAGTAGTTTTACGCATGGTGTCTGAAAATCACGCTGGCAGAATTGCAAGACCAAACCCACGTCAAGAGAATATATATATCCATTGCAGCGTCCCCAATCTATAATAGACACCCGTCTATCCTAACGCCCCGGAACCCGCCACCCGACGCTGCGTCAACCCGTATGTATAGGGAGAGTAGATACACCTAACCAATGCCGCCCCCAACGCCTTCCATCCATCCAGTTCATAATCCATCCCAAAAACTCCTTCCATCCCATCCCATTCAAAAACGCAGCAACTATTACAACCCCTTCCATCCCCACATTTTAAGCACCCGGCCCCATAGCATCCCCAACCCCCTTATCAACCCTCACCTCCTCCACCGGCAACTCCACCCCCTTAATCGGATGCAACAGCACAGGCGGGACACACATCCTCCCCTCCGACCCCTCCCCAACCTCCATCTTCTCCCCCCCCAACTCATCAACCTTCAACCCCATCCACCTCCTCCACAAGTTCCCCGCAAACCCCGAATTATAATACCACGTCATCCCCAACAAATTATGCTCTCTCTCCCCAAAGATCCCCATCTTACTCGCCCCCGTCGCCCCGTTGCGTCCACTATTCATCGTAGCGCCCAGATACGGCAGCGGCCACACGCGATCCACAAACATCGGGTGCGGCGCGTACACGGCCTTGTAGCCGTGATTGAGCGCCGCCTGCGCGGGCCACATCTCCGGGAAGGCGTGGTGCTTCTTGATCGCCGTCTCGCGGTGCATGGTGTTGAGGAGGCGGCGGGAGAGGCGGCTGGCTGTGACGATGGAGGCGCGGCGCGGGGGAAGACCGTTGGTGCGGTTGTACCCCGTGACGTCCTCGGCGAGGAGCCAGGTCGTGTAGTCCGGGTCGAAGAGTGGGTTGAGGGTGATGAGGTCAGCGTCTTCGCCGACGCCCCATTCGTACTTGTCGTCTTTGAAGAGGCGGGGTGGGACGGGGTCGTTTTCGGTCTCGAACCAGTCCTCGGCGTGCTGGGGGCGCTCGGGGCCCCAGATGGGTTTGTCGCCTTTGGGGCCGTTGCCGACGGACTGGCCGTCTTCGTTCAGGCCGGACCAAGCGTTACCTGGGGAGTCGGTGCCAGACTCGGTCTGTACACGCACCATGTGGCTAAAGTCTTCCCAGCTGCCGTGAACGGCTGGGATGTAGAAGCGGCTGTTGCGCTCCCAGAGTAATTTGCGGGGTTGTGCCCTCGTCCAAGTATCCATCTTTTGGAAGAGGTTGTACCAATGTCCGGTGTAGCGCACGTCCATCTCCCACTGCCAGAAAAAGTCGTACTCGGGGTGTTTCTGGGCGAACCACTGTAGAGCTTGGATTAGGCCGCGGTATACGCCGTGGATCGGCAGGTTGCGGAAGTTCGTCTCTTCCATGCCGTTGTACAGCATCACCATCTGGGTCTCGGACCACAGCGTTGCGATGCCTTGGAATTCTGCAGGGACGCGCTCCTTGAGATGCTTCGTGTAAGTTTCTTCGTCGGCAAAGACTGGGATCGATTCATCCTTGACTTGCACGAGAAGGTGAATATCATACTCACCACCCGAGCCCAAAGACAGCTCAGTAATGAGACCGCGGAGCCACAGAATGTCCTCCTCGCGGTAGATAAATTCGTCCCACGTGCGGATAACAACTGCAGTTCTATGGACGAGCTTTGCTCCAATTCCATGGGGCTGCATGGCGGTAGCAGAAGCAGAATCCGCAGAGGTTGTAGTGGTAACAGGGGTAATAACGTTAGCAGCAGGCTCTGCCCTCTTGTTATTCCTGGTGACACCGCCAGCGCCTGATCTGAAGCGTTTGGCGTTGGAGATAGAGCACCGTAATTGTGCCTCGGCCCAGTCAACATTTGTGAAATCATACTGTGGCACTTCACTCCAGACTTGATCTGCTCCATCCATATCGCCATGCATACCACTTGCCAGTCCGCCTTTTCGCAGCGAGTACCCGTGACCGTATGGGCCAAGTCTGCCGTATCTGTCAAAACAGATATCATCAGGCAAGCCCATCATATCATATGAGCCCATAATATGGTCAGCGAACCCAGCCGGCCTCCCCTCGTAGTAGCGTAGAGGCGGGATCCTGGCATTGGTCTTGGCGTCAAGGAAGCATTCCTTTACTGGCACGTACTCTTGCAGGTACGCGCTCGAGTTGTAGTCCGGGTATGGGTTGTATGGTTTGCTGGAAGGAATGCCCAGCTTGGACGACATAACTTCTGTGATGTTCAACAATTCCGTCTCATCCTCAGGGTCCCTGGGATATTCGGGCTTGTTCTTCGTCAGTGACACCAATGCCTTGATCCCGCCATAGTATCGTTCCGAGAACGGAAAGGACTCCCATTGCTTGGCTCCATTCGGTCGGTGGTTTCCCATATCCTCCAGCTTCTTTGAGTCTATGATGCTCATCGCGATTAGGAAGCCTATGAATGCAAGCACTCCCAGCATAATCAAGAAGCACAGGTATCGTATGATTTTCTGAGGCACTCGATATGCAAAACATCGTTGTCGCGTCCGCAAGATTGTCCTCCTCTTTATCATCGGCTGGGTCGAGTCATATGACCCAGAAGTGTCTCTGGAGGAACTTGTAACGGGAGTGATGGGCAACGAAGAATCATAGTCGTCGCTCGAGACTTCATAGTCATGATCAACAATGTTTTGTTTCTCCGAGTCAATCGAGTCTCTCGCCCGTGAAGATTCATGAAAGGGTAGCGCGGAGTAGTTATTTGACGACCGGCGCTTCGCCACCTTCAAAGGGTTCAGGGCATCGAGGGCCCCCATGTTTGTTGACTGTGATCCTGACTATGTATTCTGACACCCGCTTGTCACCAGGACTCAAGCTTTCGAAGGCAGCTCCCAGACTATATAGGTCTTTGGTTAGCTATGAAGCGACAGAACCGCCTAAGGCAAGTGGAGAAGATGCCAAAACTTACGCCAGACGTCATGCAGTACTCGTGAAATGACGGAAAGCGCAGAAGAAACACTGAACTAAACCGTGGGTCGCTATGCTGTTGGGTATCTTATTGGGGTATCTGGTATATACACTCTCACAGAAATAGCGCTGAATGGACGTGAATCTCAAATATATCCGTTAATCGTTAATCGTAGCCGTGGTTGTCTCAATGGAGTCGAATTGGGACAGTGGGCTGATCTGATGCCTTCTAGACCGTAAATTGAGGCTGGTCGGCGGGGCAACCACAACCGCGAACCCCTACAGAAGATGACAAGGACGATCAATAAAACGCGTGATTTGCGACACACAACGTACGTGAAGTGACAGCATAAATAAAGAGAAATAAGAAGACGCTGGATATTTAATTAACACGGAAATTATATTGATATCCTACATGTTGTTGATTGAACCGGTGCTTATGAAGTAGTCTTAGTTATGAAAGTTTTGAAATCTGGAGTAGAATTCGGGGTTCACACGTTTATAGTACGAATACCCCTACTTTTGAAGCTTTATATGGCCTCATTCTGTTGCCGCTACTTGTATACCGTATCATCCCAAACGCCAAATATAATACCAGCGCCTCCGAGCCGTCAATCGCCCATTTTCCCAGATCCCTTGTAACGCCAACGCAAATTATCGAGTATCAGAATCTACCAATCATCATCCTCATCCGAGCCGTAATCCACCAAGCCGAGCGCCGATTTAGGCTCAGCTACTTTCTCAGGTGTAGGCTTTGCCGGCTGTTTCTCTATAGTTGTCGCAACTGTCGTTTTGGCCTCAGCAGCTTTGTGTGGACCTGCTGGGTCGTTCTTTCCCTTCTGAGCTTCGACTTTGGCACTCGCGCCTTCCGTTCCAGGACTCTCTGTCGCTCCTGCCTGTTTTCCAGTCACCGAGTCACTCGATGATGCCTTCCTTACCTTAAGTCCCTTGAGCGCTCCTTCCTTCCCTCGTTTCCTCTTCTTAGCCGCCGTAGCCCACTCATCATCCGCAGCTGCCGTAGTAGTTTCCGCACCAGTCTCGCCCTTTGCTGCCTTGTCCAGCTCCTCTTGTCTCCTCCTAAACACTTCCAGCCCCTCATTCGTCTCCTTCCTCACGCGCGCTTCCTCCGCCCGTGTAGATTCGAGGACCGAGTCCAAGAAGTCAATCTCGTCATTGTCGAGCGCGCGGAACTGGTTCTTGAGTCTGCTCGCCTCTTCAAAGGCGTCTTGTTTCGCGGCTTAGGGACAGGCTACGTGATCAGCATTGGGAGCTCCAAATTAAACAGAAGAAAAAGGTAGAGCTGGATAATGAGGGCAAAAAACCTTTGTTGGCTTCGAGAGTCTCGAACAGCGATCGCCCAGAGTTCTGCGCCGCTGCCTCATCGGCCTTGCGCCGGCGGTTGGCTTCGATCTCAACCTGCGCCGCAAGCCATTCGTCGGATCGCTCGATGGGCGCGTCTGTCGTACCGCCCGAGACAAAGCCAGAGGACATTGTGAGTGATAGGCAGGGCCTAGAAGTAGTTCTATAAAATGCGCAACGTATCGGATCCTGAGGCGCTGGCGTATCTTCGGGTTAACACGAGCCTGGCGCAGCTCCGAGCGTTAGCCCCCCGGAGCACTCAGTGCCGTTGGTGACACACAAACATTTTTTAGCCTAAAGACCCTCGACGTCACCCCCAACTCCCTCCCAACTCCCACATTCCAAACCCCCACCAAAACACCCCACCACCATAATCCACCAACGACCCCACCGGGTGCCCCTCCATCCATGGTAAACTGACTTTGATAGGATGGGAGGGGGAGAAAGTACGCTGTAACAGGATTGAGACGCCAACCAAGATCTACAGGTGGGATTACGACGGAACAATTGCCAGCGAGGGGTTAGGAGTACATGAACCCAAAGAGAAGGCCGGAGAATTTACTTAGTAACCGGTATAAGAAGGCAGGAGGCCCTTGGACTTTTTTTCCCCCAAGTTAATCTGCTCTATCCTTTGTTTATTTGATACCCTTGAGTCTCTATTTACAATACCTTTACCTTTATCTATCCCAATAACACAGCAACCTGGCTTTCAGACTCACAATGGCTGCCGTCAAGCACACCTCGTACGTGTTCCCTTCCACCCCCTCACTTTGAAAAGCGCTCACCCTGTCTGCAGCAAGACGTTCACTCTGAACACTGGTGCCAAGATCCCCGCCATCGGTCTGGGGACGTGGCAATCCCAGCCCGGAGAAGTTGAGAAGGCCGTTGAGAGCGCTCTCCGCAGCGGTTACCGTACGCGTCCCCCCCCCCTCCATATTACCCCGCAATCTTCACATTTCACCCATCCCTAACATCCCCCCCCAGGCCACATTGACACAGCCTTCGCCTACCAAAACGAGACTGAGGTCGGTGTCGGAATCAAGGCTTCCGGTGTTCCCCGCGAGCAGATCTGGCTCACCACCAAGCTCGACAACCCATGGCACAAGCGCGTTGCCGAGGGCATTGACGCCTCGCTCAAGAACCTGGGTACTGACTACGTCGACCTATACCTCATCCACTGGCCATGCAGCACCAACCCAAACATGAAGGAGGTCTACTCCGACTGGGATTACGTTGACACGTGGCGCGAGATGCAGAAGCTGGTCGAGACCGGCAAAGTGAAGAACATCGGTGTTAGCAACTTCGGCCAGAAGCACTTGGAGAGGCTCTTGGCCGATCCTTCTTGCAAGGTAAGCAATTTCCCCGCGCCAGAGCCGTTAAAACGGCGCGCATGCGATCGTGCGGGGTAGAAACTGACAATACCAGATTGTCCCAGCCGTAAACCAGATCGAACTCCACCCCAACAACCCGTCCCCCAAGCTGGTCGCCTACAACACCTCCAAGGGCATCCACTCCACCGCCTACTCCTGCCTCGGCTCCACCGCCTCGCCGCTGCACAAGGACGCCACTCTCCTCCAGCTCGCTGAGAAGAAGGGCCGCTCGCCGCAGCAGGTTATGTTGGTGTGGAACATCTCCAAGGGCCGCAGCGTCATCCCCAAGTCGGTGTCCGCGGACCGTATCCAGGCCAACTACGAGATTGATGGGCTTGAGTTGACTGAGGAGGATATTAAGGTTATTGATTCGATGCAGGGCCGCTTCAAGGTGTGTGATGGTGATTTCTTGCCCCAGAACTACAAGGAGAAGGTGTTCTACCACGATGACGAGTAAATGCACGTCGTAATGATATTATGAAATAACAGCTAGGTGTAAAGCACGATTTAGAGAATCAAAAATGTGTATAGCTGCAAACTTGCCACTGGCGCGTGACTCTTTTACAGTGTAATCCGTATCTTTGTGACAATGCTTGCTCGTACGATGTGAGTTGTGTATTCATTCCATGTACACCAGGTTTGATATTCAGAAATTAAAGCGAGTTATCCTCAAAAAGCAAGCATCACAAAGTGGCAAACAAAAAAAGTCTTTGTATGTTTGAATGTGAAAAGAAAAAAAAAGATGGGAAAGAGTCACGTCCGTGGACGTGGTGGTGATACACCCTGACACAAAAATACAAAAAAAATTACAAAAAATATAGCAATTGCATGTTTCGATCATGCGACCTCCGGGTTATGAGCCCGGCGCGCTTCCGCTGCGCCAAATTGCTGTTTGAATGAAAAGATGTGGCCAGTTGTTGTATATGAATCACACAACATTTCACGCGCTAACCGAGTCGATAGTTGATTTCTCTTTGGTGGGGCAGTGTTTACCCCCACCATCAGCTCCAGTTACTGTAAGCACATAACTAGCACATGAAGTACAATCCTACTAAAGCGCCGTAGAGTACTACAATAGACGATGCGCCCTTCTCTGGGCGACCCGCAGCACCAACATCGTCCACTCACAACTACAGATGTTGATCGCCGAGCCTCCACGACTCCAGAGCAGGATAACACAACCAATTGCAGTGGCAGTTAGGCCTTGTGCTCCAGCCTTGGTTTAAGACGCCCTATCTACTTTCGTCGTAGCAAATAGCCAGCTCAGCTGTGAGGAACAGCGGGACAAGGCGCGAACGAGGGGGTAAAGTCGTGGGCCGCGCGGGCTGTGTGAGGGCTGTTTATAATGGGCTGGGCTTCACCTTTACTTTGGTTCACCAATACTCCTGTACAACCGCGCGAAATGGCTTCTCCTCTCATTATCAGGAACTTGACCTCGACGCCGATTGAGCTGAAGCTCATCGAGCGCTTCCAGGCCCCTGGACAGGCACCGGCTAAGACTGAGGAGAACAGCAGCAGCAACGACTCAGGCTTCGGAAGCTTGGCCAAGAACTTCACGACTCTGATGAACAATGTCACGAACACTATCCAGAGCCCAACTAACCTCGAGCTGGCGGCCAATGCACAGAGCTTCAGCCATAAGGATGTCAACATCAGGATCGAGCCGTTCGAGGTTCTCAAGACGGATATTCCGCTCAAGGAGCGCGACGACCACGAGATTATGCGATTGACCTTTGAGAACGCGGGGCAGCGTTACAGGCTCGACGTCCCATCTCCAACCAGCAGATCCACCTCCTTGACTCCTCTCCAGCAGAACTCAAAGTTTGAATACACTGGAGTCTATCTGCCCCAGCACTCTTACCTTTCTCTCTACTCATCTGCGCGCCTCAACTCCTGGATGGGCAAGCTCAAGCCCCAGACTCCTCTGTCCGCGCTCTCTATCCCAGGAACTCACAATTCCGCAACCCACTACCTTGCTCTCCCCTCCGTGCGCTGCCAGGCTGTTTCGGTCACCGACCAACTTAACAACGGTGTGCGCTTCCTCGATGTCCGCGTCCAGCCTGAGAACTTCGAGGACCCCAACGCCGACGGCCTGATCCTCGTCCACGCCGTCTTCCCCATCTCGCTCACAGGCAACAAGTACTTCCGCGACTTCCTCAATGAAGTAACCGCCTTCCTCGACCAGAACCCATCCGAGACCGTCCTCATGAGTCTCAAGCGCGAGGGTGTCGGAAAGTCCACCGACCAGCAGTTCTCCAAGATCCTGCACGACCACTACATCTCCAAGGACAAGGGGCGCTGGTTCACCGACAACCGCATCCCGCGCCTGGAAGAGGCCAAGAAGAAGATTGTCCTCGTCCGCCGCTTCGGCGTCGACGACGCTGTCAATGGCTACAACAACAATGCCGGCTTCGGTCTCGACGCCTCCAGCTGGCCCGACAACTGCGAGGACGGACTGTGTGTCGGCGGCACTATCCGCGTCCAGGACTTCTACGAGGTTGAGGAGAGCGTCAACATCGATAAGAAGATTAAGTTCTGCCACACCCATCTTGAGAAGGCGGGTTCGCTTGTGTGCCCGCTGCCTGGTGCGGCGAACGCGGCCGAGGCGCCCCACCCGTTCTTCATTAACTTCTTGACTGCGAGCAACTTCTTCCGTCCGGGATGCTGGCCTGACCGTGTCGCTGCTAAGGTTAACCCCGCGACGGTGGATTTCCTGTGCCGCAGGCATAACGAGAGGGAGTACTATAGCACGCTAGCGGAGAAGCGCGCGATTGGAGATGGTAGTACGGGAATTGTGGTGTGCGATTGGGTGGGAGAGAAGGGGGATTGGGATCTAGTTAGGTGTATTGTTGGACACAATTCCAAGCTAGAGTTGAGGGAGAACCAATAGATGGTTTATAGACCGACGTAACTATGATTTGAATAGAGAGGAAGGACAAGGTAGACGAATAACAAAATATATTTCATGAGGCTTTGCCATGTGTCTTCTTACATTCTATGCCAAACCAACACTATGAAAACAATATAATACATCCTCTCCTATCATACCCATCTACTCCGCCTTCACCTCATCCTTCACCTCACCCTTCACCTCCTCCTTCGCCTCCGGCCCCTTCTCCTCCTCCTCCAACATCATCCTCCTCCCCTCAACCGTAAAAAACAAGTTCTTCCCCGCGCTCTCCAACGCATTCGTAACCCCAGCCCCAGCACTCTGCAACAAATGCACAACCTGCGCCCTCAACCCCTCCAACCCACCCGGAATCAACCCCACCCACCTTGCACCCTCCATATCAAACACCTTCCCCTCCACCCTCGCACCGAGCAACTGCAACTTCTGCAACCCAGTCTGCACCGCATTATCATGCCACCCCGGATGCGCCCTCCGCGTCGGCGCGGGATACGTCGGCGCGAGCGGCGCCAACACCGTTAGCGCTGCTTTCAGATGCGCTGGGCTCACAGTGGGAAAGGTCAGCACCGCAACTGGGCCAGCGAGCAACGGCGCGAATCCGTGGGAAGTCCTGGTTCCTACGACTGCCTCGTGCGCGGCTTTGCTGAGCGTGTGGCTTTCCACCCCTGACCCTACGGTGGAGGGGTCAAAGTACTCAACCACGCGTAGTGCAGCAGCGAACATGCCAGTCTGCACGATCTGCAGCTTCACAGCCGACCCGGGCGGGACAGGCTCCCCAGCTAAAGCGAGCTGAGCATCCACCTTCGCAAGCGCAGCAGCGAGTTCGCGACGCAGCGACGTCCATTCTGCGGTATTGAGGTTGTTATGCTGGAAGAGGATGAGGAGGGGTGTCGAGCGGAGGAGCGATGCGTATTGGCGCAGGAGCTGTGTTTTGCGGAACTGTGCGGGCTTGAGGGAGATGGGTTGGGTGGTTGGGAGGCGGGATTTTAGGGGCGGGAAGGGGGCCGGCGAGGAGGTGTTCGCGGTTATGGTTGCGGTGGCATATTGGCGTGGGAGGAGGGTGGTGGTGGTTGCGGTGTTGGGAGTGCGGAGGAGGGAGGTGAGGGCGGCTCGCGAGGGGCGGTGTAGCCGTGGTGGCATGGTGGGCAACTTGTTCTGGGGGGGGGTGTTAGGTCAATTGAGGGTTCTTGGGGGGGTTGTGATCGTGACGTACGGTGGACGTTGCGTGGAGTGGTGAACTGGTGAAAGCTCCTGGTCTCCTCGAATTTAGGAATCGTCTCTCGGTCCAATAATTTTGGCATCGAACGAATTTTGTGGCCTCAGGCATCAATACATTGTCAGCGCACATGATTGGACGCGACGCAACGTGCCCGCCGATATTCTTCCGAATATGGTACTTTATTCAATACCACCCTATGACTCTCTCTTGTGATATCTGTACAATACATTCGGGGTAATAAAGCAAACAGACAAACAGTTATTAGCTTACTGTTCTTTATAAAGAAAGCTGCCGCTGGGCACAACCTTGCCCCATTTTTGTTCCTCTTTATTTCACAATTTCACATATTTCCAACCATGTCGCTCCCACAAATCTCCATCACGCCCTTGCTCAAGAGGCTTTGGCCCGCCGGGGTCGAGCCACACGTGAGCGCCGATGAGATCGCAGCTGCGATTTCGCACATTTTTACCAATCAGCTATCGCCCGTCCAGATCGGGGCTCTGCTAACATGTCTGCATTTTACCGGGAGGGACCGGACGGCAGATGTCATCGCGAAGTGCGCGAAGGCTATGCGGGATGCCGCTGCGCCGCTGGATAGGAGCATTTTGGCGGAGGTTGTGAAACGGAAGGATATGGGGGAGGGGAATTATAAGGGTGGGCTGGTGAGTGCATTTTTTATCATTTGGGTGAGCTTTGCTAACTCTCAATAGGTTGATATTGTTGGTACGGGAGGTGATTCTCACCATACCTTCAATATCTCGACGACTTCCTCTATCCTGGCCTCGTCACTTCTACTTGTAAGCAAGCACGGCAACAGGGCATCCACCTCAAAGTCCGGCTCAGCGGATCTCCTTGCCTCCACTCTACCAGTCCCCCCAGTTCTCTTAAATGTCAGACCAGACACCATCGCCCAGGTGTATGAGAAGACCAACTACGCCTTCCTCTACGCCCCCGTCTTCCACCTCGCCATGAAGTACGTCGCGCCAATCCGCAAAGAGCTCGGCTGGAGAACCATCTTCAACCTCCTCGGCCCCCTCAGCAACCCCCTAGAAGGCGTCATCGAGGCCCGCCTCATCGGTGTCGCGCGCCGCGATCTCGGTCCCGTTTTCGCCGAGGCCCTCAAGATGACTGGCGCCACCAAGGCTATCATTGCGTGTGGCGCGGAGGACCTGGATGAGATTAGTTGTGCTGGAGACACTTATTGCTGGATGCTCAATGAGACGGTGGTTAATGGGGAGAAGGCGATTGATGTTGACCACTTCGTCGTCTCCGCTGCTGACTTTGGTCTCCCCGCCCATCCGCTGTCTGAAGTTTCACCGGGCAAGGAGCCAGTTGAGAATGCAGCGATTCTTATGAATCTGTTGGAAAACAAGCTCTCGAGAGACGATCCAATCCTTCATTTCGTGTTGATGAACACGGCAGCACTATTCGTGGCATCAGGGATCTGCGAGGCGGAAACGAGTAATATGGGACCAGGTGATGATGGACAAGTCATCACCGAGAGGGGTCCGGGGGGTCAGAGATGGAAGGAGGGTGTTCGTAGGGCGAGATGGGCGGTTGAGAGTGGCGCTGCTTTGAAGCAGTGGGGAGCCTTTGTAGAGGTCACCAACAGTGTGGGAGAACAGACTCCGGAACCCTGGGTTTAAGGACCTTTCACCAGCGGCCACGTTATGGTGACACGCTTCTGAGGATCCGGTTATGGGTGTTTATCCTAGGATAGCTGGTTGGCATGTAGTATGTATTTTGGAAGATTTTCGACCGACATTATTAGGTCTTGATTTAAAGCTTAGCTCTTGATTTAAAGCTTAGAACTATGACTTCGGGGTCTGAAAAATAGCGGCGACAATGTATATAGCCGTTTAAATGAGGTAAATACGAAGACATGCGATGTTCAATGCCTTGTAGGATACTCTACGTTTTTTATATTTGTCATTGGTATGACGAATAAATTCCGTACGACTTACTTTATAGAATAAAGCCACTTGTCGGGGTTGGAGCTGCTGGATTTGGCAGGGCGCGGTTGGTGCTTTACGCACCCTTTACCTCCACGCTAAACCAAAATGCACGTGATCACAGATCGCATCACAGACCTGTTGGGGTTAAATGGAGATGGTGCCGCAGCCTGAAACCTACTGTGAGACTGCCAAGTAATTACCCGAGGATACAGTATTAATTAGGGCTTATCCCGACCGTAGAATAGGTAGTCGAATTGATCCGTTTGGATCCCTCTAACAAGACCCATGTTAGTTACCCTTCAAACGGTTCCTGGTTCCTGGTCCCTGTAGTCTTCTTTCTGCTTTCCGTTTCTCTCTTTTCCACTCGCCCCAAGGTACCACTTACTAGCTAACATGATCATGAGGGCCACTACACAATAGACCGCCAGGTCGCTTAGACTAGCTACTTGTTTAAATACTTTGCTATCCCGTGGCCTACATTAAGCACCACCTGCCTGTGTTGTTCCTTCTTCCCTATTACTCTTATTTTCCTCTATTACCCAACAAAACTGCCCATCCAAAGTCATTATATCAACTCTGTTACCGAAGGAGCGGGGGGTCCACTATAGAACCTAAAGATGATCGTGCTCAGTAGAGATACATCAGACGGTGGGTATTGGCGCCATTGGGCGGCCACCGAGGTACGCGGTTGAATAAAAAACGGAACAGTTCAGTTCACTACCAAAAATATACCAGAAATGCGCTAAGAACCGTGCCACTTATTGTTTCAACCGCGTACGAGGCACGTTTTCGACAAGGAACTTCGCCGACCTGTTTGCTGCTAAGTGATGCGGTTGGCTAATAAATACAGCTAGGATGCTAAGCGCTAAGATTCCCTGCGGCCGAAACTCTCCTGTAACACGGAGAGATGCGGCTAGATGTGATCCTTGACGAAACAAAACAAACATCGAACGTTTCCGAATTCCGTCTTGTGAATCCGAGAGGCTGGGAATGGGGTCGTCCTAATTACTGTAAGCTCTAGACTCAACAGCTCTAATGAAGCTTGAGCTATCAGCTTGCGCTTGCTAGCCGTTCCGCGTCGTTAAGAGCGTTTAATGCGCCGCCGTCGCTAATTCTTGGCAGATACCCACCAAACCTCGACAGCCGCCATAACAACTCGAAATATGAAGACGAGAGAGCCGAAAATACCGGAGCCTCAAGAGCTGAAGTGTAAACCATGCCGTAGCTCACCATCTTTAGTGATGGGAACACGATTTGTAGGATAAAATCGAGACGCCAGCAGTGTTGTTTTATGTGTGTCAAGGCTCTAGAATGTGGCGTTTATTCCATGCACCCCACGAGTTCTCACATCTAAAGCTGAATAACATCCTTGAATGTGCATTAACGACACAGCCTTCCAACATGTTGGACTCTAAGATGTTTCAAAGCGAGAGCTTTGCCATGAAGTAAAAGTACAAATAGTGTAGAATGGCCTTTCATTGTGTCCTAAATATTCTTTCTGGAAATATTCTTTGCGGAGCGGCCAGAACCAATATTAAATTTCACATCTTACATCTCACAATGTCCGACACTACCAACAGTTCGCCTAGCTTTCCTACGCTATCTGATATTGGCGATGCCCTTTCTGATATCACCACTGCTGATGGAGAGTCAGCCATCCATCCTCCAACGCTATCTGGTATTGCAAAGGAGCTCTTGCTGGTTGAGGCTCACTACGCAACAGAAGAAGCTGGCCTTCGGAAACAAATCGAAGAATTGGAATCAACAGTCCGGCGCCAGGCTAAATCGATGGCCCATCAAGATGTGATAATCGACGAAAAAAACGAAACAATAAAGAGGCAAGGCGAATGTATAAACGTTTCTAATTCTCGAATTGCTACACTGCTCGGTCAATGGGACACTCTTCAATCCAAGGGAGAACATCAATCGTCCTATCGGAACAAAATCATTTGCGTACCGATCCCTCCAAATTCGCTATCACATGAAGACTCTCCACTCTCTCACACACCTGGAACTGGTTCCCTTTCAACTCTAGAGGCGGCCTTACACACCTCCGTCAAACCTGTTATGTCAACTCCAACAACAACTGCTAACACCCCCGCCATACTTTTACCAACTCCAAAGACTACTTTACCTACGCCAGACAAACCCGTTCCACCTCCAACGCCAAAGCAAAACGGCGAATCCAAGTTCTCATTTGGCAAGCCAACCCCATTTTTCACATTCGGCGACCCAATTCCAGTTTCTCCATCTAAATTTGCTCGAGGTCTAAAGCCGCATCACACTCATACCCGCTCAAAATCAGCAGAGCTACGGGCCTCTCCAGCCATGTCCCCTTTCTCCTCTCAGAAACCCTTTGAGGAGCCTGAAGGCTGGAAGCCTGAGGATTGGAATAAATACTTGCGCTTTGGGCCACCTACCGCAGAGAACGTCTTCTGAACTTGGTCTGCGTGGGCGCATAGCTTGACTGGTTCAATGCTAGCAAGTTCATTCGCTAGCGCTATCTGATAGCGTTGCTATAGGCTATAATATTTTTTTGCGTGTGTGACGTCCGCGGTCGACTTAGCTGGTATAAGCTCGATCTCGGACTCAGTTTTGTCGTTCAAAAAGGGGGATAATCGGATAGTACAACAAGAGAGATAATCGGATGGCAGAAGAGGGGATAATCGGATCGGGATAATCAGTTCATCCAGAAGACTACTGACAAAGATGTCAGATATGGCGTATGTGGGGCGGTGGGACGGTGGTGCAGCCAGACATGGGGCCCGATTCGGTCATTTGATCAAGGCTGCTGAAAGCGAAACGAAAAGCCCAGTGGCGTGAAAGCATGCTCAAATTTAAAGTGATGTTAATTAGCAGGAACAGCATACAAATATAAAGTCCCCAAAAACAGAATGTCTAAACTGAAAGGAATGTGACGGCATCAGAGTCAGAAGGCCAACTATCCAAATTTTCTACGCTGACTGCTCCATTGTCCTGGGTGTACTTCTGCATTAATTCCATCGTGATTATTCCGAGCGCTCTCACATCCCGAGGCTCCTGATTTCTCTGAGGTTTGTCACAGCATTGTTGGTTTGCTATAACTTCACATTAGTAGAGAACCCCGTCTAACGATCAACAACTAACTAATCTTAACATCGCCCTCGGTGCTAAGGACGATGTTCGAGCAATCGAGAGATCCATGTTTAAGCCCCTGTCTTTCGAGAAAGGCTAAGCCGTCGAGGATCTGCCATGCTCCTTGTCAGCGTGTGTCCTACGCGGTTGCCGTATGTGCCTCACCTGTATGAGGATAGCTGCTAGTTGCCTTTCCGTAGGATATTTAGCACACTGCACGATCTGGTCGAGGGAGATTGGCATATGCTCGAGGGCAAAAGGTGCCGCGCGGCAAACCTCGCGACTGAGATTATATTTATATTAGACAAATAATATCATTATTTTATAAATCCGTAGAAAATAATTAAACACCACCAATACCACCAATACCACCAAGTAACAAACCAATAAATCCTAATCAATCTACTATCTATAAAACAATACCCCTACAATAAAAAAATATACCAAAGAAACTAAATCCTCCCACAAAAAGACTCCTAAACTCACATATAAAAAAAACCCGTCCTCGCACGTGACCAATCCTTTATCCCCCCCATAAATTCTGCCACCGCCTTCCACCCACAGCCTCCAAATATTTCGCGCCTCGCAATTGCATTTCTCAGCCTCCTCCCATTCCATCCCACCACTCCCTCAACTCCAAACACCACCATCCACCACACAGCCACGAAACCCCCCCACAACCAAACGCAACATGTCCACGCGCGAAGCCTACGTCCCACCCACCGCCGGCGGCGGTGTCCCCATCGCAGGCCGCGAGCAGGGATACACTGCTGCTAGTGAGGGCCCGGCGATCAACTACCTTTGCGGTGATTGTAACAGCCGTGTGCCGCTGAAGCGTGGGGATCCGATTAGATGCAAGGAGTGTGGACACAGAGTTTTGTATAAGGAGAGGACGAAGAGGTGAGTTTAAGCTTTGGGGGTATGGAGTTGATGGAGTGGATGGAAGCTGACGACGGAACAGGATGGTGCAGTTTGAGGCGAGATGATGGGGAGGAGGGCGGAAGATAATGGGGTGTGAATACTTGGGCTTAGGCCTTTTGGGGAGGGGATGTGTGAATGGAGGGGAAGGAAAAAAAGGCAGGGGGGGGAATATTATGAAGGCGTGCATGGGACGGAGTACGGATATGGGCGTTTTGAGATGTGGTGGTTCTGAGCAGATTCTACACAGTGAAGCTCTACCAAATGCAACAAGATCGAGACTTTTCTCTGATTTGTGGTTATTACACTTTTGCGGCGTACGTGCCAATGCTGTTGTGGTTGTGAGTCGATCCAGAAGGGGCAATGGACGATTGTGCTTCAGTTTGCCTCTGGTCTGGAGATTCATACAGTTGTTGTCTTATAACCGGTTACGATTGGAAACAGGTTTACAATCGCCACACAACAATTACGGATGATGCGCTGGTAAGGTATTCATAATATTTCCATTTTGTGGTATTCAGATGCGCCTTGCAATGCCCCCACGAACGCCATTTCCTAACAAACCCCCAAACCCTCTACATGCCCATCTGACTCGACCTCACGTATCTCGAAAAGCTGTTGTCCTCGTCGGTCACAGCCCCTGACTTTTCCATGGCCGCCTTATACCTCGACTTGAGCCCCTCTTCCCTCTCTCCCTCGTCACCCTCCGCGTTAGCATCAGAGTCAGAGCTGTCCTCCAAATCGCTGATAACGTCCATATCGACCTTCTCCTCCGGCGCATTTGACCTCTCCCCAGAAACAGCCATATCCTTCATCAGTTTACCCAGCTCCTTTTCTCTGCCTGCAGTTTTCTCATCCGCACGCTGCTTCCGCCGCCTCTCAAGCTCCGGCTTGTAATCGCGGTTGAACTCGTCAGCCTTCTCCTGCACCGCCTCGAAGAACTCATCAATCCCATCGCCAGTCATGGAGCTGACGCCGACAACACTCAGATGGCTGTAAAACTCCTCCAGCATCAAGCTCATACTGTTCAAAAGCGAGCCCATATACCCGCTCCCACCACCGACACCAACCCCACCCTCAACCCCACCAAAGCTCCCCTCCTCCTCCTCCGCCCTCAACGCCTCCTGAAACGACTCAAAATCCGTCATCCACTCCTTCGCAAACTCCGCATCCTTAACATCCGTCTTATTGAACACCAAAATCATCGGCAGCTTCGTCTTATACAAGATACTGCACGCATACAACATATTGCTCATAAACGTGCTCGTCGACGCCGTGCGCGGCGTATCGATAATATACGCCACCACCGTCGGAAAACTCGACGCCAGCGAATCGAGCAAAATACTCCCCGACGCACTCCACACAAACACCTCGATCTGCCCCGGCGTGTCGACGAGGATATGCTCGATCGGCTTCTTGTCCGGGTTCGCAGGGTCAGGCAGGGTGCGCTTCTCGAGCAGCGTGACGATCTGGTCGATCTTCGTGGCGAACAGGTTGAGCGAGGTGAGGATCCCGCCGTTGGGTCCGAGGTTATAACTCTTCATCACCTCTTGGTAGTTCACCGAGTCGCGGATGTCGATGTTGGACTCGAAGGGGACGGTGCGCACGGCGGGGTCGAGGTTGATGACGTAGGGGGGGGTCTTCTTTTCGTGGAGGTGGGCGTTGATGCGTTGCATGAAAGTGGTTTTGCCGGAACCTGCGGGGGGTGTAAGTTTAGGCTTTGAGACTGGGGGAGAGGGGGATGTACCAGCCATGCCTACGCAGACGATCGAGACGGGAGTTTGGGAAGCCATGGTTGCGTTGTGTGTTTTATGGCGTGAGGTTGAGGCTGGAGATAATTTTGTAGATGCAAGGTGGGGGTGGACAAGGCTCGACTGATAAGCAAGCTAGACCCAAGGCTGATTGATCAATGCATGGTCCGTGCGTTTATAGACGTTGAAGCTTGGTTTGTGACGCGAGGTGATGAACTTCAATCAAGATCTTGGATCAATGAGTTATTTGGTGTCTTTATAATATATACCCAAAGAGCTGGAGATATATACAAAGGCGTTTATCCATTGACAAAACCATGCGATCAACATAAATCACCCGCAACACACAACCATCAAAACCGCATCTCATCCTCACCCCCAGCCAAGAGCTCTCTACAAACCACACTCACGCCTCGTCACCAGCACCACACCCAACCATGGACGACGGCCTCGACGAATTCGAGAAGACCCTCGCAGCCGAGAAAAAAGCCCGCGAAGACGAAGAATCCAAATCTAAATCCCGTAGCGACCGCCACCGCCATCACCACCGCAGCCACAACCACAAATCCCGCGACGACGACGACTCCGAGCGACGCCACCACCGGCGCTCGCGCGATGACAATGATGATGGCCACAGACATAAGCGGCGCCATCGCGACTCTTCCCGCGACGATGAGCGTAAACGGCGACACCGCGACTCCTCCTCCCATGACGAGGAGCGCAAGAGGCGGCACCGTCACGAGAAAACTACAGATCCAAAGGAAGACCTGCCTCTCCCTGACGAAGAGATACCGCAGACCGATGCGCCGCTGGGAGTGGCACCGGCGGTGAAGCGCGATGCGTGGATGACGGCGCCGGGGGCGCTGGAGGTGGATTATACGCAGAGGGGGGCGAAGAAGGAGGAGAAGAGTACGGTGGAGGAGAAGATGGAGATTAAGATCCATCGGAACGAGTTGAATCACCAGTTGAAGGATGTGCGGTTGGAGGAAAGCGAAGCTGTGGAGCCGGAGGATGAGGAGAGGGAAGTGGAGTATACATTTGGGGATAGCGGTGCGCAGTGGAGGATGACGAAGTTGAGGGCTGTGTATAGGGAGGTGGAGGAGGGGAAGAGGACGCTGGAGGATGTGGCGGTTGAGCGATTGGGGGGGTTACGCGAGTTTGACGATGCGAGGGAGGAGGAGGTGGAGTTGGAGAGGAGGAAGTTGTACGGGCAGGGGTATGTGGGGAAGGAGAAGCCGAGTGGAGAGTTGTTTGAGGAGAGGAAGGCGGCGATGGGGGTGAAGAGGCAGAGGGAGGAAAAGGAGGCAGAGGATGCGGCGAGGGATTTACCGCAGGGGAGGGTTATGGAGGAGCAGCAGCCTCAAGCTCCTGTGGCGCGGGTCGACCAGACTCAGCTTAATAGGATGAAGGCCCAGCTCATGAAGGCGAAGCTTAAGGGGTCCCCTGACGTCGCAAAGCTTGAGGCTGAGTACAACGAAGCAGCCGCCGGTCTTCTCGCCAGAGGCCCCGAAGTCATCGTTCTCGGCGAAATGGAGAACAGACTCCTCGCCGGCACGCGCGGCGAAGTGGTCTCCATCGACAACAAACGCGGCCGCGATCGCGGCCTCGTCAAATCCAACGAAGACATGAGCATCGAAGACATGGTCCGCGAAGAGCGCCGCACCAAATACGAAGCCGGCGGCGAAGGACGCAAATTCGCCGAGCGCATCGCCAAAGACACGAAATTCGAGAACAATCTCGAATACATCGACGACAACACCGCGAAGCTCGCCAAGACCGCGCCTAAGTCCGAGATGAACCTCAAGAATATGGCTATCGGGGAGTTCCAGAAGATGAACCGCATCCTCGACGCCTGTCCGCTGTGTCACCATGAAGACCGCAACCAGGCGCCCGCCGCGCCGATCGTCTCGCTGGGGACGCGCACGTTTCTGACGCTCCCTACTACCCCTGAGATTGCTGATGGCGGCGCGGTCATTGTCCCCATCGCGCACCGCACGAACTTACTCGAGTGCGATGACGACGAATGGGACGAGATGCGCAACTACATGAAGAGCCTAACGCGCATGTACCACGACCAAGGGCGCGCCGTAATCTTCTATGAGAACGCCGCCGCGCCCCACCGCCGCCCCCACGCCGCCCTCCAAGCCATCCCCCTCCCCTACGAGCTGGGCGACACCGCGCCTGCATTTTTCCGCGAAGCGATCCTGGCGTCTGACGAGGAGTGGACGCAGCATCGGAAACTAATCGATACGGGGAAGGCGGCGAAGGGGGGGATGGGGAAATTGGCGTTTAGAAGGACGTTGGCGAAGGAGATGCCGTATTTTCATGTTTGGTTTGATTTGGATGGGGGGCTGGGACATGTGGTTGAGGATGCGAATCGTTGGCCGAGGGGGGATTTGTTTGCGAGGGAGGTGGTTGGGGGGATGTTGGATGTGGAGCCGGATGTGGTGAAGAGGCAGGGGAGGTGGCAGAGGGGGGGGGATGTGGAGAGGATGGAGGGGTTTAAGAAGAGGTTTAAGAAGTTTGATTGGGCGAGGGTGTTGACTGATGGGGTGTAAGATGGGTGTGTAGTATATATTATGAGGGATTGGAGTTCTGATATAGGGGCAGGATCACATATAGAGAGACAGGACCTTGAATACTGTATATCACGTGCATATCCAGTACATATCACGTGACTTACAATATCAAAATGCACGTGATGTGTCAACCACTGTTCTGTCTTGTCCTCTCTGTCAACCGTAGAATCCTCTCCTCTCTTTGACTACGGTAGCCCATTCATCCCCCCCAAATGCCCAATCAACACTCATCTCCCAGGCCCCCACGTTCGAATCTTTCCCTTTCCCATCTTTCTTTCCTTCTTTTTCGCCTTCCTCGCTCGTCTCGTCTCGCCTCATCTCGCGTCGTCTCGCCTCAGCTCGCTTCCATCCCATCCCGTTCGTCTATCTCCAGGTCCCGCATCGTCTAGAGTCGTCTATCGTCTAGAGTCGTCTAGAGTCTAGAGTCGTCTATCATCGTCTAGGGGGAGAGCCTACTAGAACGTCTTATAACAAGCAAGAACAAGTAATAACAAGTTGTAGAAGTTGGGACTGCGGCTGGACTGTAACGGAACTACAGTGGACTCTAGTGGTTTATACTGGACTCAACTGGTATTACAGTATCTGTTTTTTGTACTGATATATACACTACGAAAAGTATCTCTCAGTGCAAGTTACAGAGTACTACACGTACTACAGTTTCGACAAAAGTACCTTGCAGTTCTCTTCTGTCCCTTGCTGCCTCGGCGCTGCATCTGCATAGTGGAGAGATCTGAATCTGACTTACAGCTTACAGTACTGGGAAGAAGCTATACTGATTGACCGTGCTCCTCTGTCTCTGTACGGTACTCAACGGTACTCACAGTAGAGTTAGGTTAGTAGAGTTCCTCTGCTCTACTTACTTCCTATACGGACCGGAGAGTAACTTAACTCAACCAACCCTTATTCTGCCTTACAGTAACTCACTCACTCACCTTACTCAACCTCAATTCAACCTTACTCAACTTAAACCGTTGATACTCAATTACTGCAACTACTGCAATCCCACTTGTGGTGGTACACAGTTGCATAATTTCGAATTTTTGTTGTGCACCTTTCTTCCTCCTTCCCCTAAGAAAAGAGGAATTGCGGCGGCCCCAGTCAGAAAAGTTCGGACCCCCCCCTCACCCACCCCAAAGGTTCAAGCCACCCACCTGCCAGCCTTGGTAGATCGAAGAAACACCCGCGACCGTTTTCCAACCAAACTGCCCTGCGAATCGAATACCCCCCAACATCCACGCCGTATGGATCCTACTCTCAGCAACCACCTCGACGTCGAGCTGCAGAACGACCCCGACGACCAGATCTCTCAGATCGCCCAGATCGCCCAGATCGCCCACGCGAACCAGAACGCGACCGCGATCGACTCTTCTGCACCCTCCCCGTCGATGTCGCAGCCGCAACAATCTGGAGCTCCGTCGTCACGTCAGCCTGCCAGTTATCCAAGTCCGACCTCTTACCCTTCGCCAGGTCTTTCAGCCGCCCAGTACTCCTACCCTGCTCCAACCCAACAACTCGTCCCCGAACCATACCGCGCAAGCCCAACAGGGAGCAACAGTTCCATCTCACTGCCCAGCATGCGCACTCTCGACCCCCATCAACAAGCTCAAGTTCAGCAGCAGCAGCAACAACAGATGCAACAACAAGTTCAGCAGCAGCAGCAACAGCAGCAACACCCGCAGCACATGGGTTCTCAGCTGCCTCCGCCCGTCGCGCAGATGGGTGGCCCATACTACCATAACAATCAGACTCTGCCTCACCCATCTCACCAGTATTCCAATGTCACCTCAGACCCAACGGGACAGAACATGCGATACGCGCTGCCAGGTCCAGACAACCGCGTCATGAGTGGCGGTCGACACAAGAAGGTAAATAAAATAAATAGAAATCAATCCCCAATCCCCATCCCCGATACCTTAACCCCGACCGAAGGGTTAAGGTCAATTTGATGATCGTCATCGCTGACACTCCATCCTTTCCATCCAGGAGATCAAGCGTCGAACCAAAACAGGCTGTTTGACGTGCAGGAAGAGAAGAATAAAGGTCAGTTCGCCAAAATTTCCCGCTTTCCACAATTTTCTCGCGTCTGTCGTTCGCTCCCTTCGGTTGATTTGACGCGAGGCTTCGCTTCGTGCCTCTCGCATATTCCCTTAGATCGGTCCCGATCCATACCTTCCCTTCGCGTGTTCTCGTCTCGCTCGTCTCTCGCGTCTCTCGCGAACCAGCGTCCCCCGTCCGCCGTCCCCTCACCCATTTCCACCACATACAAGCTAGCGCACCCATATACTGACAAACAATTCCCCGAAACACAGTGCGACGAAGCTCACCCCGCGTGCCGCAACTGCCAGAAGTCCAAGCGCGAGTGCCTGGGCTACGACCCGATCTTCAAGCAGCAGCCCGGCCCCTCGCCCATCCAGCCCGCGCCCTCGTCGGCGCCGCTCCAGGCCGCTACCCTCGCGACCGCAAACCCGTACGGCAACCAGCCGTCCATGCTGCAGGGCTACGGCGCACAGGTTCCAGCTATGGCTTTCGATGCGTCGCTGTCGGCTGGCGTCAGCTCTCCGGGCTCGGCCCAGCAGTTCGATTACTCGTCCGCGATTGATCCGGCCCTCGAGGCTGTCGCGGCCCCGCAGGGTCAACCACAGTTTACCCAAGGTACGGAACATTTCTATGGAGATGAGCTGGCTCGCTCGTCGCCATTTTTTTCGTCCAGCCCTCCTTCATCGTTCCCTCCCACGCCGTGCCCATCAAAGATATCGGGCTATACCAATGGCTATACCAATCCTCTCCAAGTGGGAGGCCATACCCGATCTGCTTCTCCACCCACGTCCTACTCTCAGGTGGCCCACTCTCAGACGGCCGCTCTTCAAGCTGGAGAGACCGGAGGAGTAAGCAAGTTGCGTCCATCCATGTCCAACTCTCAGGTGGCCCACTCTCAGACGGCCGCTCTTCAAGCTGGAGAGACCGGAGTAAGCAAGTTGCGCCCTCTAAACCAACCGCAGCTGTCGAAGAGTAATTCCCAATCCACCCGCGGCGTAAATGATGCTCCTCAAGTGAAAGGTAGCAATCAGAAGGCTTCCATCTCCAAAGGACAACCCAAGGGACAATCCAATGGACCAAACAAGCACCAGGCCCCTCGCACACCCCCTAAGAAGCCTGGTAACCTTCGAGCCAACAACTTTTCTCCCAACCGTCTCCGTGCACTCCTTTCACAAGACGGAAGCGCTGACCTCCCCTTCACAGCCAAGCCCTGCAAGGTCGATGACCTCCTCCTGAAGCTCCCATCCAAGGCCGAGGACTTCAAACCCGAACAGGCCACCATCGACGAGATCAAGCACCTCTGGCTCTCCATCTACGTCAACGGCCTCGAGAGCTTCCTGGAATCCCGCTTCTACTACACCGACGGCCTCGAGTACCTCCTCAAAGACAAAATCGTCATGGAGCAGTTCGCCATCCTCCTCAACCAGTTCGCCAAGGCCACCCCGGACAACCCAGCTGAAATGCTCTACACAGCCTCCATCGAAGGTCGCGTCGTCTGGTCCCTCGCCTGCCTCGTTCGCTCCGCCGCTGAAGTCGCATCCGCAACTCCCCAGCCTCCACGCCAGGACGGCATTCCACCCGCCGAAGACCCCGTGGAGGCCGCTGCCCGCCTCGCGGTCTTCGAGAACCTCGTCACCTCCCAGATCGCGGAGGGTAACTCCCTAACTAAGCCACCGGCGACGGGCGACTACCATAAGCTCCGCGAGATGGAGTTCTGGTACCACCTTGGCCACTTCGTTACCCTGCGCTTGCACGACAACGACCCCGGCTCGGCGAAGGAGGTTGATGAGACACTCGCGGCACTGAGGAGTCTGCTTGATGGCCGCGAGAACCGTGATGTCCTCTACTCGATTGCGATTGTGCGTGCCATCGGCCAGCGCGTATCGGAGTACGTTGAGAGCGAGGCGCCGTTGCATCTTGATGAGCAGGATACGAGGAGTAAACTTATGGTTGCGAAGCGATTTGTTCGTGATGAGGGTAATGGTGCTGGGACGACGAATGTCATTCGCCGCTTCTGTGAGTTGGCGAGTAGGCCTTGGAATCCGTGATTTCATTTTGTGGATCAAGGTGATGGATGGCGTCTGGTGGGGGGACGTCGTGGTGGTGAGGTGGTGATGGTAGATGTATTTGTCTGAGTTTGATGATGTTTGAGCATATAAACCATACGTGAGGAGGAGGAGAGACGCCTTTCAAGCATGCTTGCTTTGTTCGGAAATTGAGGTCGAGATCGAGGTCGAGATCGAGATCGCTGCATACTTTCGTTGTCAGCAAACGTCCTTGAAGAACCAGCACTTACGTTGTCGTCATTGTTGTTACTGTCTTTCAACTTTCAGTAACAAACAACCCAAAGAACAAACTGGATGACGACTCGGGGTTGGCGTTCCTACAGATTGATCTGATGCGTCCACTTTGTATTAGGAAAGGAAGAGAGTAGGAAATCGGAAATCGGAAAGAAGAAGAAAGAGAAGAGGAAAGAAAAATAAGTCTGGCGTTTACGTGGGTCGTTTTTATAGCTTCTTCACAGGAGTGATCGGGGGGATAAAGAGTCGCTAGGCGAAGAAGGACGTGGTGCACAGCTAGGCGGGTCGACGACATCATCGCATCGCTGCGGCAACCCTGTACGTTTTCGTTTATCTAGCTTCCTTCTTAAAAATCCAAGGGGGATGGAGTTTTCGGCTTACGGGGGGGGGGCAAAAGGGATTGCTACGTTAAGAGGATTGGGGAGGGATACGTTTTGAGTTTTTTTTTGCTAGATTGGCTTCGGGATGAGGAGGGGGGAAGCAATAGCATGGGGGTGGTGTATGAATAGGAGATGGTGGTTTCTTAGATGGGTTACTTCAATTAAGATGGCTCTCTATTATAATCGGGTTTTATATGTGATTGTTTGGAGTGAGCCTTGTCTAAGAAGGTGGGTGGGGGGGTATATAAACATATGACAAGTTAAGTTGGAGGTCTCTTGTGTCTTCGCGGCCTTGCCAAGGTATCTTGCTTTTGTTCCCTACAGCCTTAATAAATACTGCACCGTTTCTGTTTCCAGCTTGTCATTGCTTTTATATTTACCCACAGTGGGTTTCTAGGACAGCTATTGAGTGGAAGGAATCAACTCCTACCCTCTCATCTATACGCATCTAAGGTCATAAACACATCAACCACATCAACCACATCACATCACATCACCCAACCTCTCCCCCCCCTTCTCCCCCCCCTTCGCCGCAAACCCCTCAAAATACCGCTTCCTAAACGGATTCAACTCATCCGCACTCACCCCCCCCTCCACCTCCCCACCCCCCACCTTCGTCCCATCAATCCCCACCAGCTCCCCCCTCTCCTCCCCCTCCCCCCTCCTCCGATACGTCAACAGCCGTCTCGACCACTTATTAAAACTCTGCGTACACACACTCAACAGCTCCAGATCCGGATGTCCCGGCACCTCCAACCTCACCTCCTCTTCATTCGCAGTCGGCATCCAGAACGCCAGCCGCCCATCCTCTACCAGCGACCCAGCCGCGAATGCTAATAAATCCCCTACCATCGCGGAAAACGAATACGGCCGCTTCGGAGGCACGTACCCGGGCTGCAGATGATGCGCATCAGGCCCATCATACACCGGCCCAACCCTCTTCTCCCTATGCCCCAACACCTTCAACCCCTCCCTCACGCCATAGGGCGGGTCACACACGATCCCATCCAAGTACCGTCCAGGCCGTAACGGGCTATTCGTCAAATCCGCCACAAAACTATCACCAAACCCCGGAGCAAGGTCATACTGCGCGAAATTCGCCCTAAGATTCCTCCCCCCCTTCCCCCGGATCGCGCGCCCGTCGATGTCGGATCCGAATGCGAGCGCGCCGAAATGCGCGCATGCGACTGGGAAGGAACCGGTCCCGACGAAGGGGTCGTAGAAGATTGCGCCGGGGCGCGCGAGGGCGATGTTAGCGGTGATCAGGGCGAGTTCCGCGTCCATGGATGTAGTGCTGATATATCTCCTCTTCTTAAGATCATACTTCCCCACTATCTCGCGCTGGGAAGTGCCCACCAGACGACCTAGGTAGAGGTGCTGGGGCGTAGAGGATCCGTGGGCCTGTGCGTCGAACGCCCAGTCTTCGAGGACGCAGAAGCGCATATCTGGGTTCTTGAGGGCCACGGGGCCGGTGAACGACATGTATGCGAAGGAGTTGATGAGCTCGCAGATATCGGCGTGGGTGCGCGATCCTTGGAAGCTATCGATGGTGAATTTGAAGCTCTGTCCTTGGAATTGCGGCCACCACGGGGTGGATGTGGCGAGGATGGACTCGTGGAGCGCGGGGTAGGTGGGGCCGCTGCCCCAGAGGGCGTAGATTGCTTTTGCGGTGATGCTGCGGCTCAGGAGGCGGCGGGCAGCGTCATCGTCTGGGAGTTTGAGTGTGCAGAATGGCGACTGGGAGGGGTGTTAGAAGGTGGGTGGAGGGGGGGGGGGGAGGGGCACGTACGTCGAGGCTGTAGGAGATGACTTCCATGGGGATTCCTTCGAGGTCGGCGAGGGCTTGGATTTCGGGGAGCCGGAAGGTCTCGTGCGTCTGGATGAAGCGGAGGAGGTACTCCATCTTTGCTCTGTGACCCTGTGGGCTTGCGACAGCGAGCACGAGGGGGGAGTATGGAGATGAGAAAGAGGTTGCTGTCACGTGTTGCCCCGCGATTTTTTTGTTTTGTGAAGGTTGGGTAGTGGTAGCCTTGTCTTGGCGGGGGAAGGCTGACAAAGTACACCGCTCCTGTTACTATCCTTGCAACGATCCACTGTTTTTACTGCCTCACCGCACCCAATTTAGGCGGAATGGCGCTCAATTTTGGTGAACGATGCTGCCAAGATCTGGCAATACTTTTGCGGGTGGTCAGAATCCTACAGGGGGGATAGTAGACGTCGATGTCTGTCTTTGGGAAGGCAGCCACAATTCGACAGTTGCTGGACAACAACACTTGAGCGGCTATATATATATATACACGGCATAGTTATTCATATGATGCATATCTAACATAATTACTCTTCTTTTACAACACAACTGGGAGCGACTCACACACTTTCCCGCCAGCACGAGACATCGAATCAGATGTCCGCCTTAACCCGGACCATCAGCCATGGATACAAAGTCGAGCCGCACACGCAAGATTGCCCAGAAGCCCGCCCAAAAGGCCACCAACAAAGACGATGCGAAGCTCGCACATAAGGCCGCCAACAAAGACGACGCGAAGCCCAGCCAGAAGGCCTCCAACAGAGACGATGCGAGGCCCGGCCAGAAGGCCGCCGCCAACAAAGAAGAGGCTAAGCCTCCGTCTCCAGAGCCTCCCCAAACCCTACTCGTCGACAAGGAGGAAGTCAACCTCATCGATATCCGCGCCACAGGCGATATCCTCCTCGACGTGACCTTCACCAACAGCCACTCCACGCGCACAATCCTTGCGCTCAACTCCGCCCTTCCCCCGCGGCTCTCACCGTCCTCGAAGACCGGCCTGCCATCCGACCGCACACTCTTCCGCGTCCGTCTCGAGACCCTCACCAAGACCTCGGCGTACTTCTCACGTCTCCTCACCGACGCCCGCTTCCAGGAGGCCACGAAGATATCTAGCACCTTCGCGGCCCTCAAAGCTCGTGGCGTTGTACCCGCTGAGGCAAAGCCCGCCGACCTGCCCCGCGTCGCTATCACAGATGACGACGATGCGACACACGTCGCGGGGCGCGCTCCCATCCTCGCAGACCTCCTGCGTATCCTCCACAGCGGCGACGCGACATCGAAGCTCTCTATACCATACCTAGCGATCCTCGCAGTGATGGCAGATCGCTTCGACTGCGCGGCTACAGTGGGGAGATACGTTCGCGGCTCGAAGAGGGTGCCATGGCCGCAGACATACGGCACGGTGAGTTTTGCGAGCGAGGAGTTATTGAGACAGAAGGCGCTGGTAGCGTGGTTGTTGGAGGATAGGGTGAAGTTTGCGGCGGCGACGAAGGAGTGTGTGTTTAGAGGGAGTGCGAGGTGGGGAGGAGCGGGAGGGACGCAGAGCGGGCAGGTGGGGGTGTGGTGGGATTTGCCTGATGGTATTGAAGGTAATGTGGGATTTCTTATGTGTTTGAGTCACTGCGCTTTTTTGGCTATGTTGTCTTCTTGTGTATTTGGCCGTTTACGTGATACCCGCGAGGCTATGATTCTACGGCCTGGTGACTTTTAGGAGCCTCGCCTCGAATATGCCTTATAGTTGGAGACGCCTTAAAGTTAGAGACGGAGTAGGAAGTCCTACTCATACTCTACCTTATGATGTTGCCTTGGCGACGAGCTAAAAAACGGTTATGAGGCTCTCGAATCCTTAGGGCTGGCACTCTAGGCACATGGTCCTAATTATAGAGCTGACGGTATGTAGCCGAGCTCCATTATCGTCGAACTTGCATCCTTCAAACCATCGCGTCTCTTCAGTCCCACTTTATACGTCTCTATTCGTCTCGAGATAGGCAATGCAAGATGTTCTATGATTCGTCTGCTGCCTGCGACTCCTTCCAGCTCGGTGAGATGGTCAAGTTCTTCGTTAACAAGGGTTTCTTTGTCTTTACCTCCCCCCTGCTAGTCAACGAGGAGGACTACCCTGAGCCTTATGATGGAGACATTGAGAACCTCATCACAGCCCTACGCCAGTGCCCCTCCTACCAGTACGACAAGAATCACGCGCACTGCGGATTACGTACAAGGCTCATCCCCGCGCTGGACTTCATCCAGGCGATGCTAGCATCGGGAGTCGGCATCGACCGCGGAAACTGGAAAGCAGAGCGGCCGAGCACGTCGTGGGAGAGCGTGGAAGGGGTAGAACCCTTCCGGTTAACAAAGAGCGTGGCGACGGATTCGAGACTCAAGCTCGATGGCTTTCTGACATCGAGCTCTTTGTCGAAGAGGTTCTTTGGAGCGGGTAGCTGGGACTGGACGCCGGAGGAATGACGGATAACGGCGATCTGAGAGTCATTTACGGGTAAGCGCGGCGTTGTTTTGAATACATAGATGGAACAATGATGAAATATGTCCATAGGATCTAGATGAGCCACGATGAGCCCTGGTGATCGAAAGCTTAAATCCCGTAACCATAGCGACTTCTCGCCGAGGCCGGTACCGAGGCAGATTACCGATTACCTTGCAGATTGCCTACTCTCGTGTCTCCGCTGTACCCCTCACAGGAGACCGAAAATCCGGAGACGTTAGAGAAATAATGGAGACAGTATGTTTGATGGGCACACCGATGCACCGCCCTCAGCCTCGGTCATACTGCGCCGTTTCGGTAGCCGGCAACGAAATCCCCGTTGTGATTGGTCCACGTCCCACCACACAGACACCACAGCCACAAGGCTGAGTCCTGTTAGACCCCAACTTCAGACCCCACCACAATCCACAGCGGCGTCACGCAAACTTTCCAATTGTATGGGATCTCTATGCGCTGAGCCAAGCCAACTGAAGCGCTCATCAAGGGGTATGACGGCAATTTCTGTGCCCAATATGTTAAGTGGCAGTGAAAGGAGGCATACTACAAGGCAACAGAAAGGCACAATGTAGGTCGGACCCGCCGCCGCTTGCCGCCAACGTTCATGTTGGAAGTGTTGGACATTGTGATATATAATAAGATGCATGACTTCACCGAGATGAGCTTACTCATTAAGCACTTACATATCTACACATTCAGGACTCTGTATTACCAGACACCTGAATCACTCTAACTAGATCCGCATACTTCTCAAAGACCTTTGGGTTTCTTTGTTACCTCGGACTTAAAACACAAACTTCACCCCAAACTCACCTGCTAGCAAACAGCTACCCCCCAAAGACACCATGTCCTCTCCTCCATATAACAACACGCCTGCATGGCAACTACCAGCCGACGAGAGCATCCCACGCAACATGTACTCATACAGTCACGGCCAAGGCCCCTTGAGCTTAGTTGACAACTCGCATTTCAGCACCGGCCGCGCCTCCGACACCGAATTCAGGAGACATCCAAACGCCATTCAACCTCACCCCCCCGTCTCCCTCCCCGGCATCACCCTCCTCTCCACCCCCAAATCCACCAACATGTTCTCCTCCCTGAAAGCCTCCCTCCGCCGCAAGAAGAGCAACCTCTCCACCTCCTCCCGCAACTCCTGGAACTCCGCCGACGAGCGTGAAGCCGCCGCCCGCGCTCCCCATTCACCAGTCTCCCCAATCTCCCCCGTCGAGCTCCCAGCGACTACTCTCCAACCCCCAGAGCGCTCTGAACTCCTCAATCCCAGCCCTCCAACCCGCCGCCCCGTTCGCGCGGGATTCAACGCCTTCACAGTCCCCTCCAACGAGCCTCCACCAGCATACACACCCTCTCCCACCGCGGCATCCGGGCCCGCTCTCGGTCCATCACCCGCATACACACCTCCCGCCCCTATCGCCACAACCAGCAGCGGCCCAGAAGACCCATACTCCTTCCTAACCACCTTCGACACCGTCCTCCTCATCGACGACTCCGGCTCCATGGCCGGCCGTTCCTGGCGCGAAACCTCGCAAGCCCTCGCCGCTCTCCTTCCCACCATCGTCGCGCACGACACGAACGGGATAGATCTCTACTTCCTGAACCACAAGTCCGCCGACCCCGGCGTGCCAGCTGAGGGCATCGCAGGGGGCGGATACAGGAACATCACCACAGCCGAGCGGATAACTTCCATCTTCGCCGCCGTCCGACCCGGTGGCGGAACACCAACTGGTACTCGGTTGAGCGCGATTCTCAAACCCTACCTCGCCCATCTAACCTCCCAGCGCGGCGTGAGCGCCCTAAACACTGACGCCATGGACGCGGTGAAGCCTCTCAACATCCTAACCATCACCGACGGCGTGCCGAGCGACGACGTCGAAAGCGTCCTATTGGTGGCAGCCAAGAAGCTCGATAAGCTCGAAGCGGCACCGCACCAGATCGGGGTGCAGTTCTTCCAGGTCGGGAATGAGGAGGGTGCCAAGGAGGCGCTGAGTGAGCTTGATGATGGGATTCAGGGGCTGGTTAGGGGGGGGGTGAGGGATATGGTGGATACGTGTACGTGGATGGGGGGGCCGGCAGAGGAGGGGGAGGCGCCGAGGTTGACGGGGGAGGGGATGTTGAAGGTTTGTTTGGGGAGTGTGGTTAAGAGGTTGGATCGGAGGAGGTGTAGTCAGGAGCAGAGGAGATAGATGAGTGGGGTTTCTTTTGTTTTGTTTGTGAGGCGTTTGGGAGGTACTAGGGGATGGCGTTTTACGGCAGGGATTTGATGGGAGAGATACCATTATTATAGACTTTTTAACTTATAATCTTTATTTGCTTCGGCATGAAAGAATAGAGAAGAACAACGCATTGTTTCCAACCATACAAATACTTAAAACCGCGCATCCTTCAATCACCGCGCTAAACATACACTCCCATTCAACCTTCTTATCCCTAACAACTCCCCTTCCCCGCCCTGCATTTCACAACCTCCTCCCCAACACACGAAAACACCTCATCCCACCCCTGCCAAACCTGGCACCCCTTAAGCTCCGCAAACCGCCTCAACACCACACTCTGTAGACTCCTCATCCCCGCCCCACTCCCACCATTCTCATACTCCCTCAGACCCTCCACACCTTCATCCAGCGTCTCTTTCACCCACCGCCTCTCCGCTTCAGACCCACGAACACTGCACCACAGGAAGTACGGCCCGTGAGCTAGAGCAAGCTCGCGGTATATACACTGTCGCTCCACGAGACTGCTATCACTGCTCTCTGCCGCGCCTGAGGTCGCTGATGCGGCATGGCCGCTGTGCTCGCACCCGCCTGCGCCCCAGGTTGAGCGCTCACCGTATTCGAACACCGTGCTTGCAACCCAGACAAGGGCCAGCGCACTCGCGAGCGCAAGGGCATCTTGTTGAGCTAACCAAGCCTCTTGACCGCGTCTGCCAAGGTCATCTCCATTCACGCTCTTCTCGTCGCTGGAAATAGGAGTATGTGCAGTAACCCTTGCATCCGAGAGTTTGAGCAGGGTATTCAGACCATGACTTTTAAACGCCGTGATCCCCCCGTGGTGACAGTTTGCGCAGAGACGGGTAGATGTCTCAAAGAGAGAGAGCAGGTGCGGGGGTTTGATAGAGAGGAGGGGGGAGGTGGAGAGGATGCAGAAGATTGCGTTGCGTTTGTGGATTTCGGCGGTCCAGGGGTAGGTGTATGGGAAGCGGAGCGGGGGGGTGAATTTTTGCGGACGCGTGCGCTTGGGTTGTGACGCGGCGGTGGAGGGGGGGGTGAGGATGGGTTGGGGGGGGATGGTGGAGGCGAGGATGGGGTCTAGTGAGGAGGGCGTGTAGAGGTGGGATGTGAATTGCTGAGAGAGATGCTCTTCATGGCTCTTGAGGATGAATCTGGTTGTCTATAAAGAGAGCGAATACGTCAGTGAACTGAAAGTAAAAGCTGATATAAGCAGCGATGAGAAGTGAGATCCGCTTACCTTTGAACTCCCTAGCAAACTCCCAATATCGCCTGGCTGAAAGTCCAGCTGCTTGACTATGCCAAGGATAATCTCGACGGGGAGCTGCAGCAGCGCATCCGGGCTTGGAGAAGCCATCTTTATAATACCAATGCCGTGTCGTACAGATAGAGAGCGAATATCAATCAAAAAGCCAATAAAAAGTATGCTTTGAGTGGTTTGTGATACAGAAGACAGATGCTGATGGAAGATTAAGAATAAAGAAGGAAGTAGGAAAAAGAGGAAGGAAGGAGGGGTGAGGGGTGAGGGGTGAGGACGTTGAAATATGGCGGGGAGGGAGGGGAAGGACGGATGGACAAATAACCACAAAGGTTACGTGCTCAAATGGTGTTTGTGCTCACTAGCAAGCGTGGCCCCGCGCATATGGCCAAAACCAAGAGACAAATACCTCTCAAGGTTGCTGTTCGATGAGGGTATTTTCGAGTTTGCGCACAAAGAAAAAGGCCGTTTTAGCGCTCATTTTGATGGCAAATATAAAAGTATATAAAGGGATAAAGGGTATAAAAGAATAATATTCGAGCTATCAAATAGCCGTCATGGACATTGATGAGGGGTTGGTGGTGAATGCGAAGCTGGTTGGTACTGGAAAGAATTGGAAGTCATCCCAGTAACCTTGGTGGATAATGGATTTGAATGATGCCGACAAGTAACACTTCCCTTCAATATATGCCGTGCACAGAAAGCGAAATATGGTTTTATAGAACAAGACAGTAATAGCTAACAAACCCAGTTTTGTATAAAATAAAATAATAAAAAATGGCAAAAAGAAGGCGTACAAATATACAAATCAGTGACAGTGGGTGGTACTGAAGAGTGAGTGGGTGAGTTTGCAATTTGACTTATTCGCACATAATTCGCCTAATCCACCGATCTTCCAAACCCGTGTCACGTGGTACATAGCACGTGCTGCATCGCTATTTCCCTCGCTGACTCAGCAAACTCAAAAATCAACTTGGCAGGGCCAGATTATACGCTAACGTCTATTACAGACTAGCGCATCATATCCGAACGCACACGCAAAAGAATAATAATTGCGACGAAATCCCACGAACTTTCTTCCAACAACCGCCAATCGCCAACCAACAACCACCCTACCTTCAACCCTTCTCATCCTCGAAATGGCTCCCTCCCGTAAGGATAAGAAGTCCGGCGACACCATCAACTCGCGCCTTGCGCTTGTGATGAAGTCCGGCAAGGGTACGTTTCCCAATCCCCCCAGGACAAATCCCCAGCATCAAAACTAACACACGCGCGCGCAGTCGTCCTCGGCTACAAGTCCTCCCTCAAGCAGCTCCGCATGGGCAAGGCCAAGCTGGTTCTCATCTCCGGCAACACCCCTCCCCTCCGCAAGTCCGAGCTCGAGTACTACGCCATGCTCTCCAAGAGCCCCGTCCACCACTTCAACGGCAACAACGTACGTCCCCCCCATATCCCCCTGCGTTCCTGAGAAGGACTTTCCGCAAAGTCTGGAGGAGTACTAATTCCCTGTCTAGCTGGAGCTCGGTACCGCTTGCGGTAAGTTGTTCCGCGTTGGCACCATGGTCGTCCTCGACGGCGGTGACTCCGATATCCTGAGCCAGGTCGCTTAAGCGATGAGAGTCTCTGTTGGTGGTTTTGGGTGGTCACTAGGCGTCATTTTGATGAACGGTCAACTGGAGAAATTAACTTGAGCGAGAGAAGTGTGGAGGGTACATTTAGTCCCTTTATATATACCCATCAATGCCAATAGCGTCCCACCCAACTTAAATGTCCACTCGTGAATATCAATGTGACTATTTTCCTGCGTCACAACAAGGATCGACGCAACAATTCAATCTGCTGTGTCGACTGGTCGGCGTACAGAGGGCCCGAGAGAACAGCTGTGGGCCTTCGAAGCTTCGAAAACAATGTGGTGAGTCCAGTGAAGAATGCCAGTGCGAGGATTCAACGGTGAGGTAGATTGGTGGTGAGAATAAGAAATGAGACGACAGCAACACAGCAACGACAGCAAGAACGAAGCTGTAGCAATTGATTCCGTGGCTCGCCATAGGGCACACTCGGGATAGTACGGCGATTTCTCACAATGGTCTATATCTTATGCGTCTCGTAAGAAGTAATTATCACGATATCTCTTACGAGTACGTTGTTGGCGTCAGCAATGGTCTCTAGTAGGGCATTCAGAGATGGGATCGCAACCACATAAACCCACTCCGCCGCGGACTGCCTCCTATTCTGGCCACCACGACAAGCATAGTATAAATGCTCCAATCACTTCATTTTTGCTGCTCGTTCGTATAACCGGTGCTGACGATGCGATCTGAAATTTCTTAATATTTTGCTCCAAGTGCTGCTCACTATCGATGGCACGTGGCGCCCCTATTGCTCACGCTATAAGTGTTGATACAAGTGCATTATGCGCAGTGTGCCCCTCCCCGACACTTCAAACCTTGTTCCCATGCACAGCGAACCGCCCGCAACATTAACGCCTGAAGCTCCCATCCCTTGTTAATCCCAAGCCCTGAAATCCCCTGTTCTCTATAACACACCAATGCCCGTGGGAATGCCAACCTGCCAACCTCTACCGGTAATCGGTCGCGCGCAGATCGCTCTTGTGCAAGTCCTTTGTCCAGGCAGGCAGATTCCGGTCACGCTCGTACAGGAAACCGCAGTTGTTGCACAGTGTCTAAGCCAGTTAGTATCGCACATGAGTAGACACGACTGTCCCCGCGAGTGAACACGTAGGGAAATAAGAAGAGAAACGTACCCTTGTGCCAGCAGGCCCATCCCTCACACCCCACACAGCCGTTCCCCAAACTCGACAGTGCGCACACCGCCACGTAGTCCTCTCGTAATCATTCAAGCCTCCACCACCACCATATCCAGCAACACCCGAGCCCGTGTCCGGCGTGCCTCTCCCGCCCGGAGTTCCTGAGCGACCAAGCGGACTCAAGCTGCGGAAGCGCCTCTTCTTCTTGCTTCTCTCACCGCGACCCATCCGCTCCTCCGCCGGCTCTCCAGGGTCGAAAAAACCCAGGCCGCCCGATTGCGGCATACCGCCCAGCATGCCGGTATTACTCGAGAATCGCGCTGTCTCGCGGCGCATCCGGCGGATCTGGCGCTCGCGGTCACCTTCTCTCTTCTCGATCTCTTCCTTGCTGAGGACTTCGACCTTGGGCTCCCATTCGTCGGCCAGGTGCTCGTTGTCGTATCTCCACCCGGCCTCGCGGCCGTGTACTGCTTCGTTGGGGATTTCACCGCCGTATCCACCCACGAGCCCTCCTGATTCGCAGGCTTCCTTTTTGAGGCGCAGTACAGCTTCGTAGATTGCGTGGGTCATCGCTGGGACCCATTCCCCAGATAGTCCCATATCCGCGCATGTTTGTTTCGCAAAAACTTCAGCGGTTCCAGGTGGGTGCAGTAGGGACCATTCAAACTTGTCTGTGTAGAGGTTGTTGGAGAGATTAATGTTTAAGGTGATGATACAACGATACGTGTCGTCCGGGTTGTAGTCGTCAGCATCTTGTGGTATAGGAACCGCTGACGCTGTAACTTCTTGTGGGACTGCCTTCACTGGCGTGGAGAACCCATTTGTTGACAGGTGAGGCGCATGTAGAGGAGTTCCTCGCCCGCTGACGGCAGGGGTTGCTGAATGGTCACGCGACGCGGTACTTGCTTGAATCGTTTTGATAGCAGTTCCATTGGCAGCGGGAGTTTGCTGGGAGTGGAAGAGAGGGTGCAGGGCAACGCCAGCATATTCTTCAAGCTGCGTGCGGATCTGCTTGCTGATCTCCATGGCCAGCGCCTGACGGTTCGGGAGGTCCAGATCTTGCACCATGCATTGCGCGAACTGGTCCGTGGTGGTAAGGGTTTCGTGGAGGTTCCATAGAAAGACATCCTTTAGCCGGTAGGGCACTGTAACATCTGGTGTGCGATATACTGGTAATGAAGGGTCGATATTGTTGTAAGCTGCGCCGGATGGCAGAGGAAGAGGGGCCTGTGGAATGAAGGCTGGAATGTCGACGTCGATGCGAATTGGGACGAGAGTGAGAGGCAACGATGCCTGCGAGTGTGCTTGAAGATCTGGCTTCCCTGAACGAGCCTTGCCCATCCATTCTCTCCATACGCCTTGAACCTCGACTGGTTCTGTTGCTTCCTTTCCAAATTTGTCGGCGACATCTTGTTTTGCCTGTAGGGTCTCCTCCCTCCTTAAGCTCCTCAAACCCGTGGGCCTGCGCCGTCCTTCATCGTCATCTTCATCGTAATCCTCATACCCATCTTCTGCGTAGTTAATGGCTGTTGTGCCTCTTTTCGTTGTTCTTGACGACGGAGTCGCAACGGCTGCTGCAGGTTGTATTATTGGTGTGAGGAGTGAGTTGGCGTATGTCCGTAGTCGTGGAGCATAGCTAGAAATAAAAGCCTGGGGCGGTGCTTTGGCGGTCATTCTGACTTGTTGCGCATGTAAAGTGCGCGGCCCGGCCGACTTTAATGGGAGCTGGCTAAGCTGTGCGTCGATGGCACGCCCTTGTAAAGTTTGGGGTGCGATGTAGCGCCAATTGGGGAAATAAAATCGTGGCCGGCTGGTGTTGTGAAGCCACAGCTTGCATACACTGTGCTTAGACCGTATATAATGTTGAGTGTCGAGTTTGCGACGGCCTGTAGGCTTGTTGGTGGTGGATTTAACTCTACCTGAGCTCAGTTCGTCGCGTTCTCGACTCAAAATCGCGATGCGATGGGAGGAACATCCACGCTAGATGCTTATAGACTAGCGCAGATATAATCGTCACGTGCCTTCCCTCCAATTGACAGGCCCCACCAACACAACTTCACCAAAAGCACATAATTATCTCAAGTCTTCCTGTCATAAATTTTGACAATTATAAACACTATAAATACCATACTAAACAAAGGAAAAGTTATATATTTGTGGGGTTTTCAATAGTCAGTGGTTTGCACTGTCCATGTTTTGTCTATCATCTCATTCATGCACATGCACGCTTGATTCATTTATATCTCCAATCGCCAGGAACAGGACATGCCGAGACGTTCGTAGGCATGTAAAGCAACTAACGACGAACCGCGAACCAACAGCTGCCGCGATCCGGCATAACTTTGTTGTTCCTCAAAGCAGTTCGCACCTTTGGCATGGAAAGGTCTCACTCTCCTTTGTCCTCTCTCTGCCTTTATCTCAGTTAAGCTTCTCATATGCCTTGGACAAGTAACGCAGTGCGGGGCTGATGTATTTCGTCCCAGGCTGGGTGGAAGGACGAGATGTAAACTGTATCAAAGGGCATATTCGACATAAACTGGGAATCCAGGTGGGCTGTTCTTTCTCATCTTGTCGACCACGGAAATGTGTGGTGGCTTGGCTTGGCCGCAATTGGGGGGATGACTCGAAGTTGTACAAGCTGGTTATCACAAGCATTGCACATATCGCTGGCTCAAAAGGTATGGTGGACTTGGGCGGGGGTATGGAAACTGCACAAGGGAAGTTTCAAACCATTAAAAGATGGATGGAAATCTATAGTGATCCCGTGTCTCAATTCTGCTCTAATCTCATGTCAATACCTGATCTCATCACTCCTTTCAAACCCATAAATTCACTATCCATGATCACACTCATCACTCTTCGAGGCAACATAGTTTTGGAATGCTTTGTAATGTCTTTGATGCGTTGAAGTTGTCTGAATACAAAGCGCCCAGCAATTGTTGACCGATGCCACATCAAGGCCCAACTGCGAGCACCTAATAGAGCGATTCCCTCACACCACTGCTACGCCTAGAACATTCTTCCCCAATTTACCATGCCATCTCATGTGGTCTATCACCCTTGCGGAGGGAGAAAGAGGATGCGAGGTAGCTGACGAGGAAGGGCTCCTTCTTGATGGCGGAAAGGATAGACTTGTCGACGGACTTTTGGTCAGCCGCGCGGTTGGAAGAAGGCTTCTTCTTCTGTCATGTTGTTAGTTTTCCCCTTTCAATCGTCGCAATTGGCTCTGTAATCTTACCTCTGGCTTCTCGCCCTGCTTGAAGAACTCGGCCTCGCCGGTCTTCTTGTCGGACGCCTCACGGGCGAAGTACTTCTCGTCGGAGATCTCCTCGATCTTCTTGGAGTCGACACCGGAGATATCAACCTTGTGGGATGTGGCGATAACGTAGCGGGCGTTGACGCGGCGGACGGGGACACCGTTGACCTTGAATGGGCCGGTGACGAGGAGAACACCTTGGTCGAGGGTGTTCAGGAGGATGACACGCTTGCCACGGAAGCGGCCAGCGAGGAGAATGAGGACGGTACCGGGGACGAGGGAAGAGCGAGGGGTGGAAGCACGGATGGTCTTGCGGACCTATAATTGATCTGTTAGCGATTGTTCTCTCTGCGAATCTAAAGCTGCTTGTCTCTGATATCCAATTGTGGCGCTGTCTGATCTCGATGCTTTTAGGTCCATATTTTGGGTGCAACCCTGATAGCCTGATCGCACAATATCTCCAGACACCACAACCTTCAATTTCCCAGATGACAATCCTGCAGTACGCCTAGTCGCAATCTCTTGCTCTGGCTCGGGTTGGGTTTTATAACGCACCTTCTTGTGCTGGGCCTCATCCTCGGCCGGGTACCATTTGCTGGCCTTCTGGCTGTGGTGAGGAATCTCTCTCGTCGACTTTCCGAAGGTCTTCTTCTGACTCTCTTGAGTTGCCGACATCTTGGACGAAGAACCGATTCGGTTTGGTCGTTGGGTATCGGTTCGTTGAGTGTTGTCGTCTTGGATTTGTCGGGCCTGCACTGTTCTGGTTGTCGCGACTCTCGTAGAGTTTTAGCATGCCCTAATGTTTTCGCTTAATTTTGTAGGGTTATCATGTTTGAGTGGTGTGAAGGGAAAATCCAAGGGCTAATGTCATGTGATATGTGGCTAGTGATAATGATTGTGGGGTTCAGCCACACCTGGGCTAGGCTGTGGCTTTACAGCGGTTGACCGGGTTCCGCTTGCTCCGCAAGGTAGATAGCTACATGACGAACGCGCTGCCCTCATAAAGCTGTGGTGCTTCTCCAAATCAACAGCCACAGATTTCTAACAACACCAATACCTTCACAATGTCTATTCAACCTATAATCACGTTCAAGGCGGGCCAGTGTGAAGTTGATGTAAGCTTCTTTTGCTGCACATAACTGAGATGGGCTCCTAACAACAGCTTCAGACATCCAGCAAGCCTTACAAGGTCACACCTTTGGCAACAAAGGGTTACATATATCTCTACTCTGAGGATGGTATGGTAGCTTTCCAACTATATTGAGCATGCGTCTAATGTTCCAGAACTGATCCACTTCTGCTGGCGGCCACGCCAAGCTCAACTCGACGAGCCAGAGCTTGATTTGATGATGATCCCAACCGATGGCCACTTTGTCCCATACGAATACAAAACCTCCGATCAGCCAACTTCCAAAACAAACGGACGCATCTTTGTTCTTAAGTTCTCGTCCTCCTCCCAGCGCCACCTATTTTGGCTCCAATCACAGCCCCAACGCTCTGATGACCCAAGCTCATTCTCGACCCGCGATCAGAAGATTGGGCAAATTGTGGACTCCTTGCTGCAGGGAGAGGACGTCAATGTTAGCAGCGAGCTGGAGAATGTACAAAACTCGAGGGGTGGGGACGATGAGGATGAGACCATGGAGGATGTAGAAGGCCATGGCGACCCATCAGAACACCACCAAGGAAGCGGCGGAGGCGCTGGCCCAGATGCTACAGGTGGAGATGTCCGTGAAGAGGGCGAGCCATCGAGGGAAGGAGGCGCCGAGGGCGGAAGAGCGTAGGTTATATCCACTGTGTTGCATTGCGTTGCGTACCAGGGGAAGTTAGCATAGGTCGAGCAAAGCTTTTAGGGAAAGCAAGAGGCGTTTGGTGACTTTGAAAACGGAGATGGGTGCTGTATATGTGGCGTTATTGCGCATCTGCTGCTAGAAACACTATACCATTGAACCTACTTGCACCAAACGCTTCTTGCTGCGTCCTGGCCTGCACTCTTGCCAACACTTGTTACTTTCTTCTTGCCTGCACTTCTGCCATGTTTGCTGCCCAGTCTTAATATTCCGCTCCTCGGTCATCGCTCTACTCCTAACGCAGAGCTAACTTCAAACAGCAATGCCTCTCTTTCCTCTGCCGCAGCACCAACAGATGCCCAAACCGCTGTCAACAACTTCCTTGCCTCACTCCGTGGCAACAACAACCTTGGCCAAGGAGAAGAAGGAGGCGAAGGTCAAGGCCAGGTCCAGGGCCCATATACAACTCTCTCTGACCTCCTCACAACTTCCACCACCATCCCCGTAATCAACAATGCCACAGAAGCGCAACTCGACAACTTCCTCTCCTACCTGCCTCCGACGGTGCTGCTCTTAGCTCAGGAGTCCTCCGCACAGATCGACGGCATGGTCGAGCCAACCAGCGGCACAGCACAGGCGGCTTTGGAGGCACTTAGTGTGTCCCAAAAGCGAGCGATCCTGAAGAGAGTGCTGCATAGCCCACAGTTCAGCCAAGGCCTTGGCAGCTTGACGATGGCTCTACAGCAGGGTGGCCTGCCGAGCGTGGCCGAAGCACTGAAGATCAAGGTTGATAATAAGGCAATGTACGCACAGGGAGGAGAGGCAGTTAGACAGTTTGTGGAGGGGATTAAGAAGTCTGTTGTTGAGGAGGGTCAATAGAGGGTGGGCATCAGGAGTACTTTTATGGGCTGCTGTTACTGGGATTGCGTATTCGGATCAATGTGATCAACGGGCAAAGAAGAATAGCCATAGAACCAAGAGTTTAATCGATGATTATTAGACTCATTTTACGGATGGCAGTGCTGAACGTGAATATGGATGAGAAATCCCCTTGGATGCGGCTACCCCACGCTGGACCCTGCCGCTTACTCCACATCGCGCCGGGAGGGAACGACCCCGCCAGTATCACCGTGTACAGGCACCACCTTCCTCAACATTCAAAAACTTTATACAGAGGCTTTGCAGCGGGCTTGATATTCTCTAATGAAATTTAATGAAACATTCGCATTCTGTCCAAATCCCAAACAAGCTTCATCCACCTCCAACTTCATTCACACCTTATTAATGATCTTCTCCAAGCGCTCCGCTTCAGCCTTCTTCGACGCCTTGTTGTCTTTCCGATATTGCTTGTCCACTGGCTGGTATGCCATGCGCTCCTGTACAGAAGAAGTTGTATCATAGATGTATCTGTCGAGGGTTGCGGACGATTTGCCAGCCTTTTTACTGCATTGGTGCGTCAGTACTGGGATATTTGGAAAACAAGTGGTGGGAATGGCGAACTATAAGAGGGGCACATACTCTTTAGGCTTTGAGGCGTGATTTTTGGCATTAGAAGGCTGAACCTTCTCATTCTTTTGGCTGGCCATCCTTGCTGCCTAGTGTCAGTTTGGCTGCGTGAGAGTCCTAGCCTTGTTGCGAACTTACCTGTGAAGGATCAGGTACCGGAAAGGCTAATTTTTTTGATAGACAGGGCTGGATATTGATATCGATGTCGAAAACGGCCGAGTTATAATGATGCTTGATGAATTGAAACGATGAGAAGATTGAAGAATCGATCCCTTCTTATACACAGATCAAAACGTTGCGTCTCTTCGCCCTTTGCAAGTCCTGTCTGTCCGAAGCTTGCCCACAGCCCCCGTCTGCCCACCGCGAGTTGTCGCGCGCGGGCGAGCATAACTACCACATTCAGTCCCGAGGAAGGCACTCATACACTGGTCTCTGAGGCCGCGAGGAGCGTGCCCTGCTCCAGGAACTGTTGCGCCCTGGGCAAAATCATTTTGCAACCGCGAGGTACGCGTGGGGAGCGGTGATACATGGGTGGCGTTGAGTTCGGAGGTGGCTCCCAGCCTTGCATGTATGTACCTTGCAGTCCTCTGCCCATTTCTTCCACATATTATTGGATATTGGATATAATATCTTTCTCTTTGCACTGTATGTCTGGATTGTTGTTACACTTCTTTGCCCTGTTGGGTGGCACTCTGTGATATAACCTTCCTGACGACCCCCCACCCCCCCCCCTCTCGTCTCCAAACCTACCTCAGTGCCCTGTTTGAGCGGAGGCGCACGCCTCTCATGTGCTTAAAATTCAATAGGATGTTGGGTATATGGCAATACTAATGGGTACGAACAAATCGGTGTTAAGGTGCGCTCAAGGAGCAAACTAAAGGTACGGGCATTGCAAACTGTAGTCCTACGACATAAAGTATCATGGCTGTGGCGTCAACGTCGAAAGTACCACGCGGTGACAAAGGCCTGGTGACAAGAATATGGTGAGAAGAAACTGACGAGAAGAACCCCTCGGCGAGAAGAACCCCTCGGCGAGAAGAACCCCTCGGCGAGAAGAACCCCTCGGCGAGAAGAACCCCTCGACGACAAGAAGCCAGCACGCGCCTGCCCGATCTACATCGTGTATTAAATGACCCCGCAAAGCCCCACAACAGCAAGTGCCCAGGAAGGTAGGTTTCTGTGTCGTCAATTTGGTTATCAACGCACTCGCGGCACTATGGCAGATCTCAGATAGGAAAAGTGTCACTCTTTTATAGATTTCTCTCCAATACAAAAATCAAAATTAGATGGCAATAGCTGGGCTTCTCTAATAATAAGCTGTGGTTATTCGTTCGGTAATCTCTGGTTGCCCTGTTTACATTTGGTGTTGTCAAAAGCCTGTTGAGAAATACTCTCTCTACACCCGAAATACGCAGCGGAAAAGATCAAGTGCCAGTAGAGAACTCCCCTATCTCATATCATCTATCTCGCTCCAGAAAATGTACAGACACCCCACAAAGCGCTCGCTGCCACTGCCCCCTCGCTTCACCGCTCTACTCGCCCCTTTGAAACATACTTCCTCTCTCAACCAGAGAGCCCGTATTCCTCACTTTTCACTACATTCATCGCACATCCTACTCCTTCACTTCGCAGCTGTCATCACGACGCCCTCGTACTCTCTCGAAGCGATGTACTCCAGGGTACGCTCGAAGTGCCTCCTCGGGCCCTCAATCGTAGCCGCGTCCTGGTTGGTCTGGAGGTTGGAGTGGATGAGCTCGATGAGGCCGTTGATGTACTTGATAGTGACCTAGGTATTGTTAATAACGCGAACAACGGCAGAGATGGAAAAGGGGAACTCACGGCTTCGTTCTGCTGGTCAAAGTAGTAGACGTAGCGATTCAGGATTTCAACGAAGAGCTCAACTGACACCGCGGTGTCCATGCAGGCATCTGCGACGCGGAGGGCGCGCTGGAGACATTCCAACACGCGCTTGCCATCACGGTAAAGCTAGATAACGTCAGTACAAAAACACACTCTAGCGAATTATCCAGGACTTACCCCTTTCTCGTCCTCCTCGCCCTTCGCCGCGATCGGCACAGCCCACCACAAGTGACTCGCCAAGTACACCGCACGGCACTGATCCGGCTTCTTAAGCAGCTTGCTACCATGCAGAGCGCACTTGGTGATGAGGGTATCGTAGTTCTCCTTGCTGAAGTTGCGCGTCTCGTGAAGAGCGCCCGCGATGATGCAAACAGCCTGGAACTGGGCGCGCGAGTCGCTGACAGCCTCTTCGTAGATGGTGAAAGCCTGAGCAAAGAACTCGTAGCTCACCTCCTCGAAGTCGTTCTGGTCGGCGATCTGCCCGCAAGCGACGAATTGACGCAGACATAGGTCGGCGGCGCCGTTGACGCGTGTGTACAGCGTCGAGAGCGAGGAGTGCATGTACTTGTACAGCGAGGAGGATTGCGTGGACCAGTTGTCATCGTAGTGCTCGCGTGCCTTGTAGCGGTTGGCGAGCTTGATGGCGCTGGTGATGAGGGCAGGGGTTGTGAACTTGATGCGCTCGTTACCTTCTGAGTAGGCTTTCTTGGTTGCTTGAAGAAGCTTGAATTGCGTATCATTGTCGTCGCTGTGGATCAAATGAACAATTCTAGCCAGCCAGCCTTGCTCCTCGATGGTCTCGTCGGTCTCTACAACCCTTCTTTGTTGGACACCCGGGTAGCCTGCCGGTGGCTGTGAGCCTTCCTTGATCAACACCTTCAAGATCTCTAGTACGCTTTCTAATCCCGCCACCGTGGATGTCTTTGTGTAAGTTTTCAGGAGAGTCTTGGCTACCTCACCAGCAATAGCCCGCCTTGTAGGGTAGGTTTGCGAGTTGATGAGGGGTATATATTGAGGCAAAGAGAGCGCTGTAAATATCGATGCGTAACTTTGTAGAGGGGCCTGGAGAAGGCTGAGAATATTTGTTTGGGTGGCCTGCGAGTGCAGCTCGGGGCTGTTCGCGTGCTGCTGGCACTTGCGGTTTGCGTAGTCGAGGATCTTATCGACATAATCTAATCGCTCCGGATAAATATTTAGAGCTAAGTTGGCCAAGGAGACCAGCAATGCTGTCGTGTCTTGTATTGGAAGGTGTTGAGCCGTGACCAAGTTCATGACCTGATCGAAGAATATCTCGTATAACTTGATGTTATCCAGAATTCCTCTACCCTTCTTCGCCGAGACAGCCTCATCATCACCATTAGCAGGCTCATCCTTTGGCTCTGGTGCAGCGGGCTCTTCTTTCTTGTCTTCCTTCTTGTCCTCTGCGGCCTCGGCACCTTCTTCATATTTCGGAAGCTCGTCAGTGCTTTCCTCTGGCTCGCTCTTTTTATCGTCTCCGCCCTCAGCCTCAGCCGCAGAAGCAGCCTCCGCTTCTTTCTTCTTCTTCTCGGTACTTAGGCGTACATCTTCCAAAAGCTTAACGAGAGCATCCTCCTCGGTCTTTTTCCGCTCCTCCAATGGTTCCGCTTCTGTTTCCCTCGCCGCAAACGCAGACAGCCTATCCATGAGCCCAATCACAATCGCCTTGACATTGACATGCGGATTGAGTCTTGAAACGGCCGCTAAGAACTGATCGAGTGTATGAAGGTGAAACTCGTCTGGGAAAACCTGCGTGATGACTTCGAGTAGGTACTCCTGAGCAAGCACATCACGACACTGGACAACCTGTTCTAGAAGAGGCTGCAAAATAACGTTTTTGTATGCCTCCAGGTCGACCAGCTGGCTCAGCCGCACAAGATTGCTGCCAACCAGCAATTGGAGCTCCTGTCGCTCCTTCGTCCTTTGCTCCCGCTCCCTCGAATGGCCCTGGTGCTGCAGACGCACCCAGAGCTTGTTCATCTCCACGAAATTCGTCAGGATGAAGCTTATCGAGTCTTGCAGGTTCCCCTCCGGTCCGTCTCCACTGCCCGTGGGCAGGTGGTCGCGGGCTTGTCCGGACAGGTAGTAGCGTAGGAAGAGGCCGCGAATCGGGTGCTGGACTCCTCGGCTCATCTCCATCATATCCTTCATGATCTCCTTCACCGGTGCATCTTCAATGGCCATGTACACGGTTCCCACGGTGATCATCAGGTAGAGCCGGGGCACGATGTTCCCAGCATATTGGACGAGCTCGTATAAGTCGGCCAAATGGTTGACGGGGTGCGATTCGCGGAGGTACACCGAGAGATGTCGGAGAGCATCAAATACGGACATATATAGCTCATAGTATTGTTTAGGGCCGAGACTGCTCGTTCGAAGCTCTGATACCAAGGTCGAGCTACGCAACCTGTTAGCACCAGGACAAACAGACCAAACCACAACCCGAACATTCCGCCAAATCGATTCAATCAAAAAGAGCTACCCACCTGCACTTCAGCGCATCCATAAGCTTCCCCGGCGTCTCCAAGCACTTGCGCATCAAGTGCGTCTGCTGCCTCACCACCGTCAAGGCATCCTCAAGCAGCCGCGCCTGGTCCTCCACCGCCGGAGGAGTCGCCATGGTCGAGTTCAGCGATGTAGGATTCAGTTCTTGGTCGGGACAGGGTACAATGGCATGGGCATTGGTTTTCGGCTGGAATCGTTGGGATTGTTGACTTAAAGAGTTGATTACTGGCTTGCGCGGCCCAGGCAGGACGTTGGCCTTGCAGGTCACGACGTCTGCGTCTTCGCTACAGCAGCGTCATCCGCTAGCGCGGGGACGGGGTGCCAGGGTCCACTTCGACCAAGGCAGTTAGAAACTGTACTGGAACTCCAATGCGATCGTCACTCACTCACAATAGCAAACTCACTATGATAGAGCATTGTTCAAGATGGCATTTTCAGTTTATGTTGTTTATTAATTATTTATTCTAAGTCTAATATCACAGTTTATATATCCCCGCTCGATCAACACGACACTCCCATTCCCTGTGCCCTGCGCCTTCCAGCTCTTGGTGCGCTCCTTGCCCCTCTGTCTCTCCCTTCATCTTGGTGCGATGTTCGTGCAAATCATCTACGCCGTGTCGATGGTTTCGTTGGGGTTTCCTTCATCTATACGTGTCCTCATATACACATACCGAATAGGCGCTCTCTATCCTCGCCAGTTTTGATCTAGGTCTGTATTCCAACAGCTTGACTGTCTGATCCTTTTCGGAATCAATTCCATGCAGCTCTTGTGTAGCTCGGTATGAAGGTATAAAAATATGAAGGCACTTCGTAGTGTCTTCCATCCAAAGTCGACTACCTCCTCGCTGCTTGTGTCGGGGTCGTCGTTGAGTTTGACCACACAGGGTACGTCGTATGCCACATCCCATTGTCATAAACTTTGGCCGAGCTGGAAGCACTGATACTAGAGCTGAGCGTCACAGTCGACACTATTGCACCCCCCGTTGGGGCTGCGACGGACTGGTATATCGTCGTGGGGATATACACCGTCTTAAACTCCTTTGCGGCCGACGGCGTCGCCACAGCTCCCGTAACCGTCTCGGTGATTACTGCCGCAGATGCCGTGACGGTGATGTACACCTCCGCTGCGGATGCACTGGCGGCCACCGTCTGTGTGACCGTGACTGTGCCCCCTTGGGCGCCGCCGTCGACAGGAACGACGGAGTAGTTTGCGCGAGCTACAAGAACCGGTTCTGGCTGCGAGTTGTTCAATCGCGATATGAGTGGTAGAGCGACGGAGAGCGAGTACAGCGACGAGAGAGCCACAAGCGGCGTGAGTGGTAGCGGGGAGCGCATCGTGGATATTAATATGGTAAAGGGCGTTTGTGAATTGACTTTCTTCAGCGAGTCTCAGTCGTCTCCAACACAGCGATTGACTTCCGCCTTTCTTCGTTTGCTTTCTTGTTAATAAAAATGTGATGAGTAGTAAAGCAGAAACATTCCAGACTCTTTAGTCTCCATTCTTTCCATCACATCAGAGATATATCTTACCTCGTCAAAAACCTAGGGTTTATAGAATGGCTGGGGGACCACGAGCTTGTTTCTGATATTCGAGGAGGCTGGCTGGCGAGGCTGAGACTCGGCTGTGATTGGTTGCCAAGCCTCGCTTAAGGGCCGGATGGTGGCGCTTGTGGTACGTACCACTTGTTACTAGCGCGCTTACCAGCCTTCTCATATTTAGACGACGGGCTACATGGAGATGGCCTTAGAGGTCATGTGAAGGTGAGATGTAGGGGATCTATGCGATAAATGTTTGCAATGTATATCATATGATTGCCGCACAATATGCATGTTTCATTTGTTCAGGCGAAAAAAACGCATAAAATAAAATAGAAACAGAAAGATTGGTAATTTTGTAAGGATCTTTGAATTGAACAGGGCAGTAGTAGTCACGTTATCGGCAGTTATCTTCTCTCCTTCGGAGGTCCGCATCTCCGCACGGTAGGTCGGCTTGAAGACTCTCCGCCCTGGCATTGCCGTCCTGTGCCTCGCACGTGACTTGATTAGTAACGGTATTTGGTGGTGGAGACGAACCTCGGCTCAGATGCGCCACCATGAAAACTTCTAAAGAGGCAAAGATTCTAAAACACGTAGAAATCAAATCTTGGATATGCTCCACTAATGCCTAGTCTGGTTGTCGTCGGTGCAAATCGCCCCCGCCGGGTGCTAGAGTTTATCCGTTTGGACAATATGTAGAACCTTATGAAACGACCACTGTCCCAGTTTCATGAGGAGTTCATTTTCAGCGCCCTTTCAATATCCTTCGTAATTGATATCCTTAGCAATTGAACGACGTGAAGATGCTTCTATCACAAGAGATTGTGCTGCCTTGCGGCCTCCGCTTCGCAAATCGCCTCACTAAGGTACTGATGAAAGATCCAATGCACATGGGTGGTTCACCATTAACAATATACAGGCTGCGATGGCAGAGAACCTAGCACCCACCCACATTCCCAACGATGAGCTTATAAAAGCGTATGAGGAATGGTCGGATGGTGATTGGGGCATGGTGCTGACTGGTAAGAAATTTGAACATGATCTGCTATATGCGTACTAAAACTTCACAGGGAATGTGATGGTATCAGACACTCACATGGGAAATGTGAAAGACGTCGCCATCTCGTCCAATGCGTCGGCCCAAGCTTCCAAAGAACTCCAGGAAACGTGGAAACATTGGGCGGATACCTGCCAGCGTCACGGAACCCCAACAGTAGTGCAGCTATGCCATCCAGGGCGTCAGTCGCCCCCAGGAGCAGGCAGCCGGGGATTTTTTGAGAAGACAGTCGCTCCATCGGCCGTGAAGTTGGACTTTGGACCTAGGATAGTCGATAAGCTTGCCGTTTCTTTTGCTTTTGGAACACCAAGAGAGATGACAGTCGACGAAATCTCAGGGGATGGAGGACTGGTCGATCAGTTCGTGGCAGCTGCAAAGCAATGCTTGGAGGCTGGGTTCAAAGGCGTACAGCTCCATGCAGCGTAAGTCAATATATCCTCCCCCATACTAAATACTGACGCTTCTCACAGCCACGGGTATTTACTTGCCCAATTCCTATCGCCTCAGTCAAACCGGCGCACCGATGAGTTCGGTGGAAGCCCTGCGAAGAGAGCCGAGATTGTCCTCCGCATCATCCGCGCTGTTAGAAGTGCGACAAGTAAAGAGTTCTGTATTGGTATCAAGATGAACAGCGTCGATGCAGCCTCGTCGACCTCACTGTCCGATACTATGGAGCAGATCAAGCTTGTAGCCGACTGTGGTATTGATTTCATCGAGATCTCTGGCGGCACGTACGAGAATCCTAAAATGATGGTCGATCCAGAGGCGGACACTACCCCCAAAGCTCCCGCGAGTGCCGCTGCGGAGAAGACGTTCCAGAGAGAGAGTTTCTTCTTAGAATTCGCCAAAACTGTCCGAGAAACATTCCCAGACCTCATCCTCATGGTCACTGGCGGCTTCAGGACTAGACTCGGTATGGAGCATGCTCTTAAATCGGGCGGTTGTGATATTGTCGGCATCGGGCGACCAGCAGCTGTGATACCCAGGTTACCAAAGGAGATCATACTGAACACCAAAGACGTCTCAGACGAACAGGCTAATGTCACTCTGGCTGCGTTGCAAATGCCTTTCTTAGTCCGCACGTTTGGATTGAAGCAAGTTGGTGCTGGGGTCCAGACTGCTTACTACGCGGCGCAGATTGGAAGGATGGGGCGAGGGTTAGCACCAGTTGATAATAGAATTCAGGCCAGTGCCTAAGACCATTATGTGCGTGGTTATTCCAGTAAATATATATTGGGCCCAAGGCCTATAGAACTATAGAGTACAATTGGCTGCTCTGGTGACGGCATATGCTACGTTAAAGTTGAGGTGGTCGCTATCATATAATGGAGGGTCCAAGTAATGGGTAAGGGGTAAAAGCGGCGATGGTTGTCTCGTATGGTGGATGGCCGCCGTTTTAACACCTAATGCCTTTATATTTCATTAATAGTTAGTAAACTACTATAAAGATTAAACTATAGAAAAGATCTACTACATTAATGATTAAAGAGTAAAAATGGATAAAAATAGGATTTTATGAACAAAAGCAGTTAGATAGTGTATTTGTTCATAACGCCATTAGTATTAGTCATATCTTCGTATTTACAGCAATGAAATATGATCATTGCTGTAAATACGAAGATATGAGGCTGTGGTGCAGATTCATACATTAGACTTCTATATGCTGTTAGGGGGGAGTGGGGCGGCTAGGAGATTAGCTGCCAAGAAGCTATAATTACATCTTAGCGTCGCTTCTGAACCTAACCTCGTATAGCCCTATATATCGTCTTATTAGTATAGCTTTCCTCCCTGTCTGCTGCCCCGTTCTGTGACTTGAACACGAGCAAAACGGGCCCGCGTATAGCTTCTAGGGTCCACCGCATAGACGACGACAGTAGACTACTGCAACGGCTACTAGCTGTATTGTCTATTATGCCGACGACGCCAGTGAGTGAGTGCCGCTGTGGTGTGTCCCATGAGTAGGTATCGTAATTCCGGAGGGGGCGTCTTGAAGTGGCCCATTCTAGAAGCAGGGCATCTTGCAGGACGACATCTATAAAGAGGCGGACGTTGCCAAGATGTAGAGTTCAGTCCTCACTACTATTTTGACCATTAGCTCTCGCACAGTCGCTTCATTACTCACTCTCTCATCTTCACTCACCTCTTGGCTTGGGCCGTCCTTCGCTATAAACCAACCCATTCTCGTCGCTCAATCAATACTCACTTCTCACAATGCTTCCCCGCTCGATCCTTACCACCCTCGCCCTCGCAGTAGGCGCTGCCGCGAGCGCCATAACCCGTGCCAATGGCACCTGCACCAACCCATCCATCCGCAAGGAATGGCGCGAGCTTACCAACGCCGAAAAGGCCGAGTACATCCGTGCCGCTGTGTGTCTGCGCAGGTTGCCCAAGGCGAAGTACGCCGACATCGACGCCGTCACCACGCGTATGGACGACTTGGTCTATTCCCACTTTGCCCTTAATACGAAAATCCACTTCGTAGCGAACTTCCTCCCGTGGCACCGTTGGTATGTGAAGCTGCACGAGGACCTGCTACACACGGAATGCGGTTTCACTGGTACCCAGCCGTATTGGGATTGGAGCATTGACGCTGATGCTAAGGACATGCCTAACTCCCCTGTCTTTGACCCTGTCACCGGCTTTGGCGGCGACGGCAAGCGCACCGACAGCTACGAGCCCGGCTTCCAGCGTTGCGTAGTCGATGGTCCCTTTGCCAATACGAACCTAACGCTAGCTATGGGATGGCCTAACATGAACGACCCCGGCAACCGCCTCCACTGCTTCACGCGCGAGTTCAACGGTGGTCTGGGCAATGATGAAAACGGCGAAATCATTATTGGCGACATGCAAATAGGGGCGTACAACTCTGGAGTCATGAACACCATCTACGCTTTCGACAAATTTCCCGACATGGTTAACATGCTCGAGGGATTGCCGCACGCACAGAGTTTGTCTTTCCCTATCTTGCCTTACTTGGAATTTACTAACACCTGCAGTCCATAGCGTCATCTTTGGAGACATGGGCCCCGCCACGTCGCCCAACGAGCCTCTCTTTTTCCTACATCATGCCAATGTTGACCGTGCCTGGGCTAAGGTACGCCTACTCCTCTCTTTGCTCTTTGCTACCGAAGGGTGCAATTGCTAACCCCCACTACAGTGGCAGGGCCGTAACGCCACCCGCCTGGCTGACTACGCCGGCTTCCAAGACCCTAACAGAACCGTTCCAGCCTCGATCACCGATGCTATACCCATCCTAGAGCTTGGCGATACTGAACCTATCGTTAAGGACTATATGGATATCCAGGCCGGCCCTCTGTGCTATACCTACTCGTCGATGTAAATGCTGTTGTAGGGCATGGGCCTGTAGCACGTTTAACTTAGGGAGCCTTACGGGTCTCATAGGTAAGATATTGGGAGGCGGGGAAAAGGGTGAAAAGCATCAAGGGAGCTGGATTCTGCCATTGCGAACGGGAAAGGAAGCATAATAGATTAGACAGGTTGGTGTTATAATATAGTAATGGCTGCTAGAGATGCTGCGATGAGGCAGCGCAATACGGCGTGTATGGTTGGTGTGACCGACGGAGAATCTAGGTGGCTAAAGCACGATCGCCTCGAGGTGCATGTGCTCGGTGTCATGCTGCGTAGGCTTATCTGTTCACCAACTTGTTCCAAATTTTCTTAATAATAATACATTGTTCCCTTGAATGCGGTCATGGGATGATGACGAGGTGTTATATTTGAACCACTAATTCCAAGAATATATTTACTGCGTCCCCCCATCTCCCTCCGTCTATCCCCATTGCTCTCTTCAAACCCAACTCAAGCCTCAAAATGGGCACTGGAGAGCAGACCCAGCATTCTTCTCACAAGAGTCCCGATATCCATAGGAGCAGCAAGACTTTGTGGCCCCATTAATCTGGTAGGCATAGTACCTGTGATTTCCGACCGCCCAATCGGTGCCTTGAATCGCCGCACAGTAGCCGCAGTAGATACCGCCGCTTATGCCACTGGAGCCGTGGCATTTGGCGGAGGAGAGAGAAGTGCAGGCACGCTTGTCGAGGTCGGCGGGGATCTTGACGTCGGCGTTGGCGTCAGGGGTTGGGTTGGCCATGGAGAGGCCGAGCAGGGCAGAAGCAGCGATGAGCTGGAGGAACTTCATTTTGCTGGATGGGTTGGTTGTGTTACTAGTATGGTCAGCGTGTTTTTAGATAAGGAATAATATGTTCGTACGGCTTGTATTGTTTGAGTATAAGACTTGAGAGCTTAGGGGAGGAGTCCAGTTAAGGAGGCATCGAGGGGGTTATATAGTAACATTCCTCCAGACGCTTAGAACAAACAAGCAATTGGATTGTTGATTCTATTACGTCTTCAATTTTATAACCTCAGACTCATACTCGTCGTTACTCATATTATCCCCTCATTCTGCATCCCTATACGAGTGAGACTAAGCTTAATCGCAGTTCGTGGGGGTCTCCATACTCCTGAGACCTTGAGAAAAGGTTAAACATAAGCTTTAACGCTCTAGACAGCGACAACATCATGTCTTCAAACTGCTTACCTGTAGATCTTGGCCCTCAACTCGGTTTTCCTCCCTCATTTACGGCCGTATATACGGTGTGTACTCTGGCGCGTCAGTTCGACATCGAACCGAATCGTGGGGTGCCAAGTGCGCTTTTCTGCGACATTGAACAGAGGAATAGCTCGTGGTATAAATAAAGAATACCATTGGGTAGGAATAGAAATCGTATTCAAAAGTGAGGATGTTTGTATTTTTGCCAAGCAGGCCTTGCATTTTCATGATTGCTGAACTTATAAGACGGGGCATATTTTGGCCGCCAAAACGATGAAACAGGAAGGCTTCATGGACTTTAGGGATAGATTTTAAGACTTAAGGTCCAACTTTAGTTGTAAAGACGGCTTAAACATCTACCCGATTATACTTTAATGTAGACACGTGGTGGACTTTGGAGATATGTTAAGGGCTTAGGGGCCAACTCAAGTTGTAAAGGCGGCATAAACATCCTCCCGATTATATTCCTTTTGTCGGTGGGAGGCCCACGTGATTTTACGAGAGTTGCTTCACCGTCTAACGGATGTGATAGTGTGGCTGTTCTTCATATATAGTGGCATTTATGGGATGCCCTGGAGTGGAGTACGGGTGAGTGAGTGGTATCACATCGCTCACTCGATTATGTTACAGATTGAGTGGAATCAACGTTTCTATCAAGTGCTTGCCATCATGGTTTGATTACCAACTAAATCTAAGCTTCTGTTGAACTCGGGGCCAACAGGCTCTTTGCACCTCCCAACCCTCTTAGTCATGCAATCATGTACAGCTAGCACAGCCCAGTTGACATCTCACCAAAAATAAATTCCAATCATACGGGAACCTCAACATCCTTGCTCGTATCGAGCTCCTCGTGACGGCGAAGGTCCATAGGCTTAGAGAGGAGGGGAATGACATAGGGGTCAAAAGTAAGCCAGTATGGGTTTTCGAGGTGGTATTTCTGGCTCTGTATGTTCCAATCAGCCCTGGTCAAAAATGCCAAGATATGACCTGGAAGCAATGAGACTTACAGCCTCGTTCTCAAATCGCTCAACAACGGTAAATGCCCGAGGGTCATGGACGTCTTGCATAACAAGCCAATCAATTGTCTCGCGATCCTTGCGGTAGATCCGAGCAGCTTCGACAAGCTTGGCCTTGAGGCGGGGGATAGACTGGGGGTCCTCGTTGCAATAGAGGTGGACGCTAAGAGTATAAACCATGGTTGCTATTCGTCGGCGAACTCGGCTTTAGTGACGATCAAAAGGACTGAATGGATTATATCGTATATAGTTGTAATAGTTTCCTCAACAGCCATAACAAATGTGACGAAGTGGTGGTGGGAGATCACGTGAACAGGGCAAGAAATTCCACTTTATATGTACGTACCAATCGCGTCATCCTAAAATCCCCAAGATCACCGTTCAGGAGGTAAGGGGCTTGGATTCCAAGAATCCAAGTTCGTGCCTATGTGCTATGATTTGAGTCAAAGTCACACAAGCTTGTGCATGGCAGAGCGGACGTGATGCCCAAATGCCCAATTCTCCTTAGGTTACAGTTGCTCCTGGACCAACCACCACCACCATAACCGTCCCTTGCACTCACTGTTACCTCCCTTGCAGTTAGCATTCCGCTTCTGTGTTCCCGCTCCAGGACTGTGCATTTCTAACTTTACCTACTCGTAAACCTCTGCTTCAAAAAGCAAAGTGCGGGGTTCCACGGATATGCAAGAGTTCATAAAAGGGAGAGCTCATCCGTCCGTTCTCTTTAAAATCCATCCTTAACTACGAAGCAAAAATCGCCAACACTTCATTCATCAACATGAAATTTGCTCTTACCCTCCTCTGCCTGGCCTTTGGCGCTATCGTCATCCAAGCTGCCGCTACCCCCAGTACCCAAATACAGTGTCACACGGGATTCTTTCTCTGCGTCCAGGTCCCTGCCTATTGTGGTGGCAAGCAAGCAATTGTACGTATTTTAACATGTTTCTCCGCTATCAATCATACTAGACTCGGACGTGGTTCCACCACCATGTGTCCTCTGCCAACTGCTTAACTATCAGCGTGCTAATTCTGTGCCATAGGTTGTCTGCAACCGTGCTGGCAACGGCTTTGATCTTGTATCATGCTGCGCTAACGGCTGCAAGAACGTCGGCTTACCGCAATGCTTGTGAAGGTATATCCTGATAGTATTCTAAGTAAATAATAACCATTGATATCTAATATCAAGGTGATAGAACGGCACAATCTAACTTGCGGATCAATAACCCACAAAATTTACGGTTTTGGAGGCCGCTAAGTGTTATGTATGGGTCAGGTAGCACAATATTTAAATAAACAAATATACCTATTTAATTTTAATTCCTTGGGGTCGTCTTTAACACAGTACTGCCGAAGTGTTGTGGCGTGAACACGAATATGTGATAGGGTCGTCTCCATTAACACGAGGGATAATCATCACTTCAACAGCATCGCAAAAGCCAGGAAAAGGGGCCACAAGATTAATTTAACAACACCGCCGCCCATTGCAGAGGCCTCCGCACAAGTGCGACGAGAACTATAGTGTACTATACATAACCCCAAATGAGCCCTCTAATACGAACACCCCGTATCGAACACCGCAGGAGTCACAGCAAACGTCCCCACCTTATTATCCTTCCCCAACTGAACCAGCGACTTCGTCTTCGGGTTATACTGTGGCCATCCGTAGGTCTTCAGTCCGGTTTTGGGGTTGCGTGCAAACGCCGCTAAAGCACCACGCGCGTACTTTGCCAGCTTAAGCTCGTCGGCATCCTTCTTCACGCCCAGCACCAGCTCCGTGCCAAAAATCAAAAGCACGTCCGAGCCGTGGTAGGCCCGGCCATGCGCTGCTGTCGTGAGCCGGGCGTCTTTGAAGTCACCAAAGTAGCCGTAGCGCCAGGTAGGGACGCCGAGCTCAGCCGTGTGCCTTGCGCGATCAGATGCGGGGCAGGTATAGTAGTTGCGGCGCTCGTTGTCGTAATTTGTCTGGCCGTATCCGTATGACGGAGCGAAGACGTCGGCCATGATGCGGTGGTAGGCGGTCTCGTCATCAGTGTTGCCAATGAGAAGCGGCACCTTGATAAACTTGCCAGTCCTGGCTAGCTCGTAGTAGTCGGAGAAGACGGTCTTGCCGTCGTTATTTGGGAAGAAGGCTTGCTACCATAGGGGTTAGTGGCGATTGGAACAGCGGCAGTGATCTCGGCGGTGGTTTTGTTGCGCATGCAGGCGATAACTTTGGCGAACTCGGTCTCAGTCCCCATGCGGCAGATGTTGCAGGTAACACTGTTCCAGTCCCTTTCGACTTTTGGCAACGAGTCGGGATTCCATCCGCTGAGCGAGGTGGTTCCGGATAGGAGGCCCATGCCAGATATTATGGGGTCGTTGATGTATGCGAAGCTGTACAAATCGACTAATCCTGCGCCAGCAGAATCTCCAATGAGGGTGATACGGGCTGGGTCACCGCCAAAACCGGCAATGTTATCGCGGACCCATTCTACGGCGAGGCGTTGGTCGAGGAGTCCGATATTTCTGGTGTTGAGGTAACTTCCTGGGAAGCCAAAGATGTTCATGCGGTAGCTATTGTGCTGTTAGACTATGCTTATAGGTATTATATGAACGAGACGTACTTGAAAGTCACAAGAATGATGTCCTGCTCGTTCACTATGAACTGCCCATCATATACTGGATCAGATGAAGACCCGGTTATACCCCTTGCCGTGCACCCATATAACCACGGCTTTCTTCTTCTCTCCAATCTGCGGCTTCGTCCACACATTAAGGGTCAGACAGTCCTCACTGGTGTCGTTATTGCCTTTAGTCAATTGGGCAAGCGTTGCCAGCCCCGCCGCACTTAGGCCCTTTCCTTTCGTAACCGGCTTCCCAGCAAAATAGCTTGACACTGGGCAGGATGCACCCTGCGCAAAGGATAATGAGCAACAGTCAACATTTTTGAGACAATGGGGCAACGTACGATTTTAGTACCGTCAATAGACGGGCTACCGGAGAAGGGCAGTGGCGCTGCAAAGCGAAGATCACCGATAGGCGGCTGGGCGTATGGGATCCCGCGATAGACAGAAACGCTTGGTGACTTGGATGCTGCAGACCCCGAGACAAGACCGCTTTGGGTGTAGACTCCTTGGCCGACAGTCCATTCTCCCTTCACTGGAGCGGAAATGCACAGAACGGCACCAAATAACACGTCACTTAGCTTCATCGCGGAGACCTAGAGTAGAGACAGACAAAAAAGAGAAAAACGAGTGCGATGGTGAAACAACAAGGCCAGTTTGGATACCAGAATGCAGCCATCTTTGTATATATAGTTTCTATATATGACTTGATAGATTCTCGTTTAGAGTTTGAAGCGGCCATGCTTACCCGATTCCCCCTTATGCTCGCGTGAACCCGCCCATCTGGCGTGTCGGTTCCAGCATCATTGGCTGCGCCCTGGGGCCAGCTATGAAGCTATTCGCCGTGCCTGGCAGTGTGGCTTGGGTGGCGCCAAAGGTTTTGGAGCATCCGCATTGTTTTGATAGGTTCCCTCGTACCTGGAGGGGCGAATCGTTGGAATTCAAGGGGAACGGCGCCGGGAACGTCGTGGGTAATTTCCACAGCGGTTGGGTAAGGCCGTAAGCTTTATTTTGCGGGACTAAAAAGTTGACTGTAAAAGTGAGGCATTCCATAAGGCTGTAAAGACACTTGTCTCCGCATGGCAGTCTCAGGGGGGTTTTACGAAGCACTCATGTCGCCAAAAAGTCCGAAGAATGGACTAGGTATATTGGATTGCTACTAGCAATTTAAGTTGATAGGATTTCTCTCGTTGGTCCTGTTTCTGAGTAACCAATATGGGAATAATAAGATGGGAATTGTAAGCCTGAGTGATTGGTAGCTTTTATTTCAATTGAAGATGTTGTAAACTCTCGTCTTCGGACGTCTGGCAACATGGCTGTTGTGGCAGCGATGAGTGTTGTAACTATCGTAAGCATGGAGTAAACTCGGACCGTGCCGATATTGCTACCCGCTCTATTTATGGAGGGTCGTCCTTACCCCAACCCACTCACATGGACGCAGTTCTCCAACGCGTGGGTTCTAGGTAGGGTGTGGGCAGCGCCGTTGCTTTAAGTGCTTTAAGCACGTCGAGTCTCATTGACCTCCTCGTATGAATTGGACTTTATCTCACAGCTGACAATTGCTCATCCCACCACCGCAGATCTCCGGTTGAGAAGTGGGCCTTGGCAGGTACGAGTATTCCGCGCGTTCGTACACGAGCTCTGTTCCTCCTACCTTATCTAGGTGTGATCTGCGTGCATCCCACAGCCTTGCCAGATGCGTTTCTCACGAGAACAGTAATCCGAACCGGATTTCCGGTTCGGATTACCTCTTTGTTTCGGTCTTATTTCCACTCCTCACCAGTATCATTAAATCTTGTCTCTCTTTCTTTAGTTAATTATTCTCTTGGGCCACTATGAGGTCACAGTTTCACGTCGCCGTCGCGATTCTCTACAGCGGGGTTGCCGTCGCGACGACAACCCCCAGGGTGGTCGACACAAAACAAGACGTGACGTATGCGGGATTGGAGCGTAACGGCATCGAGGTCTTCCTCAACATCCCCTACGGCCAGAACACGGGTGGCGCCAACAGGTTCAAGCCACCGAAGCCGTATGTCGCTGCCGCTGGGAGCACAATCGAGGCAAAGTCATATGGCCCTTCTTGCCCGCAGCAGCTTGGAAATTGGACCCCTCCCATCTCGCTGGGCAACATTACGAATATATCTGAGGACTGTCTGAACCTCAATATAGCTAGGCCGAAGGGAGCCTGTGCAGGCGACAAGCTGCCCGTCATGGTGTACATCCACGGGGGTAGTTTCTGGGCCGGGGACAACCATGACCCTACTATCTTGCCAGATGGAATGATTTTGGAGTCGGAGAAAAATGGGCTGCCAATCATCCATGTTGCTTTGAACTATCGGCTGGGATGTAAGCAATCCAACTATGCCCCGAATATGCTGGGGTCCTGAGAGTGGCTGACATGTTGTTTGCATAGTCTTCGGGTTTGCACAATCCGATGCCCTCGAGTCCGAGGGCTCTGAGAATGCCGGGCTTCGTGACCAGCGACTCGCGATTGAGTGGGTTCGAGATAACATTGGGCATTTTGGCGGTGACGGAAATAAGATCACCATCTTCGGGCAGTCCTCTGGCGGTAAGTTTAGCTCGAACCTTTCCTCCCATACTCTGGCTCATTTACCACAGGCCTGTCAATTGGCATGCAGATAATGGCATATGGGGAAAGCAAGCCCGCGCCATTTCAGCAAGGGATATGCCAAAGTCAAGCGCTGGAGCCCGGGATCACAGGCAACTTCACCATTGACGCCATGCGCCTTTTAGTTGACTACGTAGGATGCAACACGACAGACCTGCACTCCGCCGAGACGGTGGCATGCCTCCGTGATTTCGACACACAGACGCTCCTCTCAGCGTCGCTGGACACATATGTCGCGGACATCGCCCACAACATCGGCGACATCTGGCTACCCGTTGTGGACGGCGATTTCCTCCCAGCAGCGCCCTCGCAGCTCATCCGCGAGCACCGTTTCGCCAAAGTGACCACCATGATCGGGTGGTGCGATGACGATGTCACTTTTTTCACCGACACCGCCATCACCACCCCGGCGGACACCAGCGCTTTCATCTCGTCCTACGTCCCAGGCGTGACGCCGGCGAATATTGAGCATCTCCTATCTCTCTACCCTGTCTCAGACTTCACCGCCGACCCAGCCGTCACTGATCTCTCAAGCGAATTTTTCCGTGCCGCGCGCATCTTCCGCGATATCCTCATGACGTGCCAGCCGATGTGGTACGGAGAGCACATTGCCGCTGTCGGAAACGACGTCTACCTGTACAACTGGAACCAGACCATCCTGGACCCGGTCCTGGAGTCCATTACAAATGAGACGGGGTTCGGGCCGATCCATACGTCGGAGTTTGCGTACATATTTGGAAACCTGTCGCACTACGGTATAAATGGGTACCCGTTCAACGCAGCACCTGAGGATTATGAGCTGCGAGACAGGGGGTCGAGGTCTTGGTCGACGTTTGCGAGTGTCGGGAAGCCTGGAGTGAAGGGGCGGGATACGTTCCAGGGCGTCCGGAAGGCGTTTCCCAGTGGTGGGGATGAGGTGTATGTTTTTGTTGCTGGGGGACCGCATGAGGGACTGTCGGCGATCGATGGCCCGGACTCGACGAAGGTCCTACGGGAGCAGAAGCTGAGAGAGAGGTGCGAGTTTATCAACTCACCTGAGCTTATTGAGCAGCTAGGGTACTAGAAGTTGTAAGTGTAGGCGAGAATGAGGATTATTAGACAGGTTTGGATATTCGTACAAGACTTGGGATTATTCAACCTAGAACAATATATATTTTTAATTTCTCAGTGTATCTCTAATTTTTTGGCCATGAACCCCAACAAGAACCCTTGGATCAGATATTCAAATCATGCATTAGAGGACAATCATCGCAGAACTGCTGGTCCATCAAGTCCATCTCATATGGTGTACTATAAACATTCCGTTCTAAAGGGCGGGTCTTGGTCCTCGTTCTTTCGCGTTCGCGTTTGCTTAGAAAGACAAATCCTTCATACGCCGCCATTATACAGATCGAGGATCCATAAAATAATCTATTTAATAGTCTTAGCGGCCTATAAAGAGCATAATTCTGCGCAAAACCTTACGTAGTGATAATGCTAAATCCGAAGGAAGCTTGTGCTACACGACAGACTGTCTGGTTCGCTTTCTCCGCTACACCACAGGTGTGCGTCAAATACCATGGAAGGCGACTTGGGTGTTGCCCATCGGAATAGTCTGGCGATTGTTGACCAGCAAGACACAAGATCCAAAAAAAGAGGAGACAGCACTGCAAGAAGAATTCTGTACACTTGTTTGTGACATCTGCGTATCTAAGGCTCATCCGTGTCATGAAAACCAACAGGGTGATAATTGAAACACCAAGGTTGGAGTCGGTGAACCTGCCATTTTATTAGACAAACTTATCGACACAAAACCCACCATAAACTCCTTCCAAAGGGCCAAACTTCTCCGTCACTCACTCTTGGGACCATATGAAGGGTATCGCAGGGGGATTCAAATAGTTTGCGTAGAAATATATCCGAAGCTTTGGGTCTGAATTTAACCCTTTGCTCCCCCCTTCCTCCCACAGGGCTGTTCGTGATGCGTCGGGGTATCCGTAGGAAAACAAAATAAGATTTATAACTATGAGTGTTGCCTCGACGACGGTACCAATCCAAAATACAGAGGAATCCATGATGTAGAATGGAGCTTACATACGGAATGGTGAAGCTAAGCTACCAGTTTTACTTGTTCTACAACATTCACTGCGGTTGGCCTTATTAAAGGTAATGTAGGACGGGGACTGAGCAATTATCAGAGAGTTGCCTAATATTGCAAATCAATGATGAAAATTCTTGCCTTTGTGAGCTTTTAGTTGGTGGAAAGGAGTTAGAGAGAACGTTTGAGCAAGTTTAGTGGGCTGATGGGGTGTGATAACAGGCTACGCATGTAGTTGGGCGACGTTACCGCATAATCAATAGTCATCGCATAATAATCAATTTCTCTAAAAAAGTCCAGCTGGTTGCCAAATGGCGATGTAAATAGCAGTAGATATCATGACTATAAATTCGCCGCCAGAGTGCCAACAACACTAAATACGGTGTCAATATCGCTCCCCAGCCGCTTCTCTACCACAGTCCAGTTAATTACATTCCAAATGCCAGCAACATATTCCTTTTTATTGTTGAAGTACTGGAGATAGTACGCATGCTCCCACATATCCACTCCAAGCAGCGGCTTCTTGCCCTTCGGCACAATATCTTGATCTTTGCTAGTTACGATTTCGAGCAGATTGGTCTCGACGTCCTGCACTAGCCAGCCCCATCCACTGCCCTGAAGATCTAGCAACGTTTCTTCGAACTTTCCCTTAAAAGTATCGACGCTCCCCCATTGCGATTTGACGGCGGCGATTAAACGTGGAGCCCCATCTACGGCAGGGCTGGCAGCAGTCCCAGCGGCTGGGGTGAGGTTCTCCCAAAACAGTGTGTGGTTGATATGCCCCCCAGCGTTAAAACGGATAGCCGTCTGGAGATGTACCTGCTGGACAATGCTATTTGTGGCGGAAGCAGTTGCTTGAGAAAGCAAGGCGCTGTTGAGGTTAATCACATACGCCTGGTGGTGCTTGGAGTGATGGAGAGTCATAATCTGTTCGGAAATGTAGGGTTCGAGTGCCTGCCGACTTGATTAGCTAAAAGTTCTCTCCTCTCCCGTCCATTCGAATTTGTTACATTGTAAGCGTAGGGGAGCTTAGGAAGGGCGAATTTTGTAGAACTCATATTGGATTTTGTGTTTCTGGACTGTCAATCGGGAAGACGGTGAAAACAAAGGGCTCTGATGCAGTGAAGAAATTCGAAGGCAGAGGTGCTCGAGCTTGGAAGAGCTTGCACAAAAGAGAAAGGACGGTAGAATACAATTCTCTTTACCACTGGCTGACATCGTGATCATGTGTAGCTAGACGACTGCTGATTAAACGTCATATGGGTTCTCCATCCCGCTCAAACTTGCTCAAACCTCCGCTACTAGTTCCAAGACACAAGATACAACATATGTAGTAAATCATATAATAAGACAGATATTGAGCGTTACCATTGGCTGTTAAGAATGAACTCAATGGGCTGGTTCTTACTTTATTCTATACTCTTTCAAGTGATCACGGGAACCCACTCTACCTTTCTCGCCCTGAGGAGTCGAGAACATTGTTTTATATCTATAGCCCCTTCAGTACGTTCGAACATTCCGTTTTTAACCAAAACACCACCAAACCTTCTCCTACTTGAATTGAGTCATGTGCGGCGATAGCCATCTTCCGCCAGCGCCTTCTGTCGGAGATGCGGTGGCCATTATCCATATGAGACCAGGAACTGGAGACACGGCTCTGATTTCTAGACGAAGCTGGAGGTGCCAGCTGTCAAATTATTATACCACGACAGACGAAGCAAATACGCAGCTCATATATGAGGCCAAGCCAGACTGGTGGCGCGGAGATATGAAGGTGCGGATCTAGTAGGTAGTCCTGAAGCATTGCAAATGTATTAATAAACCTCGAGACGGACCTAACATTTTCGGCAGTGCATACGAAATCCCTTTAGATGTCGGAGAGGGAGAGCAGCATAATCCCATCCTTCAGCAAATGCTTATTCAATACAGCGAGGCGAATTCAAGCTCTGTCGGCCGCAAGCTGGAGCTTCACGCTGGCGGGGATGGCATTATCGGGCGTACAATATCAGTTGAGGTCCAAGGGCGGGTCATTGGTGAAGGGATCATAGGACGATTATGACGGAAGTAATTATGCAGTGGGTAGTGGGTGTACATTTTGCTACTGGTATTCCTGTATGTATGTAGGGCTACCGTGCCTAGAATAAGTATGGGACAGTGCACGCAGGCGTCGATGACTTTGTACACAATCATATAAAAATACATAATTGGACATCTTGATATAGAGCGAGACGGTCCCAAAATGTTTTCCATGCAGGAAGTGGTGTGGTAGCGGAGTGATTCGTTTTCTGGACCGCTGGCCGGCGGAAATCAAATTGTGCCCGTAACCGCCGCACAATTCTATTATATCTAACAATGCGGTTGAGAATGGTAGAGCACGTTTTAGCACATTTTGAGAAACGTGCTCCTTAGTAAGGATTGGGTAGCAGCAAGCTAATATTCCGTGATGAGAGCACATTTGTACAGATTAAGGACATGTGTCACATGGATTCTTACAATGCGTACCTGACACGTCCAGACTGATTGTTAGGCGTTATATAAAAGCTTTGCACAGTGTTCGCTTCTCCCCAAAACAAGACTCTGGCGATAGAGACGACATATCGCATACTGAAAACTGCTAATTATACCTGTTACTAATGGACATGGACTCGATGAATCACGATGCAATGGCCTCGCCCAATCCACCGGCAATGTCTGATAAGATGCAAATGGGGGGAATGAGCATGTCGACCATATTTTCCACTGGCACCCACATCACCCTCTTCTTCGTGGGATGGACCACAACCACGATAGCTTCATATATTGCAACGATAATCTGTCTCTTCCTCCTAGCAATCTTCAATCGCTTTCTTGGAGCTGTCAAATTCCAGACCGAACGAGCCTGGCTGGAACAGGCCCGAAAAACAAATATGTTACCTCCACTGCAAACAGTACGCAATAGCCGTCTGTTATTCAAGGCCAAGCTAAGCCCTCTACCTACCTCCATGGGTCGGGACAATGATTTAGAATGCGACCCGTTAACCTCTCGGACGGACGGAGAGCTTGGTGACGAATGGTCCGCCCCGAAAGCACAGAAAGCACAGAGTTCATGGCGTGAGTGTCTGTCCTTTCGCCGGATACTTGGCGACTGGCAACCAAGTGCACGCTGGAGTGTGAAGAAAGATGGGCTACGAGCTGTTATGGAGTTTACCAGAGCCTTTATTGGGTACATTTTGTATGTTGCTGCCATTCTGTAGATTTGAAGAGCGGTGTTAACTAATCTTCTCTCCTAGAATGTTGGCTGTGATGACCCTTAACCTAGGAATATTCTTTGCGGTACTTGGGGGGATCTTAGTTGGGGAACTGATCTTTGGTCGTCACATTCAGGGATATGGAGGATGGCAAGAGGGTGCCTGTCATGACGGGTGATGCCTAACATGTCATTTCCTACGATTGCAGATGGTGAATGTTGCAACAAAGTAGAAAGCTCTAGAGTCGCTGCATTTCTTGTTGCTATATTGCAAGACGGTTAGAGAAGCTGTAATCGTATTTAGAGATTTGATCTCTCTCGCATGGTTGTGGTTTTGAGTCTCAGGGTTGATGTGACAACAGTGTCAGGGGTCGGTCCGTACTTACCGAAAGGGCTGCCTAAACTTCAAACTTTATTATAACAAACCACCTCTACCTTAGCTATTTCCAGTAATTTGTTAGCTACACTTTGTGACCTTAACCCTTTCTTTCATACTCGCGCTTAGTTTCGCATATATTACGAACTCTCCTCTCTAGAGTATAACGCCAATGATTTGATTTAAATCCGAGACCTAAAACGTGACGGCCAGATGGTCGAGAAAGAGCCCGATCCCGTCGATAATCTCCGTGACGACGACCTCCTACGACACATTTCCCAACTCCGAGCAAGAAGTGATAATGCACGTGTAATTGAAATCTCAGAGTCCTATGTCGCGAAATATCACAGCGAAGACGAGATAGAAGACCTGGCGCAAGCCGTCGCTAAGGCAGAGGCACTCAATGTCCGGGTTCCCTACATCAAACGCGTCGCCAAAGGAGATGGACGTTTCGAATGCATCCAACAACGTATTCATGGGCGTATCCTCATGAAATCGTGGACTGATATTGGCTGGTTTATGACGTTCCGCCTGGCATTCAACTACGGGGAATGTTGCGGCGGATGCGAGCCTGTACAAGTCCGACTGCCGGCTCGTTAGGCGCAGGCGTCTGCCGTTCAATGTGGCTGGACGATAGGTTCAGCGTACCAGCACGGGCACTGCCGTCAACTATTTCTTCTATCGTTAACTTCTGGCATAATCTCGTCTCCTTCCGTTCCGAAAAGGCGAAGAGCCCGGAAGAACATAGGCAGAGCTGCGAACGACCTACCCAACCCGAGGACAATTTTGTCTTTACGCACCATGACCTCGCCCCTCGTAACTTGATGCTCGAGACATCGACAAAGAACCTGTGGGTAGTGGATTGGGATGATGCGGGCTGGTACCCGAGATATTTTGAGTTTGCTGGCATGCGCAATTTCATCACTCCCGAGGAGTGGGGGAGATTTGACCGGCTGAGGTGGGATTTGTTTACTTGGATTACGAGGGGGTGGTATAAGAGAGAAAGCAGGATGTTAACGGAGATCCACCGCAAATTAATTCGCTTCCCAGTAGCCAGGAGGTTTAATATCGTGGCTGGCGCAACTCTGTCAGTAAGGCTAGCGGATGATTGCTAATGATGAATATTACCACATTACACTCGAAGTTCCCGCGGAAAGTTGTAGAGCAGCTAGATTCCCCGCTGCTATATTGCAAGGCGGCTCTAGGAGCTGTAATCGTATTTAGAGATTTCATCTCTCTATATATGCAAATGCAAAAGCACCATAACCCGTGCCATATTTTGATAAAAACGCCAACCCATACCCATTTGGTAAAGACACGTAAGAACAGACGACCGGCCAGCTGCCGAGCAACTAGCAACAAATCAATACCTACCACACCCCCAGCCTCTAAATCGGCGTCCCAGCCACCGTCGACGACTGGCTCGACACACTCCCCTTCACCCTCCACTCTCCCACCTCCCTCATCGGCCACTCAATCCACTGCATCCACCCCTCCCCACTCGCCTCTAGAATCCGCTTAATCTTCCCCAACAACTCCTCCGCCTTCCCCTCGATCCACCACCTCTCCCCCGACCTCTTTAGCAAAATACAGTAGTGCGCCAACAACACCAACGCCGCAGGGCTACGCTGCTGCACCGCCGCGATATACGCGTCAGACACGATAATCGACCACGATAGCGTCGCAGCCTGTGCCTCAATACCATTATCGGCTACGCTGATGACGAAGATGCGACGTAGCAAGAAGAGCACCTCAAATAGCACCTGTCGCGCTTCTGGCGTCAGGGCCGCGGGGCCCGACGGCGCGCCTCCGTGCGAACCAGGCGGGGAGGGGAGATCAGAGGACGGTGCGGCCCAGAGAGCAGCGAGGCGCTCGAGGCGGGCGTCGTCTTCGTGGGGAAGGATGGGAGAGTCATCGGTGCGAGAGAGGAGGGATTGCACGCTGGGCAGGCGACTGAAGTTAGGGTCCTTATCCCAGTTCACCCAGGGGAGGTAGATGGCAGAGAGCGGGCCCACAACAACCCAGTGCCGCGCGACGGACATGACGGCGTTGCCGCCGCGGAGGATCGTGATAAGTTCCACTTTGTTGGGCGAGGATTCGCTGTCGAGGTCGGGGAGGAAGAAGCTTCCGGAGCCGTGGAAGGAGGTCCATGCGTAGACGTTGAGCATGAGCGTGTAGGCAGCGCAGGCGTGGCAGTTTGCTGGTGTGATTTCGGTTAGGGCTTCGCGGTAGCCTGTCAGCCCGAGATGGTGGTGCTTGTCGGAGGCGGCGACATAGCGGTCACCTTGGGCGGGCCGTAGGTAGGCGAGGTGGCGTGCGGCCGTGGCGAGGATACCGTGCATGAGAAAGGGGTAATCGACTGCGATGGCAGGGACGGCGGTCTGCCAGCAGCGCAGATCAGAGATGGTGAAGCAGGTTGAGACCGTGTCTAGAAATGGTTAGATGGCGTGAAGAGGGAAAAGGGGGTAACGGTGCCTACAGTGGTGGAGAAGCTCAAGGTCCATTAATGTGAAGGACTCGGGGGCACCGGAAAGGAGAGAGAAGTTTGAAGGGCCTTGAGAGACTGATGGAGAAGGATAGGGTGTTGTATGGGATGTGCCATTAATAGCCTTGGGGCGCTGAGCGAGCTGCGGGGACGAGCTGGCCTGGACCTCCAGGGCCGGCTTGGACGGCTGAAGTCCTACAAATGAACATGGTGTATTATACCTCGTACATTTGTCACAGCTTGGTTTATTTTCGTCACACTAAAAAAGAGGATGTTAGCTAGGAAGTTCAGTGATAACGACGTCGTCGTAGACTCGAATGGTAACCATCACGTAGGTAGCCACGTGATCATAAATTAAATATAAACGTTTCACGTGACTCCGACCGACCTGGGACTGTGGAAATGGGTTGTGTAGAGTGCAAGAAGGGGTTTTAATCTCGTGCCTTGATCTTTCTTTGCTTGCATTGGACACATCCCAGACGCGACTTGTGATGCGGCCGACGAAAGGCCTGGGGTCGCGATACTGGCGCGGAGGACGCCTGGCCCTGGTCCTGGTCCATAGGGGACGAGGAATGAGACTCTGTTGCACTCGATCGATCTCCCAGATCTTCAAACGCCATCACTTGCAGGGCTCAGGACCATTCAGAGCCTGTGGCCAGCGCATGGGAGTGGGACCGGGGCGAGATTAGCTGCTGACCCAGATGCAGATAAGCCTTGTGCTCCGAAGCTACCGTATAGTAGTGTAGTAGTAACGGTAGGGGGACGAAGCTGGACTGGGCGGCAAATTTGTTGGAGCAGGGCGGTGGAGGAGCGGCGGTGGTAGTTGGGCGGTAGTTGGGTGGTAGTGGTGGGCGTGGCGGCCGTGTGTGTGGTGTTTCAGTGGAATTGGCGATGGGGATGAGGGGGGATTGGGATGGTGGATGGATGCACCTCGTAGCTCGTAACTCGTAACTCGTATACCGGTCCGAGTTACGACAAACAGCTGCGATTCGGTGGAATATGCGGATTTTTCGCATTGAGGCCCTTCTCATTGGCACATATTTTGGGCGTAGAGAGAATGCGAGAGCGAGAAGCGAGAAGCGAGAACGGGATAGCCGTCTTGGTACAAGACTGTGCCTGTGCTTGATAAGCACGTGCATTCTACTATAACTTATGGAGAGCTGTGGATACTCACTTGTTCACCTCCACCATTACTGGTTAAGTCATTCTCATATGATACTTCGATGCTCTAGTACGGCGGGCACATGAAGGGACGACCTGAGCGCCGCCTCCATGTTTGCTCATAACTGAGCGGTTCGGCTAAGGTGTCTTCTATAGAAAGAAGATAACATCATTGTAAACGCCGTGGCCATATTTCAGAACCATAGTCTCATATACAGACTACGAATTCAGAGACGAGATAGCCCTCTCGAGCATTCCCTATAAAGCTATGCTAGAATACCCATCTACAGATGCGGTATCTGAAATCTTAGATTTATCTTCGACACTCAGAATATACTGGCTCGGAGTGTGATTATCATCACTAGCTATGAGACTCACAAGGTTCGGACGATGGCAAGAAATAGACGATCAGTCCCAGGTGTCACAGGGGCGTCTATTCTCTCGTTATCGCGTCGACATCAACCTTTCCGGTGACAATGGGCGGCGGTGACGAGAAATCTTCTTCCACCGTTGATATCATACCACCGTTCGCGCTGTCACCGCCACCAAAACTGCTGTCACCGGTATTTCTTCGAGGCTGTGGCGATCTCTGCTTTAGAAACCGCACGCATGTTGAGCGCGTCACTGTCTTTGGAATTTCCCTTGCTTTTCCAATTGCCCTCCCTAACGTGGTGGATGCGTCCGTTAAAATCCTTAACCAGAGATTTGAGGCGTGGATCTAGTAGCCACTTATTATATAAGTCTATGAGGAGTTTATATTGGATGGCGATGTGACTGAAAAAATGGGAATATCAAAGCTGGTTTTGTTGCAAGTGGGACTAGTTAACATGGGTGGGATATCGACATGGAGGATCAAATATTACCCTGCAGTTAGGAGAAGCACGTCAATGGGAATTGGTCGTATTTGAGTCTTTCAAAAAGGTAACCTTCACTCCTTTTCGCGCAAATTTACTTTCCGGTACTAGATTTTGCGCAATCTGGGAAAAAGGTACCTTTTTCACCTTTTCGCGCAAATTTACTTTCGAGTACTAAATTTTGCGCAATTTGGCGCACCTTTTCTAAGAACTACTATTTAGGGATATTTGCTTTTGAGTGCTCAAGATCGGGCTTCTGCACTTGGATCTTGGTTGGCACTGATTATCGGCGTCAGATGCTGTGGAATGCCATATAGAGAGCGGGTGGCTAGAACTCTGGCTAGAGACAGTGATGAGTTCAACTCGACCGACATCGAATTCAAGTCGTCGGATTTTGGATTTGAGTCCCCAGTGGAACGATTTTTCAGGGAAGGGGCTAGGAGTATTGCAAAAAATACTTCTGGAAATTCGAGAGAGCAGCGGCAACAGGAATGGCAGCCGACAAGAGTGCCGGCAGTGGTAGAGTCGTGACGACAGGAGTGCCAACAGTGACAGCAGAGTGGTGACGACAACAGCATTCATACGGTGACGTGAAGTTCATGGCAGAGTGGCAGCATGGCTTCTCAAGTTCCATAGAGCTGCGCTTGATCACTGGACGAAACTCGGCGGCCAGACCACATATCCCAGAGTTCGTCCTCTGCTTGCTGCATGATGCATAAGAAATTATAATATTATCCCCTATTTATACACCCCCAAAAGAACATCTGAACAGCCAACCCGCTCCCAGCAACCCTACCCACCCAAACGCCATCCCTCTAAAAGCCCGCCAAAATGACCCAACAATTGCCACCCATCCATCACCTCGCATCCCTCTCCCTCTCCACAACCTTTTCATAAGCCTCTTCACTCACGACCTCCCCCCCTTCCCCTCCCACCTTCCTCACCGCCCTCATCATCCCCTTCAACCTCTCCCGCTCAACCACCACCATCCCCTCCACCAGCTCCCTCACCGCCCTCCTCAATGTTTTCGCGCGCCACTCTTGCCACCCTGCTAGCTCACCCGCAACAACTTGTTGGGTATACCGCAGCTCCCTTCCGAGCCCATCACGCTCCCCTTCTTCCCTACGGATAACATCTTGCTTCTCCCGATCGAGCCGCTGACGAGTATCGTCCAGCAGACCGAGCGGCCACCGCGTCGAGCGGGATAAAGACGCGTAGTTGCGCTGGAGGCTGCGTGAGGAGGCAGTGATGCTGGAGATGAGACTGGTAGGGCGGGAGAGCGAGAGTAGGATCGCGATGAGTGTGCTGTGGAGGGAGGTGAGAGTGGAGTGGAGGGCGCTGATGGGGTGGATGGTTGGGGGGGTGAGGGTGTCGAGGTAGGCTTCTAGAGCTAGTTTGTGCGTGGATGGGATGAAGACGAGGGGCTGGAGGTTCTTGGATGCGATTTGTCCGGCGTCGGCGAGGTCTGGGGTGGTTGTTAGCGCTGGTGTTTGGGGAGATGTGCTAGATAGAAAGGAGACCGTGGGACTTACCAAGCATTGCTGTGCGCAGCGCGTTCGTCCGTCTGACTACGCTCTTCGTAGCGTAGTTAACGCTGCGCACCATATCCCTCGCGTGATCAACAAACTGCTCCACGTCCTTCACATCCTGAATCGGCTCATACTCCTCCTTCAACCGATCAACCCGCGCTTCAGCCTTCAGCTTACTCCGCTTCTCCATCATGTCCGCCTGGATATCCGGCACAAGGAAGAACTCCCACAGCATCTCATGCGTGGAGAAGGTAGAGTGTGACAACAGTATCTTCAAAAATCCGTCAAGTCGTATCTGGATATCCCTCAGGACAGCTCGCGACGGCTTGCTTGGGATTTGGAAGGGGCTTCGCATCCCGCTGATGATCGGAAGCCAAGATGCCGGGTTCTCGATGGCGAGGAGCTTTGCTAGGTGCTCAAAATCAGCCAACGAGCGGCGGCAGGTCGTGACTGTGAAGCTGGTGTCGTGAGACGGCGCGCCGGATTTGAGAACAAGTCGAATCGTGGCGTCTTCGACGAAGAATGAACGCACGACGGTTGTAATTCGACCGTCTTCTCCAGGCTGGCCGGAGAAGAGTACTAAATCGTCTATGCGATTCCTGACCTCGTCGTCCTTGGCGAGCTCTACTGCGGTAAGGCCTCTTAGTTCTCGAGCATAGATGTCCACCCTGGGATCTCCAAAGAGAACTCGGACCATTTCTAGTCGACCATATTTACTAGCTACCATAAGAGGCGTGAATTTCTTCTCGTTGGTTGCGTTGACGTTTGCGTCGCTCCTTAACAGTATACGTAAAGCGATATGGGGTCCATTGACGATATGGAGCAAGGTGTTACCTTTTGAATCAACGTGATCGTCCACATGAAGTGCCAGGCCATCTCCTTGGGCGGCGGTGGCTGCGATGAGTCCTGACTCTACCATTTCGCTATACTCGTTATGATCATATGAGCGACATAGCGCGAATAGTGGGGTTTGGCCGTTCTTGTCCTTTTGCCTCCATGGTATCAGTCGCCCAATATGAGGTATAAGCCAATGAGTGTTGAAGAGATAATGGCCTGCGCTTCTCCCACGAATGTCTTGCCTTGCCAAGTACGATGTCCTAGTAGGCTCATCAACACGACTCATAGTTTCTAAGAGAATGTCTATGATGTCTTTATTGCCGAGTTGCACGGCGGCGCTAAATAATGTGGTGCCTTCATTATTCGCATCTGCCAAAACAGCTAAAACAGAGTAATACTCCTCGAGCGAGAGTAGGTATCTCAACGATTCAGGGCGTGTGTTGTTGACAGCCATCATGAGCACTGACTCTCCTAGAAGATCTTCGGTCTGAGACAATCTTTCGATTGAAGTATCGCCTTCAATGCCACTGCCCATAGAATCGATCGTTGTGGCTCTGGAGCGGAACGAAATCTCCGAACTGGATGACATACTCCGCATGTCCATTGTTACCATCTTAGGCCGTCTTGGTGGCGGGGCCGGGGGTAGCTCTTCATTTTTTGGCGGCGTGTTTTTGTTATTCTCGTTATTCTCCTGGATCTGGAAGGGGAAGACGTGGGCCAAAGGTGAAATTTGAGACAACCTCCTCGATTGGAAAGTAGGAAGCTGGGGCACGCCATTTCGAATCCCATTTGCGAAGTTCCACGGTTCTAGTGTGTCTTGTTGATCGGCCTCGTACTCGCCCGGAGACTCGCAGCGTTCCGGTTCCATTATCTTCTGGAGTTCGTGTAAGTCTCCATTTGAGGCTGACTGCCATAACTTTTTGTTCCGCCGACTCGCTTTCCGCAGACTTCCTGAATCTCTCTGCAGGTATAATAGTACTGCCTCAAGCGTACTTAGCGCATAACCCATCTCCCCGTTTTCGACGTCGTCTATGTAGATGAAATGTCGCATATACAATAATCTTGCCTGAAGATTTCTGACTTGCGATCTAATAACCACAACGAGGAGTAACGACACCAGAGTATCGGCATTTATGGTCAGGATCGGGCTGACTTTCTCTGAATTAGGATTGTCAGATGATGTCCCGTTGGGCACATCCGAAAATTGGGTGACCGTTCTTAAAGTCAGGAGCAGGATATCCATCATCTGTTGAGGGCTTCCGGCAACTCCGAGCTTCCGAAATTCCTCGACCGCTCGCCCAAGCCGTAATGTGAGTTCATGCTTGCCTGCGTTTCCCCCTTGGATCGGTATGCCCACCTGTGATATATCGATAAACTCCATTTGCTTAATCTTCGACTCAAGTTCCAGGTCTTCGGGTCGTTTGATAGCACAGATCCTCGGATATAAGATCTCGCCATGTAGTTGCTCTGCAACATACCGCTCGATAAGCCTCTCAACTATCGGCCCGGTTAGATCAGTTGTGGCGCCGAGAAGTGATAATTGCTGCTTATCAACCATTTGGAAAATGTCAATGGCTGCCGTCACCGCAGTTTCCAGCGCTCCTCTCATAATCTGTTCCTCATCGTCGAGAAACGATGACCCGGTTAAGACTCGCTCAAGGTGGCCATTCTCCTGTTGTAAACCGTGGGCTACGCTGCCTGACCGCACATTCTTCACGGCGGTCAAAATTGGTCCGTCTGGGTCTGGGTCTGGTATGTGGTTCGCAGATGGAGGTGGCGGAAGAGGTTTATCGAATACATGGTTGAACTCCTTAAATAATCGCTCCAATCCAGGCTGCATCTGCCGTGCTATCATGGGAAAGTTGCCTAGCAAATCATTGAAAGACTTGATGTCCCTTTTGCGAGGAACTGCTGTATTCACTGGCCCAGACTGAGGGTCCATGGTAGAAGGGACTGTTCTCGGGATACCATTCGAATCGGGCTTCGATATGGCGTTTTCGTCTTTCAAATCCTCTACAGTGCCTATGAGAGGCTTGGATATATAGTATACAAGCCATGATCTTGGCTCTAACGAATCGGGGTACCACAGGGAGTCGTATAAAAGTTGTGCCTGGTTGAGTGTCTTGAAGCCTATTCGTAAACTGTCAGCGACCACCGTAAGCTTTGGCAGACACGGTTTCTATGACACACCTTTATTCGCATACACAAATGCGTCCTTAATTATCACCGTCCTGCCATTAATTGTTGTGTATTGTTTCGCCTTCCCCCTATGCTCGCGCATGCTCTCCTTCCCTCCCGGCGTCGCGCCATTGCCATTCGGTATCCGCAGCACATGGCTTCCTAGAAAGTCCTCTGTCTGAGCGAGATCTGAGAAGAGGGCGCCGGATTCGCGATCGCGGGAGGTGAGGAGGACCTCAGTGGTCGGGACGAGGAGGATCTGGGGCACAGTCAGCTATCCGCCACTTATCCGGACCGTCATCGCATCTCGACGCCGATAAAGGAATAACGAACGTGATGATGTGCAGGTGTACATTGAGCTGAAAATGTACCCTTGAAGAAGGCGCCGAGAAAAGGGTTTAAAGGTTGCATTCACTCGACATTCGCCTCAGCTATGCCAACTCAGTGTGCTGTCCTACGACAGAGCTTGGATTGCGGAGGGTAGCTCGAGTCTGGGAGCTTCGCGCCGCACGATCGACATGCCAAAAAAGCTCCGGAGAAACTATATGAGACGCTGCAAAAATCGATTTTCAAACTGGGTATTATATCAAGCCGACATGCGACATGTCGATGTTGCGATTGCTCGTGTTGTTCAAATGGCCGTTGAAGCTACCAAGCCATGATGGCACTCTATCACTACGCGCAATCACAAGCCGCGCTAACACTTTTATTGGTTGTGGTATTCTTAGCCGATAGTGGTCTGGGGAAGGTGGCCGCGTTGACCTGAAGGAGAAACTCTAACCGGGCCAAACTCCCCTCCAAATGTAAGCATTTCGCGGGTAAACATCATATAATGTGCCATATGGCGATCTTAACAAGCATTTCACTTATTGTTTATGAGTTGTATGTATTGGAAACAAAAAAAAACTGTCTTGGCCCCCAAGCTTCGGCCATTGACAGGGGTAACATCATGGACTAAAGGGGGTTTATGTGCGCCTGGGCTTATTGACGAACGGAAAACACAGGCCAGCGTGGAACTAATCATTGCCAAAGGACATCAAGTTTGAACCGGCGAGATATATATTTTAGGAGCCACCTTCAACGCTCGCTTTGCTATCGCTATCTGGAGTGGAACTCAACGATCCACTGCTTCCCATGAATTCCCCCCGCGGTTTCAGATCCCCATAAAAGCCTTCGTGCCTTGGCCATTGGGCATAGCTTAGGTCTTGACGTCAGGCGTATCGCGTCCAATGTACTCGTTGAACTTCAGGAGCTCAGTTGCAAGCTTGATGTCAGGCTTGAGGAAGTCCTGTGCATCCTGACCGTAGGCCTTGGTGTCGCTGGTGTGCTTCTCAACGTAGAGGCGGATCGTGGCACCACCACTGCCAGTGCCTGAAAGGCGGACGACAATGCGGCTTCCATCGTCGAACTGGACGAAAAGACCCTGGTTCTTGCTGACGCTGCCATCAAGATCCGTGTACTCGAAATCGCCAGCATTCTTGACGGTTCGGTCTAAGTAGAGGAGTTAGTGGGTGCCAGTGAACAAAGGGTTATAATTTCGTTACCTTCAATCTTTGATCCGATGAAAGACTTGTCCGCGACCTTTGCCGCCAAATCCTTTACGACCTTATCGGCGCCATTGCTATCCACATTTTCGTAGTCGTATCTTGTGAAGAATGTACGACCATAAATGTTCCAGAAGTCATGTTGAATCTGGGAAATGCTTGGGGTAACACCTGGGTTCGCCTCACCAACGCCAGCGATGATGTTCAGCCATGCCACAACAGCCCAGAGGCCATCCTTCTCGCGGATGTGGTTGCTACCGGTTCCGAAACTCTCCTCTCCGCAAATGGACAGCTTGTCTGCATCAAACAGAGCACAGAAGAACTTCCATCCCGTTGGCACCTCGTAGCTGTTCAGGCCCTGAGCCTTGGCAACGAGATCCACAGCTCCAGAGGTAGGCATGCTGCGGGCCAGGCCGTAAACTCCCTGCTTCTTGAAGTATGGGATAAGTTTGGCATGGTGAGCAATAATGGCCAAGCTGTCACCAGGCGACACAAACGCATTGGCGCCGTAGATCATGTTGCGGTCTCCGTCACCATCACTCGCAGCACCAAAGTGGATGCCATCCTTGTCCACCTTCTCAACAAGCGAGTGAGCATATGTCAAGTTGGGATCCGGGTGTCCGCCATTGAAATCTGGCGAAGGAATGCAGTTCTGGGTGCTGTTCTTGAGGCCAAGCTCTTCCTCGAAGATGGCCTTTCCGTACGGGCCTGTGACACCGGAGAGGGCGTCAAAGAGGACCTTGAACTCCTTGTCCTTAGAGAAGAACTTCTTGATCAGGTCAAAGTCGAAGATATCCTTTAGCATCTCCATGTAGTCCGCGACAGGGTCAATGATCTCGACCTCGAGCGAACCGTACGTCTTCGTGCCAATAGTGGCAATGTCAATTTCTGGAATGTCGGCGATTTTGTAAGAGGTGAGGGTTTTTGAGACCTCGAAGATCTTGTTTGTGACGCTCTCTGGGGCCGGGCCACCATTGGCCAAGTTATACTTGATACCAAAATCGTTCTTTGGGCCTTAAATGTCTGTCAGTAATGAACCTATTGGGCGACGTAGGTTACCGACCTCCGGCATTGTGACTAGCAGTCAACAGAATTCCACCTGTCGCCTTACGCTTGCGAATGACATGACTGGCAGCCGGGGTACTCAAGATGCCATTCTGACCGACCAGCAGTTTCTTAACACCATACGCAGCTCCAATCTTCGCGATTATCTGGACAACCTCCGGGTTCCAGTACCTGCCATCACCACCAATAACCAGGAAAGAATCCTTGGCTCCTTCGGGGATTGCAAGAAGAATACTGGTAACGAACGACTCGCTGTAATGCGGCTGTTGGAACGTAACGACCTTCTTCCTCAAGCCACTGGTTCCAGGCTTCTGGTCCGTAAACGGCTTCAGCTCTACCGTGTTAATGCTCATGGTTGCGGGTGTATCTGTGTCGACGTTGTGAAGAACAGAAGAGAAATTGGTTGTGTTGAGGAGCTGTTGGAACGTGGGCGTCAACAAGGTAAATAACCCCACCAGCCAGCTGACAACGTCACTTTGGAGCTATGTGAGGGGTCGAGGGAAAGCGCTGAGCCATCATATGGCACGTGCGTCGATTGACAGGATAAGATCTAAAAGAAGACCAACGAAAATGAATAAGCTGACTTTGACGTGGAAATCTATATTCAGCTCTCTGTTGGCGCGATTCAATTATTTCATGGGTGCTTTATTTCTTTATTTCTTGTCCCGCAGTCGGCTTTTGAAAAATAGCCGCCCTATAATATCTAGCCTCCTCGATGCTCTCCAGGATGTCTTCCTTTGCCTGATGAAGGGTCTTCTTCCCAGGAACTCCCTTGAGGATTTCATGACTGCTCCATCGCTTTACAGCCTCTTTGATAGTGCTCACGTCAAGAATCCTATAGCTGAGGTGATCATGCACCTTGGCCCAGGGTGCGCGTCTGAGAAACGCCTTGTCTGCGTGCACACTGTTCCCTGCCAGCAAAGCGATTCTAGGCTCTGGGACATACTTCTTGACATATTCTAGGAGCTCAGCCGCAGCGGCTTCTGCTGTCGTCGTTGAAGCTATCACCGCTGACGTGAGACCTGTCTCTCCATGTGTTTTGGTACACCATTCATCCATCTGGTCCATCCGCTCTTTGCTTTGGTGAACTGTACAGCCCCAGCCCTCTTCATCGACAATCTCGAGGTCTCCGTTCGTAATGATACAAAAAACTTCTATAATAACATCATTGTCGGGGTCAAGACCTGTCATCTGTGTAATCATCAGTTGATTGTCACGGAGGGGCTCATCTGGGGCTTATACCTCACAGTCGATCCACACCAATGGCTGGCTGACAACAGGATTCGCCATGGCTGATATTGGCAAACTCAAGTTTGACGTGTATAATAAGGTTGGCGTCTTAAGTTGAAATCGACTATCTTGTTTGGCTTTGGGCGAAATATAATATCTCAAATCACGTGTAGATTGATTTAATCAACCCGTTTTGGGTCAAGGTGCAGCAACTTGCGGGGTCATCGGGGTCGAAGCGATCTCAACCTCAAGTCAAGGGAACTAGAGATCTAGCGCCGATGCCACCCTATCAAGATATTTATGTAACTAGCCGAATGTGTTGTGAACTTAATAGTGGCATACAACGTTCCATACCGGTTTACTCCTTTTGACTTGTCCGATTTGTGATTGCCTTGAGGCCAGGCTGCAGCGTTATATATCAAGAAATATCCCAACTGGATTGCAGCGATTATTTGTCATTTCGTTTCTCACATTTACCAGCATTTCCCCTTTCTCATATCAATCCATATTCGTGATGGCACCTCACTCGGAAGTTGAGAATGAAGAAAACATCGTTCGGCTCCCTGCTCCAGCGAAGCCTCAGATGTCAAAATCCCCCCCACGGTTGATAATTATCGGCGCGGGGTCGAGAGGAAACGCATATGCACAAGCACTAGGCGAAGCTACGAATGGTATATGTGCTGCTGTGGTTGAACCGATTGCATATAAGAGGCAAGCTCTTGGCCGAGCCTACATATGGGGAGATGATGAAAAGCCTGCCGACGGTCAAGAATTCGAGGACTGGCAAGACTTCGTGGCATGGGAAGAAGCCAGAAGGGTAAAGCAAGCCACGGGGGAGGAGGTCCCGGAAGGTGTGGATGGAGCCTTTATATGCGTCCAGGATGAACTCCATAAATCCGTTATTCTCGGACTGGAGAAGTTGAACATCCACATCATGTGCGAGAAGCCATTGGCGACAACTTTGCAGGACTGTATCGATATATACAAATCGTTACTACCTTCTGACCCATCCAAGCCCCCCGAGAAGCTCTTCTCCATTGGCCATGTCCTTCGATACAGTCCCCATAACATGCTTCTGAGGAAGCTACTCCTAGAGGACAAAGTTATTGGAGACGTTCTCTCCGTCAACCATACGGAACCAGTCGGTTGGTGGCACTTCGCGCACAGTTATGTCAGGTAAGTCACGAGCTATCCAGTATGTTCTCAGACGAGTGAGAAACTAACTTTAAATTCAGGGGCAACTGGCGCAAAGAATCTACATCAGCCCCTTCCCTTCTCACCAAGTCTTGTCACGATATAGATGTCCTCCTCTGGCTACTATCTTCCCCGCCACCTAACTCATCTCTCCCACGGCACCTCCCAAGCAGCATAACCTCGTCAGGGGCTCGCCAGTTCTTCAACAAGCACCGCAAACCAGCCGCAGCAGGTTCGGCTACGAACTGTCTCTCCTGCCCACATGAGCCCGACTGCATGTTCTCTGCCAAAAAGATCTACGCCGGCAATGGCCTCCGTGGTCTCGGAAGCGGAAACACCGGATGGCCTGTAAAAATCGTCGTCCCTGATATCGAAGACTATCTCGCCACCGGCGGTCAAGCAGCTGGCGAAGCGGCAATACTGAAAGAGCTTTCCGCCGACTACGACGCCAACACCCCAGCAGACGAGATCAGCAAGAGAAACTGGTTCGGCCGCTGCGTCTGGGAATCCGACAACGACGTCTGCGACGACCAAGTCGTCACCATGACATGGGACAACGACGACGCCGCCAACCCCAGCGACGGCCGCGGGCCCAAGATCGCACAATTCCACATGGTAGCTTTCACCGCCAAGATCTGCGAGCGGTACACGCACATCTACGGCACCACGGGCGAGATCTACGCGGATAGCGATTGCATCACCGTCACTGATTTCACGAAGCCGACGCGCCCGCTTGATGCGAGGAAGGAGGCCGCGTTTGAGAGTAAGAAGTTTTATCCGCATTTGGCGGGTGGTGGGCATGGAGGGGGGGATGCGGGGCTGGCGAGACAGTTTGTGTTGGCGATTGATAGGGTGAAGAGGGGGGACGATTTGGTGACGGCGCAGAGGGAGGAGTTGGGGTGTTCGATTGAGGAGGTTGTTACGAGCCATGCTATGGTGTTTGCGGCGGAGGAGGCGAGGAGGAATAAGGTTGTGCTGGATTTTCCTGAGTGGTGGAAGAGGGAGGTGGCCTTCAAGTGAATATTGCTGTTAATTTCATACGTGGGAATGATTTTTGGGAACTTTGCTTAAGCCTGTCAAGGAATATGTGGCACTGTAGCAATTCTATGCTTATGATACGATTGTATTGTTCTATATACACTACAAATATGCATTGCTAGTCCCTCTGCTTGTCTCTGTCTGGACAAATCCATTAACCCTCAGCTTCGATACCATCGTAGCTGTTTGACTTATGCTTCGGCTGGAACTGGAAATCCTTATGCGCTGGGCCCAAAAACATCTCACTATTGCATCGTTAGCCACCAATTCTCTATAATTAAAGTTTTGGCTTGAGAGAATAACATACCTGATTTTAATCCAGTCCTTATAATTAGCACTCGCCAGCAGACCCTCCATGTCATCTCTCGACCTATATGCCGGCGGCCTATCCTGCAGGCTGGGCGGCAGATGCTCCAGAATACCAACTGGCACATATCTATGCGCAAAGCTGAGCCACTCCAGTAAGAATCGTCTAGTCTGGCCGACACCCATCTCGTCACTGCCCCAGGCATCGAGTCCGTATCTCGCGAACTTCTCGATATAAGCAAGACGCTCAGTAGACGTCTTATCGATATACTGTCCCGCTTGAATCTCTTCAAACAACCACGGCTTAATGAGTGCTCCACGTGCAAGCATGACGGAGTCCACACCACCGTTTTGGACATGGTCGAAGTAATCAACATGCGAGTAACAATCACCGTTGCCGATGAAGTACAGCTTCTCCCCGTTCGGCAGGTCTCTTGCATCTGGTTCATTAATCGTATCGGTGAGCTCGTCCTTCTTCTTGTGGTAGCTCTTTATTTGAGCGGCACACTCGGCGATATAGCTCCAATCGGCGCTCTTGGTATACCTCTGCTGCCTACTGCGTCCATGCAGCGTAATTGCTGCGCAACCAGGAGGACCCAGACGGTCGCGAGACTCCAGACCACCGAAAGCAAGGCGCTCAATAGTCTTAGTAGCAGTGGGTTTGTTGTCGCGAGTGCCCATGCGGATCTTAGCTGTTACAGGGACGTCCAAAGAGACAGCATTCATGCCGCGAATCATTTTCTCAAGCTTTGACGGAGCATCAAGGAGCCCTGAACCAGCGCCAGTCTTGTATACAAGCTCGATGGGGCAACCGCAGTTGAGATCAATGCTGCGGAGGTTGGGCACCAGGGTCACAAGTGCCTCCGTTGCCTTGAAAGCCATCCACGGCTTACTCGAGGAAATCTGGACACCAAATTTCAGATCCTTGGCGTTATCGTAGTTTTGAACAGTTGATGTAGGTGTATACTTTGGAGGTGTAAGCTCGGATTCGTGAGCCTTCATTAAAGCCCATTCTCCCTTTCCGCCCTTGATGATCGACTCGGACATAGCCATCTCGGAATACGTGATTTCAGCCCCTAATTCAACACACAAGCGTCTGAATGGCAGGTTGCCTTGTGTTGTTAACGGAGCCAAAACTGGCGTCTCGGGGCCGTAATAGAGACGGCGCTTCTCAGATGCCCGGAATGGCGGATCTACAAACTGGGCACGGTGGTCCTCGGTTTCCCCCTTCTTTTGGTTGTGAAAGATCTCCGAAGCCTTCGTCTCTTTCTCGAGCCATGCATTATATTGATCAGACCTTACGGTCTTGAACCTCCTCCTAGCCAGGTCAAGTTTATCTGCTGTTGACACAATGTTGGCTACACCAGCCCTGTTTTCTTCGTCTTCAAGCTCAGCGGCTGTTGCTCTGGCTGGGTCGATTGTGAGAACAAGCTCTTTTCTGCCATCTTCTCTTTCAATCTCCTCCATATGGCTCGAGACAAACCGACATTTCCAGCCGGCATAGCACCTGCCATTAACCTCCCATACCGGGCACTTTCCATCAAACGTAGTAAGGTCTTCCCGTTTACCTTCTTTCAGGTATTTGCGGAGGTCGTGACTAAGGTTGCATCTCTCTCCAAACGAGCATGTCTTTGGCGAGAACTCAGACGAATTAGCGACGCTATTGCACAGCTTGATGAAATCGTTTGACGATCCAAAGTTGCGGGAAGTATTCTGGCCCCTCTCCTTCTTTTTCTTCTTGTCGCCGCCGTCTCTGTTATCCCGATCATCCACGGCGTGTTTTTTGCCTTCGGCTTCGTCGTCTTGAGCAGCAGCTGGCTCTGATAGGGTCGCTTCCTTTGCAGGTCTGTGTATGAGATATCTGAAGGCTAGGTCAGTCTCTGGGCAGTGTAGGCGCATGTACGATCAGGATTGGGGTGGTTCGACTTACTCTGCCTTGATCATAGCGACCCCCTTGACACCGTCTCTAGAATCCGATTTGACGGGTGTAGACGATACGTCCGCCTCAAGCTTTGGCCTCTTGGCAGAAGATTCCAAAGCTTCTTCGCCATTATGTGCGCCGCCGAGGCCATTGCTTGGAACGGTCTCAGCCGTGCCTCCAGTGGCGTCGGCCGGTACCTGTTCTGCAACTGCGACATCGTCCAATGGTCTTTTTGAGGGCACTGAGGCCAATGGAATCCCTGTATCACCCATCTTTCCGCACAGGTCGTACAAGTCAAGCAAGACCGCGAGACTTTTCGAATGCGTTGGTTGAAAAAGGAAGTTGTGTTTGTTCAATTATTGTCATGGTCAATATTTTTCGGCGGATTGATTCGCCCATAGAGTGTTATCTTAGCGCAAGGCTGAATGGACCCCTCTTCTCATTGGCTTTCATGTAATTAATGTTCCTGTTTCCTTTTCCTATAAATTCCTTTTTCTGGTTTATCAAGACATGTTAGTAGTGACATATATTATATTGGTGTCTTTTTACAATATTTAGCTTTTCGGAATGATTAGTTGCTAATATCGAGGTTCCCCCAGCGCCAGGCGCATTAGCATTGACGTATTTCCTATATTGCGACTAGCATTTGGCTTATGGACAGGGGTACCTACCCCCAACCCAATCTTACGCGCCTATCCCTTGGGAACCGACTTGGATGTTAACAGCCTCCTTCACAATTTCATATGAGAGCCTCTTGACGAAACGAACGGCTACTTCAACAGAGGACAATGCGAGGGGGGGATTATAGGGTTGGGAGAAACGATGGCTGACCAGCGAAAGTCTCTGGACAAGACGCGATCACCGCTCAAGACGAAGTTCATACGATCCCAGAAGATCATGCAGCCATCTCCGACGGACACTCGGTCAGACGATATCCCAGAAGACTCAGAACTAGTTCAGGCCAAGGGCCCCTCACGCAGCCATACTCCTGGCCATCTATCAACCAAAAGTACCGACAAGCGGAAAGGGAGTAGCAGCAAAGACCCCCGCTCTCGCTCACAATCTCAATCACAAGCATCCACAAGAAGCCCCGTAGCTGGTGCCTCGGTGCCCAAGCTCCCTGCCTCAATCAATGAGAGCAACGGGCCTGTTATAAGCCCGATTGTCCGTGAAGGATCCCCGGCAGTTTCAAGCGGATTGGTTGTCAGCGAACGCCGGCCGTTAGTGTTGCGGTCAACGTCTGCCATTGCGGGAAAGCCAACGAGTTCAACTACACCACTCACCACCCCCAAACCACCGTCTCAATCTAAGAAGACTGGGAAACACGCATACTTTCCTCCTCCGCCGGATACGAAGGAAGAGCATGATGTGTTACCCGCACCAGCATCTGGCATGTACTGGTCCCGCGCTCCCACCTCTGGCGCCCCTCACACCGCGCTCCGCGCGCACACGACAACCGCCATAGGTTCAAATATCTACATCTTTGGCGGCTGCGACTCACGGTCTTGCTTCGACGAAGTCTACGTCTTTGACGCGGACGCCTTCTACTGGTCCTCGCCCCTTGTCACAGGCGACATCCCAGTGCCCCTCCGTGCCATGACATGCACAGCCGTGGGCAAGAAGCTCGTGGTCTTCGGAGGAGGCGACGGGCCCATATACTACAACGACGTCTATGTCCTAGATACCGTCAACTTCCGCTGGTCGAAGCCGGTCATTAGCGGAACCCCGCCCAGCAAGCGCAGAGCACACACCGCATGCCTCTACCGCAACGGGATCTACGTCTTTGGGGGTGGCGATGGCGTGCGCGCCCTGAACGATGTGTGGCGCCTAGACGTATCAGATGTGACCAAAATGACATGGAAGCTCATCTCCGCGCCCTCAAGCAGCACATCCTCCTCCCCAACCGGCGACCGCCACGACCTTACATTCCGCGCCGACCGCGACATCAAGCCCAAAGCGCGCGGCTACCACACCGCCAACATGGTCGGCGCGAAGCTGATCATCTTCGGCGGCTCAGACGGCGGGGAGTGTTTCCGCGACGTCTGGGTCTTCGACGTCGACACGCTCTACTGGAAGCCCGTCAACATCCCCGTGTCGTACCCGCGACTCTCCCACACCGCCACGATCGTAGGGTCCTACCTCTTTGTGATCGGCGGCCACGACGGCGTCGAGTACAGCAACGAGGTCATGCTGCTCAACCTCGTCAACATGCAGTGGGACAAGCGCATCATCTACGGGGAGCCACCGAGCGGGCGCGGATACCACGGCACCGTGCTGCATGATAGTCGGCTCTTTGTGATCGGTGGCTTCGACGGCGTGACGGTGTTCGAGGATGTGTATATCCTCGAGCTGGCGGTGCATGCTTATTACTCCCAGATCTCGCATTATACTATTGATGTCTAGGATGCCGTGGCGGCTGGGCGGGGCGGGGTCGAGGGGCGAGCGCAGCGGGAGAGCGGGCGTTGGGGATATGACTTATGAGGGAGGCTATCTTGGAGGTTGGCTGGATGGGGCATTTTACGTATAATGATGGTGGTAATTTGAAGATATATTTCACCACATGTTTTAAGTTTCGGAATCGCCAGAGGGAGGGGTTTATAACGGCGTCGATCAGCCACCGTCAACCCCTCCTCTCGCTATTTCTCACACATGGCTGGCACGTGCCACTCACTGAATATAATGCTACCCCTCCATTAGGCGGTCTGGAGCTTTTTCCAAGCCTGGCCCAGATCTGTGTTCGCAAGGAGAGCCCGTTGCGTTGTAAGCAAGCCATGGCGGGAAGCGCCGGATGCTGGATGCACTCGTATTCGCACCCGGTTGGTGTGTGAGTCTTTGCGCTTGGCGAATCGGGAGGTCCCGGATGTAGCCACTAAGCCGCTCGGTGGAACGGGGTTTTATGGGGTGCAGGATTACTGATAGACGTGAAATGCGTCAGAGTATCATCATACTGCGCTTCGGGATTTGCAGCCTTTGTTTATCATTTGATGTGAATTTTTATGACGAGGCTGAACAGTTGAAGATTTTCTTGTGGCGAAGGTTTTCTTAAGGTGATAATTTCTTGGGTATGAGAGTCATTTACCACTTGACGTGGATGGACGTGGGGCGGCACGGATGGCCGGGTGCATTTTATGGACAGTAAGGGAGGAAAATGAGTCTTTGAATAAATGAACGAATTAATCTATCCACTGATTAAAGCCCGAGTCTCATCGCATTCCGCGGGAGTATCAATCGCCGCCTTTGCCCATATGCCGGCTGCGCGAGAGTAGTAGTAGTACAGATTTAACAATGCCTTGAGCACAATATTGCTCCAACCGAAAATGCCCCAAAGAGAGAAGATGCTGCCCTATTTACATCCCGGGCGTCATTGCCCGGTTTCCCAACGCCTTCGTCTTCGTTAATATGTCCACGCTTGAAAGGAAGGTATGCGGTATCGCCGTCGTTTTTCCGTATGTTCCGTATACTCCAACTTCAAGATCTTTAGTTCTTCGCCTGCTTGGTTGCTGCCGCCGCTGCTGCTCCCTCTTGTTGCTTGCGGTGTGCAATCTTCTGCTCCTCAGCCTCGACCATATCTATAACTTGTCAGCTCGGCTCAAACACGAATCCGTCGCTCCGGCGTAGTGGGGTAGCGTACCTTTCCACAAATCCTCTCCAGGGTACATCTCGTGGTGAATCTTCTTCTCGATCATGTGCTTGTGCTCAGGATCATTGGGGTCAAGGACCATCACCGTCTCCCATCTGCCCCTGCCCTTATTCGCGTCTCCCACCTCAAAGAGGGCCGTCACGACCAGCACGGCCAGGGTCAGACCCTGGGCGTAAACTCTCGCCTGGACCAATTTCTGGGCCTTCGACAGATATGGGTTGTTGCGCACCAACTGCAGTGCAACACCCATACTGGCAATCCACGATGCCGTCACAATCGGGTATCGGTTATCACGACCCCACTGCTTGAACTTGTCGAAGGTGGTGTCGTTCTCCCGTGCAATCGCCATATCGCGTGACGCCTGGTCCTTGTACAGGTTCTTCGGCATGCTCTCGAATTCGTAACCGCGCGATGCGCGGTCCGCGGCGATGATCGCGCAGAAGGTCGAGGACGAGGTGACGAGGAAGGATTTCATGGGGAGGGTGAGGCCGCGGATGATGGCATAGCGGCGGCTTGCGAGACTGAGGCCGGTGATACCAACTACTGTGCCAAGGGCGAGACCTTTCATGCCACCTTTAAGGGTGACTCTGTAGTGAGCCTCCTCCTGTTCTTTGGTGAGGACCTTCATGATTGATGTGTGGTGATTATCTTATCGGTGGTCGATTGGTGGATGGGGAATTTCGCCCTAGAACGTTGGTGTTTGTTTGTTATTACCTAGATTGATGAGTTGTCTTGGGATTTGCTGGGCAGTGGGGGGGGGCAGCTGGTATTTATTTGTCGGACTTATGACGGAGATGTTGGAAAAAATGCTGGATGTTGATGAATAAAGCTGTCGGCTGAAGTGTGACGTAAGAATTCAGATCGACTAAATAGGTTTAGCGGGCACGGTCACCTCCCGTTCCACCGAAGCCACTGGTTAGGTAATCCGAAGGCGGATATGGTCGGCAATAACTTCTAGAAACCATATTTCATTGGCCTATTTGATTATTTTCAATGTGGTTGTATTTCATCTATCGTATGCCCATGCTGTTAAAGAATTCCAAAGGCCAGCTGATAGGGAACTTGTTTGTCTGTGAGCGAAGAAACGGGCTCGTACAGAGCCGGATTGACTCCTCCAAGCTACAGATCACAGACTCGAGTACAATATAAGAATACGGGCTCGGCTTTGGAAAGAAGGGATAATATCGGGCATGCATACTCGTATAGAGTTCTGGGCACAATAGAAAGCTACAGTGATATAAAAATGGGTATCTTCCTGGAGCTGGGGAATTAAGCTCAATGATGGTCTTTGAAGCGTTATCTGATGGAAATACATAAGAAAACAATCGTCTGTGCGTACATGCGGAAGAAAGGCTTCGGGATGGGCACTTCAAGATCGCCAGATGTGTGATGCCAACCTCGAATCCAGGCCCCGTTAAAATGTTGAACGTCGTCCCAGGTGAAATTTTGAGGGTCCAGGATATGTGGGGTCTCCTGAATCTTGGGGATCTTCAGACCGCTCTAGCGTTGACCTTCTTCGCCTCATCATCCCTTTACCTTACGTCACGAGATATATCGTTGTCGGTTTCCAAAGAAGGGGGCAAGCGTCTGAAGCTAGAGTATCAGCTGACACAGAATGTCAGATGTTGCGGTCTGACTCTTGGCCGTCAACATAGTTTGTCTCATGAGAAATGAGCGGCCGGAATAATTCCTCAACTTTCAAATCACAAAAAGCAACTAGACGCACATGCTCTAGCCCAGGTTGACCTAGCTCCCGTTCGCGTGTTTTATTGTCATTGCCGTGCATCATAGCTTGCGACCAATTTCACAGAGTCCTGGGAGATCAAATGTCCAGTCTTCGATATCCTCATGCGGTAGGTGAGAGCTATACGAAGCATATCCGTCAGTGTTTTGAGCAGAGGCGCAACTTTGGTCTAGGCTCAAAGATACTCGACCATTTCACGGCTCTGTTCACTAAACTTTACTCAATGTACGGTACCGCCGTCAGCATGGGCCATGACTCGGCTTTCTTGTGTTCTACTACACCTCTAGCCTTGTGGAACTTTGGGTTACCCGTGGAACTAGGACTTGGAGCCATGATTGGGCTCTAACTTCGGTAAGACACTCCGGGACAAGCGGTTGCAAGGGGCAAACACTTGGCTGCTCAACACGGCATATCGAGTTCTGCCGTCACTGAGGAATGGTCAACTTCGATATCTGAGGTCATCGCCACCAGGGGTCATTCAAAGTCAAATGTCTGAGCTCAAGTGAACGTCACTCGCTGGCGACAGCGGTGACAGAAGTGACAGAAGCAAGAGGCCGAATCGGACTTCAAGCCGCGGCAACATGGGATTGGATGCGTCCGGGGACCCCAGAAGCTGTTGGTGTTGGTTGTGCAGACGCAGCCGGAGGGAGTCATACATACATAATTGCACGGGCTTATTATAGATGCGCGTTTGACACGAGGAGGATGAGTCGAACCAGGAGTCGCGACCAGGAGTTCAACCTGCCGTTAACCAGGAACTGTACCACGGACTTTTTACGTTGAAGTGCAGTCCACCACCCAGCATACAGCGCCCAGGAATCCACTGATCCATCCACCGTCAATCTAATCCAGCATCCAAGCATCCAGCATATCCACCATACAGAGGGAGTACATGTGCAGTCTGTACCGCACATCCGTCTGCATGTGCATGCAGTACCAATACGTACAGTAAGTACTGTACTAGTAGACTAGAGTGAGGACCAGTGCAGTAGAGAGTGGAGATGCCTTTACTCGACATCCAGGAGTGCAGTAGGGAGTGGCCCACTTTCCTCTGCTCTCTTCTGCTCTGTTATCCCCTACTTTGTTATAGTACTCTGCTGTGCTCTACTATGCCTCTCTTTCGGCCTACGGAGAATACTCCGTCCAAAAAAGCCAAGCTCTTCTCCCAAGAAGTTAAGTGGTTGTACTGGTACAGGGAGTGGTACGGTCGTAATTAGTTCCTTAAGTACCAAATGCAAAGGCCGGGAAACCAGCTAACTGGCTCTAGCTGGGAGAGTAACTCTAACGCTAAGTCCTAAGTCAGCTAACACAAGAGGTGCTTACGGATGCTGGTAAACGATGCTGGTAGACGATGCTGGTAAACGTCGACTTGGAATTCTTCTTGGGACTGCCTTACATATGCTGTATTACTAGAAGACTGTGAGTAAGTAGGGGAGTAAGTAGGGGAGTAAGTAGGGGAGTAAGTAGGGGAGTAAGTAGGGGAGTAAGTAGGGGAGTAAGTAGGGGAGTAAGTAGGGGAGTAAGTAGGTGAGTAAATAGGTGCGTAAGTAGAGTAGTTCCTAACTAAGTAAATAGTATACTCAATTATACACTACTATACTCGACTAAACTCGAACTATACTCGACTAACCGTATAACTCCTAACTCAGACCTACTTATACTACTAAAGTGTATACTCCAAACTACTAAAACTAGTACTCAACTAATACTCTTGGGTCTACTTGCCACTACTTGCCACTACTTAGACGCCTTCTTTGGGACTACGACCTGAACTGACTTGGTCGCTCGCTCTACGGCTGTTTCATCCCATGGCCCGCCGCTGTACCGTACTGTACTCTGCTCTACCCAACCCCCAAGCCCACTCGCCCACACCCATCCTACTAACTCTACTACTAACTCTACTACTAACTCTACTACTACTCTGCGCCTGTGTACTTAATCCTATAACCACTAAAGTACCACCCTGCCCGCTCCGACTTGTTTATCCAGATTGCATAGTCGATGCACCTGGTGGGTTTCAATAAAAGTGTTGCGGTCGCTGTCGAATTCATTGCCTTTCACCTCACCTCTACTCTGGCGACGACGAAGTAGAGATTATCTATCTTCACCCAAACTGTTTTGCATCGCCGTGAGCCCCATTATTCGCACTACTGACGATGACGACAACATCACCTATCGATATTGCCACACCATCACGAAACGCCTCATCGTCACCATCATCCCAAGGCACCAAGTCTGGGACAGCAAGATTTAACACCGGCGTCGACGACTCGAGAACATCAGCAATCATGAGCGCTTCAGCATACGACCAGAATGGCGGTCGCCCTCGCCAGGAGTCCTTCGTCTCCGCGAAACCCATTTCTATGAACAACCCAAGAAACCTCGACCCACGACCCCGACGAGAGAGTCTGGCAGGCAGCCTTGTTGGCGGCATGAGCTGGGGTGGCGTGTCTGTGGGATCTTGGATCCGTGATGAGTGAGTTTACCCCTTCTTTCTTGAGACAAAAATGTTATAATGGCTCTTTATCACCGAGTCCATGTCTCACCTTTCATCCGATACCAATCATGCATGCGCCGCGGCTGGGGACGACTCTGACATTCCACAGTATTATCATGGCAGGCACCTCGCCGTTCCCTTACCAGTCACCATCATATCACTCGTCATCATACCTACCAAAGCTTGAGGCGAATTTCATGCGCGATTTCTCCTGCTGTGGCCACACACTACCAACTCTCCACGATCTCCTCCAACATTACGAAGAATGCCACGCCCAGCAGACCCCACAATCACTGCGAACTGCAGCGGCGCAGCAACAAGTGAGAGACCAACAGCAGCCCAATAGCAAAGCCGCCATCGCCTCGCAGGCGGCAAACTCTGTCCAGCAACAAGCACAGCAACAGAGACAGCAACAGCAGCAACGGCAGAATGGCGGATTCAATACCAATAAACCAGCCGGCGGAATCTCGACACTTACCGGAGGAATCCAGCAAATGCGTCGCCAACAGTCCAATCCTTCTACGCCCACACAGAAATCTGCCCAACCCTCGGGGGGAGATGATATGGACGGAGTGGAGGACATGGAGATGGACGACCCCGTTGGCCCTATGGATCCAGTGGATGGCTCTGCCAATCGTCCGGTTGCACCGCAGTCGATGTTTGGACAGCAACAACGACAGAATAACATGACCAATACTGGTGGAATGTTACATCAAGGCCTTCGTACGTCCCAGCCAAGCACCCCCTCCGCCGCAGGTTTTGGTTTCCAGAACAACCCGACAGTCTCATCTGTCAACACGCCAACCCTGAACGCACAGCTTTCCCAGCAAAATAACCCCAAATTCTCTCCTGACATTTCCATACCAGGCACCCCAGCAGAACTGGATGATGACTTCAACACGATGAATATGGACATGAACAATATCGGGAACATGAACATGAATACGAACAATATGAACTTCCCCTACGGGTTCGGCAACGACTTGGGCCTGGAGCTCTGCATTGACGAGCCTGCGAAGAGGCTGTTTAGCCCGAACGGCGGATTCGGCAACCAGAAGGCTCTCCAACAGCAGTTTGCTCAGTTCGGACTCGGAAACGGCCAGTTTGCGAATAACGACGATCTCGTGCGGAGACTCCGCCAGCAGCAGATGATGCAAATGCAAGGATTTGGAAATGCTTCGGCAGCGATGATGATGGGTGGAGAGGAGCACAAGCCTTTCCGCTGTCCTGTTATTGGATGCGAGAAGGCGTACAAGAACCAGAACGGTCTCAAGTAAGTTTAGGTGCTTACCCAATGCGTGATGTGATATTAATATCCTTTTAGATACCACAAGACCCACGGCCATCAAACTCAGCAATTACATGAGAACGGCGACGGAACATTCTCAATCGTCAACCCCGAGACCTCCGCTCCTTATCCCGGTACTCTTGGCATGGAGAAGGAGAAGCCTTACAAGTGCGACGTCTGCGGCAAGCGATACAAGAACTTGAACGGTCTCAAATACCACAAACAACACTCCCCGCCCTGCAACCCCGAGATGAAGCTCAACGGCCACCTCCAAGCAGCCGGCCTCAGCAACATCAACGGCGGCATCAACGTCAACGTCCCCGGCCTCCCCGGCATCGGCGAAGAAGGCATGCTCTGACATCCCCCCGCGGCGGATACACCATAAACACTCACTCCGGCCCGAAAAACAACACACTTGCTCCTCCACGGCGTCGGACGGTTTTCTTGCATTATTTCTTCTCTCTTGGGCCATCATTATTTCATCATGCATTTACGCGGCGTTTAATTCAAACGAGATCACACGATACCCCCGGGCACGCAGCGCCGCGCTCGAGAGCTGGCGACGCTACAATAAAGGTCGACGACGATGCACTCACTTTTACGCCCCGATGGCCTCCCCTCCACCTCCTTACCACCACTACTACACACATGTACTCGCTCAGCCGAGTTCTCGTTAGAAAAACTTCCTTTACTTACCTCGTCTTGGATTTTATAATTACCGGCGTCACTCACGATTTTAAGAGAGAGAATGCCAAAACGCAAAAGTGCAGCGCTTTTTTTACTTTACAAGTACAGTGGACAAATACGTTTTACCTTCCCGCTTTGTTGTTTTTCTTGTGCTTTGCCTCCTACTACTCTTTGCCATGCTTTTTCTTGCTTTTTGCTCTGGTTTCTTGGATTGTTGTTTGAAGTGCTCTGGGAGAGGGGTTGCGGTTTGGCCACCAGCGGGGAGCTTTTACTTCGCATTACGGCGTAATTGCGATTTTTGTACATGGAATCTTCTCACCATTTCTCGATTCTTCATCTTCACTTCATGTGGATTATTTTAATAAAGGGCATGCATGCTATCATCGCCACGTCTGTTTTAGCAGAAATTTGCGCGAGAGAGACAAGAAGGGCGGGAAAGAAAGGGACTGGAATGTTTTTGGATCGCTGTTCGAAGAGGAGTCATGAGGATTGTGGGAGAGCCAGCGAGAGGAATGAAACAGGACGGGTCAGTCGGTCAATCAATGACGGAGTTTATTTTATTTTTATTTAGAATCCGGGGAGGGGAGTTAGAAGGGGGGCTGTTGGCTGGCAAGGAGTGCAAATCTGCAACTACATTTTAACGGGGTCGAATATGCAATGAATAGACTTTACCATACTATAGCGATTCTTGTCATGAATTACCACCATAGCGTTCTTGTCATGAAATAAGAACAGCTGGAATTGTTCCAGACCAACGCACGACTCTTCGAGAAGAGCAGCCGTCCCGTCCTATCCCATCCCAAATCCCATCCGTCCGTCAAATCATTACCTCCCACTCTGTCATCGCAGCTTCCCCCTTAGCCCGTTCCCATCAAATGATCACTCCCGCTCTGACACCGTGGTTCCCTCTTGGCCTTTCCTTGATTCCCCGAACCATCTACGTATTGTATTGAGGGGGAAGGGAATCACATCCATGCGGCATGCTGTTCTACGGCGGTGGTCGGGATTTACATATGACGTGCCTCTCTTTATCAGTCTCTGGCGTCCGCCGATTACGCACCCCTTACGAAGAATACAGTACCCAGCTATGATGTATAGGGCGCGTACATCTCGTACCTACATAGCTACAGTACAGTAACTCCTCATACATCAATTAATTAACTCACCTTACGTATGTACGCACATACCTACACCTACGTATTGTATTATACCGTACGCATACCAGCCCGGCCTCTCCGCAACGCCGCGGCACTTACCAAAGCCGGCTGCCATTGTTCCAGCCGCCCTAACTGGCCGTCCTGACCCAAGAAACCGGAATCCCGCCCTGCGCTACTACACACAGCGCACTGGCCGCTTTCCACGCGGTCAAATGCACCCGCCACCGCCCTCCGCTGCGCCGGTTCGAATTCGCCACCGAAGTGGCTAAGGTAAGGGTAGCTCGCAAGGTGTTTCATCTTGCACGTGATATTAGCTTCCCTGAAACGAGTCATTCAGGGGGGGGAATAGTAATTGGCGCGCGTCGTCAAGTTCTGGAGTCAGTCAGGGCCGCCAAGAACGGCGTAGAGCACGTATCCCTGGATCGCAATCCACGCCGCCGCCGCCGCCGCTGCCGCTGTTTCCGCCGGCTCTCTCTCTTAACTACTGTACGCCGCGGAGAATGGGATGGGGGGAAGCCCTAATCCGAAAACCCTACCCCCCCCCCCTCGTCTCGAACACACCGCGGACACCGCGCCCTTCACTCATCTCCCACCTCCCACGCCAAGTGTTCGCCCTGCGTGACTTGCCCCTGTACGCCGCCCGCCCCAATTACTATCCCCCCCCTGAATGATTGTAACGATCCACTCTTTTGTCAAAAACACACTGCCAGTGATCTCATCTTATTTACGCCTTTTTACCTATATCGGGTACTATAAGTGGGCTTCCACGGACTTCAAAATAGCGGGTCGTTACAATCATTCAGGGGGGGATAGTAACCCATGGGGCCGATCACAACGTCGTATGTATGTATGGGTGTGGTGCTCCACCCCAATCCCGGCTGGAGTTGACGAATTTCCCCATCCGGAAATTTTTGGATGCGCAAACGCACGCGAGCAAGTCGGGTAAGGTTGCTGGTGGAATGGGTGGACTTCGTGGGTTTACTTGTGAGTTGTGCTGGGTGTATGGGGCGGCGTGCGTTAATGGGTATTGTACCCGTAGTAGGCTACTATAATACTATACTATAGTATTAATCTTAGTAGAGTAGAGTAAGTACAGTACATAAACTATTTCCACAAACAGACCCATATTTACCGTAACTCAGTGGGCCAACGAACAACCGCCGCCCACCCATCAAAGTCGGCCCGGTAAACTCCGTCACCGCCCACCACCGCCCACACACACATTCCGTGCATAACAGTGTGGATTCCATTCCCGTGGCGCTGGCCAACTGCGCGAGTTAACGGACACAGACATGCAAAGCCCTGTAGTCGAGTGCTAAGATTAGGCTAACTACTACATTGCTTGGTGCCCACGGCGGCGCTCTCATTTACCAGAGTTGAGAGTGGGACGACGCACGCGGGCGGCTGGTGAGGGCTGGTGGGTGGGTGTGGTTTTGTCGGGTGCGGCGGCGACGGTGAGGTAGGGCGGTTGGGATGGGTTGGGATGGGTTGGGATGGGATGGGATGCGATCCGGTGGGATGGCGGAAATGCGCACGCGCTCAATGCGCTGTAGGAGGACGCGGAACAGCAGAGGGAGGGAGATCAGTAATCCCCTCTCCTTGCCGACGTCTCGCCGGTCCAAAACGACACCACCGCCCTCGCCGAACCCCTCCGCCACTCACCACAGCTGAGCAAGGTACAGCCTTCAACAACCAGTCCAGTCCAGTCGAGCGCGCTGCTACTCACCTCTCACCTCTCGCACCGCTAACACCAACCCTCCCAATCCCTCCATTCACGCGCAACAACTAGGTACCTCGCGGTACTTCCACCTACCTCTGCCCCCCCAACCCACTCCCCCTTCGCCCCCCACCCACTTTACATAACCCAATCCCCCCCACCGCCGACGCCAAGCCTACCATAGTTAGCGCTAGTGAGGCTTCTAGCGCTCTTCTGGAAGACGGTGCGATTCGGCTGTCAGGCTCGGCTTGGCGGATGTGTTTGGTGCAGGGGTTGCGTGTGGCTGGTGGGTGGGTTGGAGGAGGGAGGGCAGTTGGGTGCCAAGGGGGTGGGTGGTGCCAAGGGCCGGCAGTAGTTGGTGAGGCGTGGTAGGGCGGCGGGATTATAAATCGGTGGTTGTTGAGGGGAGGCGCGGACTGGGCGCTGGGGGGGTGAGATGGGGAGGGGGAGGGGCTGGGCGCGGTGAGAGGGCCAAGAGGGGGGAGGGGCCAAGAGACTGGAGGGGGAGGGATTTGAAAGCAGATGAGGGCACGTTCTGAGGGCAAGGGATTTGAAGGGCTGGGCGTGGAAATGGCCAAGATGTAGGGCGGTGAGGATTAGAGGGCCAAGGTGTAAGATGATGAGGATAGGAGGTCCGAGTTATCAAGTTGGTAAAGGAAGGGGCTGCCAAGATTCAAGTTCTCATATGGTGAGGAAAGAGCGGCCAACTTCCAAGGTCAGAGATGGTAAGGAAGGAACGATCGGCCTGCTTCGGTGAGGAAGGGGCAGCCAAGGCCTGAGATACGAGATGGTGGGGAAGGAACGGCCAAGTTCTAAGATCAAATTGACGAGGAAAGAGCAGCCAAGGTATAAGGCTCAAGACGGTGAGGAAAGAGCAGCCAAGGTATAAAGCCCAAGACGGTGAGGAAGGAGCGACCAAGTTCTAAGACGGCGAGGAAAGAGCGACCAAGGTCCAAGATCTAAGATGATAAGGAAGGAGCGACCAGGTCTAAGATCCAAGATCATTGGGAAGGAACAGCCAAGTTGAAAAGTCCAAGACGGTGAGGAAGGAACAGCCAATTTCCAAGGCGGCGAGGAAGGAGCGACCGGCCAGCGTCGTTAACCAGTATCAATATGGCCAGAAAAGCATTGCATTGAGTTGAGTGAGCAAATCATATCCCTATGTGCAAGTACTCTAGAACGCATCGTATTATCATCATATCATGATGCATCTACTCATATCTAACGCCCACCAGCAAATAAAGCGAACCCCCCCCCCCCCCAAAAGCAAAGTCTAACCCCTAGCCTATGCTGAACACAGAAAACATAAACATAACAAATATCCCGTTCCCCAAGCAGCAAAGTTAATAAAACGCCGCCGATGAACCGTCATCCCGTCGTTCGTTCCCTCGTAATATACTCCTCCTAATATACCCCCCAACGGGATGAGCAAAAAAAAGAGGCGCGGGGAGTAGCCAGCAAGCCTACCAACCAACCCCAACCCCCTCCTCAACCACAGAAAGCGCCTCCCTCACGAAACCCCCATCTCCTCATCATCCTCCTCCCCCTCCTCCCCACTCTGCATCTGCGTCGCGCTACTCCCCGCACTAAACTTCCTCGCCGTCGCCCCTCCAACCCCAAACCTACCTCCCCCCAGCCCCCCCACAACCTCCAGCTCCTCGCCCCCGACAACACGGCCTTCCATATCAATCTCCTGACTCAAATCCACGAGCGCCATGCGCGGCAACTTCAAGAAGCCTTGTGTGCGCACCACGCGGCCCCAGTGGAGGAGACAGTAGTTCGCAGCGCGCTTACGAAGCCACTCCTCGTTTGCGACGCCGGCGCTGTGCCAGGTGATACAGGCGTGTTCGACGTCCATTTCCTTGGAGAGGCGGTTGACGCACAGCAAGCGGAGGTGGGGGATGTTGTAGATGTTCGAGAGAACAAGGAGGCCCGCTACATCGTTGAGTTCTGGGACGTCATCCATGTGGATGCTATCCGTGTAGAGGTAGTAGAGGAATGCCTTGACAACAGGGTAGGGCTCCGGGATGTGCATTTTCTTAGTGTGGAACTCGGCCATCTGGGCGTTGTAGAGGCGCGCGAAGTGAGGCCAGCGAGCTTGGAGGATGAGTTTGTGGACGTGGATGGGTTGGGAAGTTGAGGCGTCAGGAGCGAGCCAGTTCTGGACGAGGACGGATCCGGAGGGCGAGCCGGCGGATGACATGGCTGCGTCGTCGTCCCAGTCGTCGTCTTCGCGCGAGGCGGTGACGATGAAATCTGTGCCGCTGCCACTCTCGGGGGGTACGTTGAACAGAATCGCCAGGTCGGCTCCGAGACCACGGGAGGGCTGGGGTGTGCTGCGCCCAGAGTGGCCTGAGAGTGATGTAAATGGAGTTCGGACGTCTGCGCGGTTCTCTTTGGCGAGGTCGTTCCCAAGGAGACCATATTTGCGGAGGTCAATTTCCATGATGTCGCTTAGGTATTCCTCGAAGCCGTTCGGGCCAAGATCAGTAGCAGCTGGGTCGGTCGGGCAGCCTAGGAGCCATGCTTTCGTCCCATCCTCGTTCATCGTGCAGTAATGCCAGCGGAAATCACTTCTAAAGATCTCACGGCCTTCAGCAAGTTTCTGCCAGCGCAGGGTATCCAGGTCCAGGGAGGACAATGAGCAGTCGGCAGGGGTGATAGTAACAGCCGGCGTGACGAAATCAAGGAGGTTTCCTGAAGTAAACACGTGAAAGTGCATTCCAGATCCCTGAGCTGGAATATTGGGCCCTGAAACAAACTTGAGGGACGAAACTGCGCCAGGAGCTGCTGGCGGCGACGTGTTCAGTTGGAATGAAGCGGGGTTAACCTGCGCGCTGCTAGAATTCGCCGCATAGCCCGTGCTTCCAACAGGTGCTGGGCTGGATGCTGCACTCTGGCGAGTAGATCCTTGCCGGGAAACTCTGCGGTCCCAGGTGTCGTAGGCCGGAGGGGAGTCGAAAGCGGGAGTTCCTTTGAGGTCAAGCCAGTAGATATCTCCCACCTTTTCGGCATCTTCGCTGAGGCCTCCAAATACCCACATCCTGTCACCCCAGATGAATGCCTGGTGATCGAAGCGACCAACAAAGCGCCATGCGCGCGACCATGTGAATGTTTTAAGGTCGAGATAGCAAATGTCGTCCAAGACATAGTTGTTGTGCCCAGTGATTCCGCCAATTATGAAAAGTTTGTCTTCGTGGAGCACGGCAGCGTGTCTGGCTCTTCCTTTTGGAATGGGGCCAGTCACAGCAGGTTGTGTCCAGTGCGCAGTCTTCAGGTCGAATATAATAAGGTCGGAGAGGTAAGTTCGGTGCTCATTCTCACCACCGAAAATGAGGAGCTTGTCCCCTTGGTAGAGTGTGGCAGTATGCCCTGTTGATCATTAGAACGAGTTTATCACAGTGTACAGGATCAGTACATACCCATTCTAACACCTGGAATATCGCCATAGTTGTCAACTGTGGTTGCTTATCAGTATCATATATTACATTTTTTTCAATGTCCGAGACACCCTGGTGGGTACAAAAAATGTCTTCCAGAATATGGTGGGGAGAACGTACCCAAGCTCCATTGATGGCTGACCATGTCCAGTTTTAAGACATGATTGTAGACTTCGTCCGTATAGGCATCGAATCCGCCAAACGCATATATGTTGTTCCCACCACAGTAGGTCACTGTCGCATTCACCAAGCAGGCAGGTCTCTGGCCTAAAGTTCGAACAACTTTCGGACGGTAATTGTCCTTTGCGGGCGGTTTGACTGGTGAGTTAGGCATGAGGAAAGTATTGGTCGAGGAAGCAGCTGAACCTGGAGTGAGACCGAGAGGTGCATGACTGCCGGCACCTGCGTAGATCCCCGAGCCAAATACGCCCACGTTGCTGCTGGCGGGGGTAGAAGGCTGAGCCATGTTCGCAACCCTCTACAATCCCATCGATGTTGAGAGTGACTGTTTCAATGCAATGGCCAGACAGAGAGCCAGGTAGATTTCGAGACGGTTGTGAGGTGAGTGAGGAAAGAGCAACAAGAAAATGGCGGCGGTAATGGTTCGTTCAAAGAACGCTCGTGAATTCGGAATGAATTTCAATGGCCTTATCGGAATTGTGGCGCGATCTGCGATTGGGTGTTGCTCACGTGATATGCGATAGTCAATGTTGACTAATCAATTGCACGTGCTTGTATTGCACGTGATCTGTGAACCCTGCCAGCTGCCTTGGATAGACAGGGTGGGGTCAAAGCTTCTTGTCGCAAGCGAATGACGTTGCCTTGCAAGTTGCCAAGTTGGAGTTGACGTCCCCAAAGAACACACGACAACTTTCAAATATTCCCCAACAACTGCAGCTGCAAAGTCCAAAGGTATTTTACTGCTCGTGAAGCTCTACAATACACTCACTAACCGATCTTTTGCAGTAGTAAGACTCTCCCTTGACGAATAGCTACTACGCGATCCTTTGCCATACTCTCATTACAGCATTGACTCTATAACCTCCAGAAACGAAACACATACAATATTGTCAAGCTTCAACAACTTCCAAGATGACGCTCTACTACAGTCTCGTAGGTTTCTCGCATGTCCTGGCCCCATATCTCGCCTTACTAATGATCCTACAGGTCTTCATGCTACTTGTAGCGGAGATGGGGCTTTTTGTCCTTCTCATCGTGCCCCTCCCATTCAACTGGAGGCTCAAGGTAAGATACCACCATAATTCCACCAGTACTGCCAGCTGCTAACCAACAAACAGCTCTACACTTTCATTTCCGGTTCGTGTGCTCCAGACCCTCGAAAATCTCCCAGGCCAAAACTAATACCCTTGAAGAAAGTCCTGTCATAGCCAAAGTACAATACGGTCTGAAGATAACGTTTATCTTCATTCTTATCCTGTTCTTAGACAGTGTATGTTCCCAAATCATTGATGCCACAAAAGAAAAACTGGTACTAACTATCCCAGGTAAACCGTGTGTACAGAGTCCAAGTTGAACTCGCCCTGGCAACTGAGCAATCGCAAACTGGGTATGTGTCCTTATATCCATATTACAGGTATAGTACTAACCACAGTTAGTAGAGCTGTTCTCGGACATGAGCGTATGGAAGTCCAGGCCCGCAAGTTCTACTCCCAGCGCAACATGTACCTCTGTGGCTTCACGTTGTTCCTGTCTCTGATTCTCAACCGCACATACCTGATGGTAAGCACCCCCTTGCACCAAATTTCCCAGTAACTCCCTAACACATCTGCAGATCATGGAGACCCTGAGACTCGAGACCAAGCTCAAGCAATACCAAGGCGACGCAAAGGCCAGCGGCAAGGACGCTCAGAAGCTCGAGCAGGCCGGGGATATCAACGAGATCGGAAACCTGAAGAGGAAGCTCGCCCAGAAGGATCAGGACCTCGAGAACCTGAAGAAGCAGTGTGCCGGTCTGACCCGGGAGTACAATGAGCTCAGCGACAAGTACGCTTCTACACAGTCTGCCGAGACCCTGCCAAAAAAGGATAGGTAAACGGTGCAAGGATGTGCAAATCAAAGAAGCCGGGCCTGGTGCGGCCGAAATTGGGAGATTGAGGGGAGAGATGACCATGGGCACATAGAAGGAGTATAAGGCGCGGTGAGAGAGCGCCTTGTGGATAAAACATAGATTGGAGTAGGGATATAAGCTACGCACAAGTAGGAAAAAGGACGAGCTTTATATTCCTCTTGTTGGCAATGCTTGTGGGTACATGTACACGAAAGAGATATTTTGGGGGTTAGCGGTCACAACAATGCATTGATATTTGGAAATATTTTGTTCAATTGATTCGCAAATGCTATGTCCATCTCATTTGGATATTGAATTGCAGTGACCCGTCGACTCGTCGCCCCCTGTCGATTTCGGGCATTTGATATACCTAACCGCGCCCATGTCCGTCATCAAAACCATACTTTACAAAATGAAAAATAATATCCTCCGCGCAATTAACACTCTTCGTAATGCTTGTACCTTGATATGAATCTGAACGGACGCTGTGGTTCTGCCGATGGGGTGCAAGAACACAAGAGTCTTTGAAGGGGACAATGACGAATGGCATAACACCTTACTTCCAGTCGAGACATGCCACTGTACATCAATGAAAGTTCCAACGCATGCGAGAGATAGAGGACTGCATAGTTGGTGACGTCCATCGTCAGGATCTACAAGCTTAGATCTTGCCTTGGTTTGACCTTCCGAGCCTGTCGATGCTATCATTCGCTGCGCAACCTCCTCATCGTTCTAGATCTAGCAATGACTTCTTCATCTTCATCTTCGAGGTCGATGGGCGCGCTTCTCTTTCCTTTCTCGTTGTTTGCATCCAGTGCCTTCTTATTAGCCACTGGCTGTGATGTAGCAGGTTCAGTTATGGCCTTGTTCTGATTTTCAATTGGCGCAGGCGTGTCAGAGGCTAAAGTCTAATCTCCAAAGTTAGCTATACGAGGATAATAGTAGGGCATTGTCTGGGTCTGTACACACCATGGTCTCATTGTATTTCTGCCTGGCCAGATCCTGAATCTCGCGTCCATTCAGCTCTTTGAAGTCTTTATACTGCTTTTTTGCAAGGTCCCAAACTTCCTCGAATGTGAGATCCCCGAACGCCCTCGAAGCACGGGACAAGGATCCATCGCGCGCATCTGCCATCTCCTCGCCGTGCTTTTGTCTGGCTAGCTTCTCAATCTCATCTCCGTTCAGGTCGTCGAAGAGTTTATACTTCTTTCTTGCAAGATCCCGAACTTCAGCAAATTTGAGCTTTTCGAAGGCGGTTGGAGTGCTGGCCAAGTGAGATGAATTTGACAGCTTGGCGCTGTTCGGGGTTGCTCGGAGATGCATATCGACGTGCTCGATTTGTGGCCTCATCTGCTCGTTGGGTTGGGTCGGGGCGGTAATACTGGGCGGGTTTGCAGATGCTGGTTGTGCGGGCTGGAAAGGTTGTAGTTCTTGCATTTGCTGTCCTGCTTGAGGACCTTTCCTCAAGGTGGTCACGAGGGTGGCCGGCAGTGGTAAAAATAAGCCCCCCCTGGGGATTTGCTCGGGCTCGGGGGCTGCCTTGATGACCAGCAGCCTCTGGAGTTCAGCTACACATGCCTCGTTAGCTCAGGCCTATATGGTAGATTTAGAGAATTAAATATACCTCTTGATCGGTATTTAAATTGAAATATAGCAATGGGGTGGTTAACAACATCGTTATAAGTATGCTGGCTAGTCTGAGCCACCGGAATCGCTGGGGGATCGAGGATTCTGTCAGTGTACCTGCGTTGAACAATTAGCATTAATGCCACGGACGAGGCCAATATCACTCACGCAACGCCTAATGACAAGCTTTTTTTTGCGGCAACTTTCTCAGTTACGGCAGTGATGGCCTGAGAGATAGCTGTGATAGGGTTAGAATATTCTATAGTGCTTTATTTAGAACTTTGTTTTCATGGGCGTGGTTTTCTGGGATATTTTTATACTCACGACTGGCTTGCTTTGCCCCTTGCGCCCCCTGTGAAGCCCCGGCTTTGTCTGGCTTTCCAGGTAGGATCCGGATTCGGAAGATCCCCATACTTTCCATCTTTCTTCTCTCCGTTGGGGAGAGACCATCTCTCTCGCCATTACCTGAAAGTATCTTCAACTTATCAAACTGGAAAGATCTCACTACTGGATTCCGTCCATCACTACCAACATATCCTTTCGACACACCTAGCAACAATTTGCTGTCATCCGACCACTTGGAAGTGTAACTCATCCAGTTTTGGACATCAGCAGCAGGATCTTCGAACCCGAACATTGCCCCATGAGGAGCCTGCATATAAGCTGATCCGACATAGAACTTCAGCCAGAAGGGTCCGCCATCTGGAGGAACTTCAATGTAGTTAGAAGCGACAACGGAAGGAGGCGACTGCAGGCCTTCGACAATATTTGGTTCGGTATCGGCGTATTCGGGGAGTTTCCCTTGTGCATTGTAGACAGCGACACCAATACCTGGAAAGCCAGGGAGTATTGCCATCGTTGAGTTTAGCAATGAATATATAGTTGGTATCCGAGAAAGCGTGGGATGAAGTGGCATTCGGATAAGAGCGAAGTGAAGTGAAGTAGATGTAGTAATTTGATCCGCTATTCTGGCTAGGGTGTCAACAAGATGTGAATTGAAGTAGAGTACTAGCTTGGTATTGGTTCCGTTCAATATGCTTTGGCTCCCCGGTTTGTGTGTGATTGATCGAGCCCCGCCGCAGATCTGGTCAAGATATATAATGGGAGAGCCGCCGAGGAAGGTGAACGTGAGGCAGATAGAAGAAAAAGCTTCTGAGAGTTGATGGAAACAAGTAGGGTATAAGAAGCAAGTTGTTTGGATACTAGGTGCTTTTCTAGTGTGTGACGGAGAACCCCCAGAGACGACTCCTTTCGAGAAAAGAAATAATCGAACCAGGAAGTACAGGAACTGTGGCCCTTATATCCCCAGTATTCGACTAAATGAGAATGTAGGGTGCTTTCTTAATGTGATCAGATTCCTTAAGAGAAGCTGCAAAATTTACAATATGATAACCTGTAATTATATAGTTGGCTCACTTCTTGAGTAAACGGTACCTAGAGATTATACCGTGTAATGAAATGAACCAGGCACGAATTTGAAACGAGATATATTTATATTAGGGGTCAAAGAAGCTATTCTCAAAGAATTCCCCTAGAATGAGATTTCACCACAACAAAATTGTACTCTTCACGAAATGAACCACTTGGTCTATTATCATCCTCGAGCCTTGTTATGCCCTTACTTTATAGTTTACGACACAGCCGAAGCGTTGCGTTCTCTCATTATATCGTAATCTCAACGCCTCCTCCAGATGATAAAATAACAGAACGAAAATAAAAACATACAAATATTGCCATTCATTAGGCCCGCTTGCTCTTCGTGTACCAGTTATTGTCTATATGGAAGCCTTCTTATTTATGATTCTTCTCATATGTGCACACATGTGTGCAAACTATGTAGTTTGCGACTCATCTCATAGTCACAATATATGGACGGAACGCCATCTATAGATTGCCCACAAAGGTTGCCCCAACCCGAGATATTAATCCCCGAAGCTTTACATCTATCTCCATAAACCACATCATGAAGTATTTTCGAACCTCGTTCTTTTCGGATCCGGTCCATCATCAGGAAGATCACCCCGCCCAGCACCCCCGGATGCCTGGCCAACAGGCTCAACCGGCACCATCGGTGGACTCCCAGAGTACGCAAAAACAGGATCATCCCATATATCCCTCGGTGCCATAGCACTCGCCGGCGTCCCTCTATGGCGCGGAGTATCCGGAAGAAACATGGGATTATCCGCAATTCCGAAGCGGTAATAAGGGTGTATAAGGTCATTGCTAAAATCAAGGCAGACGTTTTGATTCAGCGTGGGCTGGACTGGCGTTTCAGGATCCGGTTGGAGCATATTTGATGAGGTGAATCCGCTGGAGTGGTTTAGTGTTTGGGAGGTGAGTGGGCTTCCGGAACCTAATAGGTTGTCCTTGAAGCTGAGAAGTCTTGAAAAGGGAGTACTCGGGTGCTGTAGGACGCCGCTGGCGAGTTGTGGTGCTGTTGCGTATGCGGAGCTGGCGTTGCTTCCACCCTCGACTCCGCCGGTACTACTACTCGGCTCTGAGATCGATTCAGGTTGCAACAGCGGCGCTGTTGCTGTGAGGATATCGCGTATATTTTGTGCTCTCACCCTTTCTCCATCTCTACCACAAGATACCATATGTTCCAGGAGTTCGAGACAAGTGTGTGTTGATTGTCTCGCCGCAAGCTCAAATTTAGTTGTCCCTGTCGTCCCATGCTTCTCCTTTGCGTCTCTCAGCTCCAACAGACCATACATCAACATTAACCCACATTGCCAAACGGTGTACACATGTGCTCCTGGATTGATATCAAATACCAGGAGGTATTGCTTGAAGTGCGAGAGCAATAGAAGGGTTTGTATATTAACTTCCATACACTTCAATAGCGACGCTTGGCTCTGGTCTGTTTGTGGTTTGAATGAAAGGGCCGGCCGGTGAATCACAAGTCGTGCATATAAATACACGAGCTGTATGAACACAACTTCCGGCGCACCTTGTCCAAGGTCTGCTAGGGCTTCTTCCGGTGTCATCAAGGCCATATCGGCGAAGCTGACTTGGAGATGGTCTGGGAGCACGTTCGCCCATTGATCTAAAAGGCGATCAAGGGACCGGATCTTCGCAGGTGTCCCTCTGCGGTTTGTTGTTGTATAGAGTATTTCTAGGGTTTGAGCCAATATTCGGGCTACTTTGACCAATGCCACGAAGGCCATCATGCCGGTTGGTTCTCCGGGGAGCCCTGCCACGTAGCCCTCCGCTGACACAAGGTCATCATCAACTTCTGACGGACCGTCTGCATCAATGTCTTGGTCACGAAGGGATTTCGGTGATCCAGCTATGGTTGACAGAAAACTGTAGGGTATTAGAACAACCACATAAAATATGATATATCGGCACATACCTGTCAAGGATATAACAGACCCAGAAGATCCTTTTTCGGATCTCAGTTGTAACGGGATTGAAATCAAACCTTCTCGAGTATCGATGCAGGCCAAGCTCCAAGGATAGCTTAACAACGCTGCCAGTAGTCTGGAGGGCTAGGCTCCTCTTCCCAGTAAAAACATACCACAGAGCCTGAAGTTCTAAGAACTGTACAGTTCGAAGCGTTCCCAGCTTTATAACAGCATCATAGTAGCTCATCGCTTTCTCGAAGTATATCGTATCATCGCCGCTGCTCTGGACATGAGGGCCATCATCAGTACTGCCGCTGGTGAGTTGGATTTGGCGGCTCCCAAGGGCTAATATCATATAGAATATGCCAAATATCTCTGCAGGGATATCTACATCCGGTGAAGTTTGTCGCTTGAAGTACATTAGCTCCAGATTTCCCATGAAGGTCGGCCGATGTAATATTGGAAAGATGTATCTCCAGAACTCGAACCACGCCTCACAGCACCTATTTGCTGTCTCATAAGGCGGTAATTCTTGAAGGAAATCTTTCCTTAGCTGGGTCGGATAAACTTTGTACTCAACACTATGGTCGTCTGTTTCCACTTTCAAAAGGTCGTGCCCGATTTTCCACTGGACGTTGCTTTTGAGAGTCGAAAATCTTTGCTCGGCCATGCCAACAAAGAATATCCCGGACGACGAACCGATATATCTCCCAACGCCGCCCCTGTCCGAGTTCATTCTCCCAACTTCACGGCATATCGAGTCATCCACAGTGATGGCTCTTGGCTTGGCTCTATTATCTCGTCGGCCAGAGCTGGTCAAGCCCAGAGCACGTGGGGTGTGATCTTGGTTTTTCGGCGACTGCGCATGAGACTGCGCATGAGACACCGACCTGCTCCGCATGGCTAGTTCTAACTCCTGGATTTTGGCATCCTTTGCAGCATTCTCAGCTCTCATTTTCTGAGCTTCTCCCTCCACGATCCGGAGACGCTCCTCGATGGACTCCGTATAGCTCCTCGGGTAGCTCTTTCTAGTCAATTTAACCATAGTCAAGCATTCCAGTCCCGCCGACTGACATCTCCCGCAAGTGGGAACAATTCCATCGCAGCGGACCTTTTTCATCCGGCACCTGTCGCAAGCCTGGATGGCCCTTCCAGACCCCGTGAGAGCTGGGCCATCGCTGGAGGAGCCTTGGCCGGCCTGGCCGCTTTCCGACGCTTCCCTTTGATCATCCATTTCCGATCCGCGCTTCTACCGGCGCATAGAATAGTCAAGGTTCTAAGAACATTATAGCTTAGGTTGGCGCATTATTGACGCTAGTGATCCACTGTTTATAGCATATTCCGCGTGCCAATGTCGCCAGCAAACCTCTCGGACTAATACTTTAGCTGGCGCCTGGGAGAATCTGCGAGCTGAGAGAAGGAACTGTATCTTCTTGGGAATCTGCTCTATTCAATGACTGGATAATAGGTCGGCATGAAGTCGGCAGTGTGATCGTGGTGGGATGAAGGCGGGACATGCAGCAGTCAACTGTGGATCCGAAGGTGGTGCAGTTGGCCCCACTTATGCCAAGGGCGGTCCTAAGTTGGATGAGTAAGCACGGAAAGAAGGGCATGAGAACGAGCCTCGACACTCACTTACAAGACAATAATGCTCTGCAATTCGTTTTCTGTTCGAAATAATAAACAATATCGTAGCTCAGGTTTGTTGATATTGTTTGCTTGTATCTGTTGTATTTCCACCTCGAAGATTTATTCCCATTGGTCTCGAAGTCGCTCTATCCCACAACCTTGCCTTTCTCACTTCATAGCTTTGAAGTCCATTTCCATTCGAAACCTGCCTTTCGTCTGCTGTATCTCACGCCAGTCAAAATATAGTGGCTTTGGACCTTGTATCCTTAGCAGCAGCTCTATAACTCCGCTTCAATGGCCAGGCATACCTTGAATAGTTTGTGTCGCTATCCCTCTTTCTCCTCTTTCTCTTCTTTCTCTTCTTTCTCTTCTTTCTCTTCTTTCTCTTCTTTCTCTTCTTTCTCTTCTTTCTCTTCTTTCTCTTCTTTCTCTTCTTTCTCTTCTTTCTCTTCTTTCTCTTCTTTCTCTTCTTCTCCTTCTTTCTTCACTTCTTCTTTGCCATCTTCCTCTTTCTTCACTTCTTCTTCCTCTTCTTCTTCCTCTTTTTCTTCCTCATCTCTTTTCTCGTCTTCTTTCTCGTCGTCTTCTTTTTTCTCGTCTTCTTTCTCCTCGTCTTCTTCTTTCTTGCCTTCTTCCTCCTTGTCTTCTTCTTTCTCGTCTTCTTCCCCTTCCCCTTCCCAAGCTTCGCACCCACAGAATCCGTACTGATTTGCGATATAACACTCATCACATAGTCGCCACTGGGCTTTCGTCTTGCCGGTATCAAAGACCTTGTGTCCATTTTGTCCCACATATCCGCATGTTTTGATTGTACTCAGTTTTCTACAACCGCAGCTGAAGACAAGGGTGATTCGTTGACACATTGTGAAAGATCGAGCTGAACTCAGGTCAACCGAGTTATCAGATCGTGTGGGAAGCTTGCTGGAAGCTTAGGAGGCGTAGACAGCTGGGCGTAGTAGACTCTGTGGTTTGTAGTCAAATTGTAGAGAGAAATAAAGTTGAATTCGGGTCAACTGTGTTGGTAGATCGTGTGGGGGGTTCGATAGAAGTCTAGGAGGCATATAGACAGCGGGTGTAGTAGACTCTATGGTTTGTAGTCAAATTGTGGAGAGAAAGAGTTGGCAGATCGTGTGGGAGGTTTTTCTCGAATTCTAGGGGACATAGACCGCGGGGCGTAGTAGACTCTATTATCTATAGTCAATTTGTAGCGAGAAATTAAATTATAGATGCGAATTCACACTTGATATTTATATATTTTCAGTTATGATGAACAGCTAGTATAACAAAGACCCCCCTCGTATCAGATACTGGACTCGAGTCTGAATTGACTTATCGAGACAATGGTGAATGGGTGTTGTAACAAAGACCAATGTCGAGTATTTGAAACAGGCCTTGATTGTAGTGATCATTCACGTCAGAAGTGGCTCCAGTAACAAAGCCAGAGGTATCTTCATCCAAGTCAGATGTAGCCTCAGTCAACAATACAATGGCATAGGTGACTCTTTGACTGAATGACCCAAGCTTGGGTGGGGTCAACGAGTGGCCTTCGTTTTCGGTTTTTGGTATTCGGTGACCCCACCCAAGCTTGGGACATACAACCAAAAACCGTTTTTGGTTTTCGGTTTTTGGCTTTGGTGATCATCCCCTGCTCAACCTGTTGGCAACCCCCCTGCAACCTCAGGACAACCCCCCCTGTCAACCTCTGGCCACTTAAAGATAGCTTCTGTTGGTTACCCATATTAGGCGCCACCAACAACAAGGCTTAGTCGTTACCACTTTCACTCGATAAAAAGTTTGTAAAGGTCAAGGTGGTAATGGGTAAGAGGTAATGGGTAATGGGTA
>KV458782.1:360065-524971 GCA_001662605.1 Pseudogymnoascus sp. 05NY08 | reverse complement strand
GAACGCTAGAGGAACAACAAGTTGAGCTTCCTGTCTATAGTGTTAAAGCTAAGCTTAGCAAGGTCTATAGATTAGCCTAAATTAAGCTCCCTGCTAGTGTTAAGACTAACCTAACCTGTTACTACTTCTACCCTTCCTCTATTCAACTAGACCTAGTGTTACAGCTAAAACATACAACCTATATGCTACAAAATAGAGTAATAAGGTAAAATAGCTTACAGCTAATTAGCAACAGGAAATGGACGTAAGGACTATAGGTAGCTTAGTTAACAAGGGCACCTTTAGGAAAAGGTACCTTTCTAGGAAGGCACCCTACTAGGAGAAGGTGCCTACTAGGAAAGGCACCTATGCAGAAGAAGGTGCCTATTAGAAAAGGCACCTATAGGGATTAGTACCTGCAATAAGTGTAGCACCTCTTATAGGACACACACATAATTTAGAATAATAGGAATAGTGAGAATAGCAATGGAGTTTGCTATTCCAACTATTCTAACTAGTATGACGCTACTATATAAGTAGATAGTTATTTCTTAGATAGGAGCTTCATGCTCAACTTAATATAGTATTTGTTATATACTAGTAACGTGTTTTACGAAAGTCTTTGTGTCTAATCCCCTACCTCCTCTATTAAGTAAACTAACGCAACGAAACCTCTATGTATCTTATACGTTTAAGACCTAGCGTTACACTTTAAGCACTACTTCTATAAGGTACTAGCTTATATATAAAGCAATATGTCTGTTATTAGTTTGAAGGGGAAAGCCCCTACTACGCCAACTTCATCTTAGAGGTCTAAGCCTAAGAACGAAGAGATGCCTAATGCACTAGCCATTAATGAACTTAGGGAGACTCTATACGTTAAGTTGCCTAACACTTATTCTAGCAACTATAAGGACCTTAAAGTATTCTTGTTATAGGTTAAACTATACTAGTACTTTAACAATAACAAGTTTCCTACTATAGAGAGCTATGCTCTATAGACTACATCTTACCTTAGGGGGGAAGCCCTTTAATAGGCTAAACCCTTCCTTAAAGACTACTTCCTATATAAGAACACATATAGAAGCATAGTTACTACGCAATCTATGTTCAGCAACTAGAAGGGATTCTAGAAGGAAATCTGTTGTATGTTTAGGGACATTAACGAGGTAAAGACAGCTAAAGACCACCTACTTAGACTAAAGCAGACTAGTAGCGCCCTTACATACGCTACAGAATTCTAGAAATATAGCAATTAAACTAAGTAGGACACTTATGCACTTATTAGCCACTACTAACGTAGGCTAAAGAACTATGTCCGCCTAGAACTTACCTATATGGAAAATCAACTAATAGATATGGTCCTACTAATTAAACATATAGTCTAAATTAACAACCGACTATATAAGTTCTAGAAGGAACAACGGACCTATAATAGACCTAAGAAAAGTTACCTATACTATAGAAATGAAGGTAGAAGATAGGAACAACACCTATAAGACAACTGTTAGTTAGACCCTATAGAACTTAACGCTACGTTTAAACCTAGACAACCCCATGACCTAAAGAAAGACAGACAGCTTAAAGAGAGACTCTGTTTCAACTGTAATAAGCCTAGCTACATGGCTAGGGACTATAGGCAGCTAAAGAAAGGGAACAGTAGACGTAAGTTTAGCAAACAACTTAATACCACCTAGTAAGGACAACTAAACGCCACATTCTCAGGCTAGTAAGACTAGGGAGTAAACGGCAACAGCACCCTAGAAGAAGAAAGCTCTAAGGAGGAATCTGAGGCTAAGTCCCTTATAACCTCTAAGTAGGAAACGTATAATGACTTAGCACTAAAGGAGCCTATAAACCTATAATGCGAGGAGATTGTAAAGGACATGGCTAAATTTACACACGCTAAGATTAAGGGGGCCTATAAGGAACTAGACAGCGTTACCCTAGATAGCAATAGGAAGGTTTCTATAATTAAAAGCATCTATAAGAGTTCACTCTATAAGGTCCTATAATAGGTCCTAGCAAAGGATTAAGGAGATGACCTATAGGGGTACTACAACTAGATTAACAAGACCTAGAGGCTGTAAGGCACCTTAGTGGCTGTTAAGAAGCTAGAGAAACAACAAGTAGAATGGCTTAAAAAGGAAATTAAACGAATGCCTAAGCTTAGTTACATAGAAGCTGTTAAAGAATATTACTAAGGTTGCAAACAAGATCTTAGTAACTATTAATAGAAAACATAGGAAACCCTTTAAGAAGGAGAGGTTAGACTAGCTATATGTTTAGAACGACAAGCTATAGAGTAGCTCAACACCTTTGTGACACTACTAAGGGAAGACCATTTGTAGGATAAGGGTTAGCAGGAACTAACTATAATAGATGCAACAGAGACTAATCATCCCTAGCACCTATATGTCTACTAGGAGTATTACAGCAAAGACAATTGCAAGCTCTACTAGAAGAAGAAACACTAGTATTAGTTGTTCCCCTAATCCTCACTAAGAATACACTTCTAGGATGTAGGGCAAGTTCATGCCCTTAGACAGAGTTAGTCTAAAGGAGAACTACCCCTTAAGAAGGAACAGGTATACAAAACGTATCTATACTAACTACATAGGAGACCTAAATAGGAAGGATTATCCTTACTAGGACCATTAAGCAAAGATGAGGAAGACGACAACGCCTCCTTATAAGATGAGTTAAAAAACTAGGAGTCCTTAATAGTAGGCTACTGCTAAGCAACAAGAAGAGGCCTAGTATGAACTAGCTATGCGCTATAACAGGCAGCATGCAGCTATACGTAGTTGTAAGGATACAAAAGCAACATCTCTAAGCAATAATAGACTTAGGAGCAACAGGCAATTTTATAACAAAGAAAGTAGCAGATACGTAAGGCTTTAGGACGCAACTAAAAGCCAACTCCTACCTACTCATAGTAGTAGATAGAGAACCCATCTTAACTAACAATAGAATAGTAACCCTTAAGATAGTCCCGTTAGAGATGGTTATGCTATAAGGACATAAGGAAACGATCTAATTTGATATTGTATACATAGACAACTATACATACATCCTTAGTGTGCCTTAGCTTAAGGAACATAACCCCTAGATTAACTAGTAGAACAAAGAAGTTATGATAAGCTAATGCGTGTGTAGACAAACAGGCATGATATAACAGGAGGGACCCTCCTAGGGCTGACGTAAGGTGTGTGCAACCTCTATAGAGCCTAATGACCTAGCCTAGGCATCCTTACTAACAAGTATACTAGTAGAGTATAAGGAATACAAGCAGCTATTCTAGAAGGCCCCCTTAAGTGAGGCACTTCCTAAGCACTAACTGTAGGATCATGTAATACCTATAGAGAAGGACAAGAGTCTACCATTTAGACCGTTATACCAGCTATTAGAAAAAGAGCTAAAGGTACTAAAGGAGTACATTAATAACAACCTAAAAACAGGACACATTAGGCTGTTAACATCATTAGCAGGAAGCCTAGTACTATTTGTACCTAAGAAAGATGGCTCCCTAAGGCTGTGTGTTAACTATAGGCCCTTAAACAACATTACTATTAAGGACTAATATGCACTGCTGCTACTCTACGAAATAAACGATAGATTTTAAGGAGCAACGATATTCACTAAGCTAGACCTATAAGGCACATATGCTCTAGTCTAAATTAAAGCTAGGGAAGAGTGGAAAACAGCATTCTGCACTAGCTATGGCTTATTTAAATACTAAATTATGCCGTTTAGGCTTACTAACGCCCTTACTTCATTCTAACGCTTAATAAATGACACCTTACATAAATACTTAGACGTATTTACAGTTGTATACCTAGACAACATCCTAGTATACTTGAAAATAAAGGAGGAACATGTTAAGCATGTAAAGCTAGTCTTAGCTAAGTTAAAAGCAAGACAGCTACTCCTTAAACTAGAGAAGTGCAACTTCTATAAAAAAGAAGTTGAATTCCTTAGACACCTAGTTAGAACGAAGGGAGTCTAGATGGATCCTAAGAAAGTTAGCGTAGTCTTAGACTAGCTAACCCTAACAACAGTTAAAGAAGTACAGGCCTTCTTAGGCTTCGCCAACTTCTACAAAAGGTTTATTACAGGATATTCTAAGGTAGCTTAGCCACTTATAGAGCTTACCTAGAAAGACCTTACGTTTAACTAGACGGACAAAGTAGAGGCTGCCTTCTAAGAACTTAAGACAAAGTTCACAGAGGTACCCATTCTAGCCACGTTTAACCTAAAGAAGAAGATTATACTTAAAACGGATTCTTCTAATTTTGTAATTAGAGCTTGCCTAAATCAACTAGACAAAAAAGGAAAGCCTAAGCTAATTGCGTACTACTCTAGGAAACTGTTACCTATAGAACTTAATTACAACATACATGATAAGGAGCTAATAGCCATTATTGTTGCCTTTAAGCAATAGCAAGTATACCTTAAGGGATCCACCTACCTTATATAGGTATAGATAGATTATAAGAACCTTATATACTTTACTATAACTAAGGTGTTAAACTAAAGACAAGTCTGCTAGGTAGAGACACTTACAGCCTACAACTTCACAATAGTGTATTAAAAGGGCTCTAATAATGTAAGAGTAGACGCTCTTAGCAGAAGGACTAACTACATTAGCCTAAAAGAGGAAAGACCTAAAGCAATCCTAAAGGAAACAGACGTAGGTATGTAATATAACAAGCTCCTAGTAACAATCGCTATAGTAGAAGACTTAGAACTAGAGGAAAGACTTAAGAAGGCTTACACTATAGATGAATGTGCAAAGTAAGTCTTATCTAAGGTTAAAGGTAATTTCGCCATTAATGAACAAGGCCTAATTTGATTTAAAGGGTTAGTGTATGTCCTAAGTTAAATGAGATGCCTACTAGTGTAAGAACAACACTTGTTGCTAGCATACAGCTATTAGGGAGTAACACAAACCTTTAAACGAATCGCCTAACACTACTACTTCCTAGGCTTACAGAAGTAAGTAGAAACAGTAGTAAGAGAGTACAACATTTGTAGCAAGTTAAAATCTAACAGGCACTTACCTTATAGACAGCTCATGTTAACACTAGTACTAAAAGGAGCATAGAAGTTAATAGCTTTAGACTTCATTGTTAAGCTACTACCCTCTAAAGATCTGCTAATAGGAGTAGAATACAATTCTATCCTTGTTATTATAGAAAGACTTATAAAGTATAGAAAGTTTATACTATACCTAGAGACTAGTAACGCTAAAGCACTTACATATACCTTCCTTAGTGTCATATTAGCTGATTATAGACTACTAGAAGAAATTATCTTAGATAGAGACAAGCTCTTTACTTTAAAGTTCTAGAAATCATTAATAGTGCTGCTAGGAACAAACCATAAGCTGTCTACAGCTTTCTACCCCTAGACAGACAGCTAAATAGACAGATTAAATCAAACCCTTAAACAATACCTACAAAGTTATGTCAACTACTAGTAGGATAATTAGGTCTAGATTTTACCTATTGTATAGTTTGCATATAACAGTGTGATAGCAGAAGTAACGAAGGTCTTACTGTTCTTTGCTAACTACAGCTACTAGCTAGAGGCATATAGGCAACTAAGACTAGATTAATCATAAGCTAAGTAAGCTATAATTATAGTAGAACAACTAAAATCATTTAACAAACAGCTTGTAATGGACATCTAATTCTTAAATGAACAATCTACTATATATGTAAATAAGATGCGTAGTATATAACCTGCCTTTAAGGAGGGGGATAAAGTATACCTACTCTAAAAACATATTAAAACAAAACGACTAAGTATAAAGTTGGACTTTAAGAAATTAGGACCATTTAAAATATTAGAAAAGGTTAGCTTAGTTAATTATAGACTATAGCTACCTAAGAACTCTAGACTCTACCTAGTGTTTTATATCTTATTATTAGAACTAGTAAGAGAGGGCACCCTAATTAGGGTGAGCAACTCAAGCTAACTCATAAGTCTAAGCACTAACTTACAACTCATGAGTTAGTAAGAATATCGACTTATAAGTTAATGAGTTGATAAGTCATCAATTTATGAGTTAGTGAGTTGACATATCACATGATAAATTATTACATGACTTTAGTATAAACCTAAAAACACATGATAAAATTGTAAAACACGTGATAATTAAGGTTAGGTGATTACTATAATTTAAGGTTTTGTATTACGTAAGCAGATTTTATATATAATATCACGTAGAATATCACGTGACCTTAGTGATTAATTAACTCATAAGTTGCTTAAGTTAGGCTTAAGTTAGTAAAATACTAACTTATAACCTAAGGTCACATGATGAGTTGATGAGTTGTGAGTTAGACTTATAAGTTGATGAGTTTTATTACTCACCCTAACCCTAATTACAACTAACACTAAACTCTAACCTAAGAATAAGATTATTAAATATAAGGTTAAAGTAATCCTAGATAGAAGGTTAGTAGGATACTAAGAAGAGTTTTTAATTAAATAGAAAGGTTACAAACCTATAGATAACTTATAGGAGTTAAGGGGGAACCTTAGCTGCCTAGAGTTGCTAGTAGAGTTCTACTATTAACACCCTAGTGATTAAAGAACCTAGGGGAAAGGGCTAACAGGTAGTTGTTATAAGGACATAGGGCACTATATTATAAGAAGTGGCATATAGGAGTGTAAGTTGGATAGGAGTTAGTGCAATCCTATAGGTCTACTACAAAGGATATAAAAAAGATGAAGGAGGAGTGTAAGGCTTCCTACCCCTTAAGTATCTGTATTAGGTCTAACTCTACTAAGCCTAGCGTGCCTATAGATCTACTCCTATCTGTCACCTAAATCTACCCCAACCCTTAAACTCCTACACTGCCACCCTATAGTGTTAGTGCTAGGTACTACCCTATAGGTCTAAATGTACCCCATGTAAGGAGGCATCCTTACATTACCCCCCCCCTCCTAAGAAGGGACTTTGTCCTTAAAGCGCATAGTTCTATATGTTAAATAAGTGGTATCTAAGTGTTAGGATCTATCTAGGCGATCTTTGTTTAAAGATTGTATTGCTAAATACGTCTATAGGGTAGATTATAGAGTGTGCTTTGTTCTAGATAAAGGCTGAAAATGAACGTCTAAGTTAATACTATATTATATCTAGTTATAATGTAAAGCGTCACAATTTTGTTAGTTACTATACGCTTGCTAATCTATCTTAGAAATTCATTGTTCTAAGCTATTATTATAAAGTAGCTAATTCCACCTACACTTTAAAGCTTCTTCTTCTATAATAACGCCTACAACCCCCCTCCTCTAAGACTAGTACATAGCCCTATCTATTTGTATATTATATACTAATTAAGTGTTTTTATAGGAACAAAAACAATCTAGACGAATGAGTAGGTAATAATCACACGTTAACATGTAGGTGATAACAGTTTAGGCTTAGCTAATAGATTATATAGTATAATATCTACTCTAATGACTCTCCTAACGCCCCCTAGGGCTCTTACAGCAGCTTTCTGCTAAATTTGTATAAGATGTATGCACTGCTACGTAGCGAAGTTAGAGGATAGGGCCCTAGCCTACAACTGTGTCTAGAGCTCTAAGAGCTTAAAGTGCAAGTACTACATTAAGCAGAAAGCTCTATGTGTCCTAGTAAGTTCCTAGAGGAGTCTCTTATGTTTAGCTGCTGTTGCTAACTATCTTAGGAGCTAGCCTAGTTCCTTAAGGAGGAATACTAGACGATTGTTAACCTTAAGTTAGCTAACCCTAAGGACCCCACTGCTATTAAGGCAGCTTACAAAGAAGCTGTCCATGTGGCTAATTTAGCTACTAGCAGCATGCTAGAACTCTATACCCCCTTTAAGGGTGTGATGTACCTCTAGGGCTAGGCTGTCGTCTCTGCCATTAAGGTAAGTCTTCTCTTCTCTATAGTTCTTGTTCTAGGTCTAACTCTAAGGTAGGGCCTCACTATAGTAGTGGTAGGGCTAAAGGAGGATATAGGGAAGCTCCTTATAGAGTAGGCCTACACTGCCTCCTTATTAGGGGCAGTAGATAAATCTACTATAATAGTAGGGAAGGAGGTGAACTTTATAGCTAGGGTAGTGGCTAAGGTAGAGAAGGTGGTAGGGAAGCTAGCTAGGGCTGTTACAGTAGTGCCTTACACTAGCGAGAAGAGGAAGAGAGGGCAGGGGGATAAGGAGGAGGGGAACAGTAGCAGCTCTGCTATTAGGTGAGCAGGCCCTATACTAGAGGGAACTTAGGTATAGTCTTTTGCATAGGGTTGCTTTAACCCTTCGTCTCTTATAGTAGTAGCTGCTTGTTGTAAAGCTAGTGAGACATTTAGGAAGGGTGGCCTCTATAAGGACTATAGTTCTAAGTGTGCCCTAGCTTAGAGGGTGCTTAGTTTAGTGTTGTAGGTAGCAACAATGCTGTTTTTCCTACTTTACTATTCCTCTTATAATTATAGCCTAGCTTGCCTGTCTCCTATGCTATAATCCATCTAGGTAAGTCCTTTAGCAGTCTAGGTAGGCTTAGGTATTCTATGTAGAACTCTTAAAGCTTATGTAAAGAGTTCTTAAAATTTGCTATAGGATACTACTCTAGGTCTAGGTCATATCTAACCTAGGATACCTAGTATTAGAGCTGTTTGCGTTAGATCCTTATAGTAAGGATCTTTTTAACCTGCTACTCCTCTAGGCCGTTAATGATTTCACTACTAGGCTCTAGTGCTTCTTATCTAGGTAGGGCGTCATTTAGCGCCTTAATTAGTACATTAGGTAAGAAGACGTTATGGATTTAAGAACCTATTAGTAGATCTAGCTTATTAGCATGCCTAATTTGTTCTAATACTGTATATAGTCCAACCTACTGTTGTCTAAGTTTACAGCTAGGGCAAGTATTCTTAAGATTCTTTGCTAAGAGGTAGACTTTGTCTCCTATGCTCTAATTAACAGCTTATTAGCATTAGTTAGCATACTTTAACATATCTTCTTAAGCCTTAGCTATATTGCTCTTAGCTATAACCTAGGCAGTGTGCATTTAATTAGCAACTGCTTTAGCTTCATTTCAGTTTAGGGTCTCCTAGGGGTTAGAACCCTTTAGGGTGTTCTAGTCCCAACTTGTATGTAGATCTGTTCTATACTTAAGTTGGTAGGGGGTTATGCTAATCAAAGTGTAGGGAAGCGTTATCTAGACCTAGTCTATAATAGGGATGAGCTTGCTCTAGTTGTCCTAGTAATAGGATACAAATAGGCGCAGTCTCTAATTAATATACTAGTTCATGATTTCCGTCTACCTGTTAGTCTGCTTATAATAAGCCGTTAACAGCTTAATCTTAACGCTAATGATCTAGCAGAACTCATGCTAAAAGGACAACACAAATTAGGGTCTGCAGTCACTAACTATTAAGACTAGGGTATGTCTAAATTAGTAAATCCACTTAATAAACAGCTATGCCATTTATTGTGCATCCATTGTCCTATAACATAGTATAGTTACTAAAGTCTTACTAAGGTGGTATATGAACACTAGGATGCTGTTGTACCTATGCTTATCCCTTAGGAACTCCTTAAAATCTATCATAAGGTATTGCATAGGGTAATTAGGTACTAGTAGGGGGTGTAGAAAACCCTGTTGCTTTGTGACATTAGTGTGCGAGAGGCAGCAGGTTACGCAATTGCGTACATACTGTAAGCAGTCCGTTTCTATCCCAACTTAATGATATTTTAGGGCTAGTAGCTAATAGGTTTTCCTACCGCTTAGGTGCACTGTCAACACTTAGTCATGCGCCTCCTAGATAAGTTTCGTGCATAACTTAGTGTAACAGTTTACATACAGACACCCCCTATATAGGAGAAGTTAGTCAGTTAGAGCAAACCTGTCTAGTAAGGGTTGCCTAGCACAGGTCTTAGTAAACGACTTCTTATTATTAGCGCGTAATGCTTCTATTAGGTTAAAGGGCATTGTTGCTGTTAGGGTGTCTATGGCGTTAATTAATGCTATGTAACTGTTAGCTAACTTAGCGCTAATATAGGGGTGTAGGCAGGCTAGGCTAAGTAACACCCTCACATAACTATCCAACTTAACTTTCTATTGCATTGCGAGGTCTTAGTCTCTTCAGCTTAGAATATTAGCCTTCTAGTTATTCTTACCTGCTGTATACGTAATGTAGAAGTTTAAGTTAGATAGTAGCTCCATCTACTAAACCTACTTTACAGTGAGAACCTTCGTCGTCATAAAGTACTTAAGTAAGCAGTAGTCTGTGTAAACGTTGACTTAGTGTTGTACTAAGGCTAACTTAGGTCTCCATTTTGCAAACGCTTTCATAATAGCAAAGAGTTCCTTGTTATAGATCTCCTAGTTAATCTCGTAGCTAGTAAGGATGTGGCTATAGAAGCTTACTAGGTACTAGAGCTTGTCTAGGTGCTCTTAGGATAGCACACTAGCGACGACTCCATCTAAAGCGTTAGTCTCAAGCTTCGTAGGCAATTTAGGGTTGAAGTGGTATAGTGCCTATACTGCTAGGAGTTGTCATTACAACTCTTTAAAAGCGTTCTCACATTCGTTAGTCTATAGGAACAGTTCTAAAGGGCTAGTGATAGTAGTAAGGGGCTTTGCTATTTTTCTAAAGTTACGAATGAACTAGCAGTAGAACCTACAGAAGCCTAGGTAAGACTTTACACCTATAACAGTGGTTAGTCGAATCTAGTTGTAAAGTAGTTCAATCTTGTTAGGGTCTGCTTCTACCCTAGAAGTAGTTAGTATGTAACCTAAGTACTTTATACAGGTAACGTTAAACTCGCATTTCTTAATGTCAGCTTATAGTCCAGCTTTGCGGAGCCTCTAAAGGACTTTATGTACATGCCTAATATGTTCTATAGGGTCCTTAGAGTATATGAGAATGTCGTTAAGGTACGCTGTATAGAAATCATCTAAGTATAACATCAGAACGTCGTTTATGTACCTCTAGTAGGTTACGGGACCGTTAGTTAATCTAAACGGTAACACTTTACACTTGTAAGACCTATAGCGAGTTTAAAAGGTAGTATACTCTTTAGAGTTAGGGTGCATTTGTATGTGGTGAAAGGCTTGCCTAATATCTAGCTTTGTAAAGATCTTAGCTTTCGACACCTAGCTAAGCAACTCGTTAATGTAGGGTATTAGGTACAGGTCGTTATAGGTAAGGCCGTTTAGCTTATAGTAATTAATGCAGAACCTTAATTTGCCGTCTGCTTTTTTAACGAAGAGTATAGGGGACGCAAAGGGGCTGTTACTGTTAACAATGAAGCCTTTCTCTAGGTTCTCTAACAAGTATTGCTTCGTAGCCTTAAGCTCTTCAGTGCCTTACTAGTAGAGCAGGGAGAATGCGTTAGGCAATGGCACTTCTAGCTAGATCTTATGATTATATATACAGTGTAGGGGTAATTTATTAGATTCTACTTTAGAGAAGACGTTAGTATACTTCTAGTGCACAGGCAGGAGCTTCTCCTAGATAAGTGATATTGTGTCGTCATCCTCTTCTAATTCTTTCTCCTATATGATCTAATCAATCTTATATATACTAGTCTAGAAGAACTTAGCGTCGTTCTGCATTATCTTATAGTAGAAGGCGTTAGCACCTATTTCGCAGATTTAGACTAGTGTGAAGCTTAGTATAGGCTTTGCTAGTGGTAAGGAAGGTACCTCTAGGATCTAAGGTAGGCTTAGGGGGGTATTAGTAGTCGTTTTAGGTAAGGCTGAAATTATCACTTTTATGATCTCTATTAAGCGTCCGCCTGCGTAGCGTCTATCCTCATAGTAGATTGCAGCATCCCTATAATTCGCATCCAACTAGTGTGCTAGATGTCGAATGGACGTTTCGCGCAAGTGGTAGGGTAAGGTGATCTCCTTGCTCTAGCTAGGAGTAGGCAGGTACTCCTTTAGCTATACTAAACGGCTCTTTACAGAGTCGAGTAGTATTTAGAAGCAGCTAAAAAGCTTCTTCCTAATTATCACATCTTATGCTCTAAGGTCTAGGAGCACAAAGGGGCAGTTATATATTCAGCGTCCTTTAACTGTTAAGTGCAACTAAATATACTTAGATACGTGGCTTTAGATTTTTTAGTGAAAACTGCATATTAGTACAGAGTAGGGAAGTTTCTATATAGGGCTCTAAAGCACCTTTAACAGTTGTAGCGCAAAGGGTTTATTAATGACGAGGTATCTATTTGCTCCTATGTCTGCAAGAGCCTTAGTTTTCACCCTAAGTCCGTTTAGACTTAGGGTAGTGTTGACTAAGAACTAGGTTCTGCCTAAAAGTTCTCCTAGGTTAAGATCTTGTAGGTCACATTTGCGTAGACCTAGGAAGGAGCCTTTTCCTAGGCCTCGTCATTTTCCTCTAGGTCCTCGTCCAACTAGAGTTCTACAGCTTCCTCCTACTATTCCTTAGACTTAAGGGCCTCCTAGTCTATTTCTTTTACTATAGCGTTAAGTGGGCACTTGTCTTAGAAGTAGCTAGGCTTGCTGCACTTAAAACAGTTGCTAGTGGCAGCTAGAGCAGCAGCTTAGGAACGCCCTATAATGTCTAGTTTTGTGTAGGTGGGGAACTAGGTCTAGTTAAACGGAGGAAGGGTAGAAGTAGTAACAGGTTAGGTTAGTCTTAGTAGCAGTAGGGAGCTCAACTTAGACTAGTCTATAGACCTCGCTAAGCTTGGCTTCAACCCTATAGATGGGAAGCTTAACTTGTTGTTCCTCTAGCGTTCCTAATTAAATGCAGTGAGCTCTTAGACTATAACCTAGTAGTTACCATTCCATTAGTTCTTAATGACTGCTACACAGCTATAGAATTGCAGCGTTAGCTTATTCTACATATACTAGAACTACTCTAATTATAATACTTGTCTAGTAATAGCTGTGCTCTAGAAACAGGCCTTAAACTTAGGGAAGGACTTATAAGAGTGGCCCTTCTTGCCTATTTACATATCATTAAATTCGTTCTAGGCCTATTTAGTCTTGTTACCTATAAGGTAATACAATCCTAATAGGTCTATCATTTCATTAGCGCTCTAGAACCCATGCGTATTAGATAGGTATTAGGGTTCTAGGTATTTCTTAGCTAGGCTAGTTGTAGTTCCCTATATTAACGCTTGTTGTAACACGTTAGTAGGGTAATGGTCTTCGTTAACTACAAGTTGGTCTTAAATAGAAGCACTCTACTATAGGAAGGTGTGTTTAATGCCATTACTAAGGGGTGTGATTTTCTCTAATATAGACGATTTCTTATAGCAACTTAAGGGGTCCTTAGTGTACTATTAGGGTAGAACTAGGATTAAAGGAGAGCGCGCATTACTAATAGGTGGCAACTAAACAGTACTAAAGGTGTTTTGCATTATTAGTGTAGGCTATTTAGGCTGTTTGTCTTCATTAGCTTTAATGGTGCGTACTAGAGTGTCTACTACTAGCATAGACAGGATTCTAGTCTAGGTTCCTACTAGGTTGGCTATCATTGCTTTAAGCTCTTACATCTTACTTTTAAGGTTTATGATTTAATCTAAGGGGCCCTTAGATAGCCTTATAGTTGTGCCTATAGTAGTAGTCTACCTAGTTGTCATTCTAGACAGTTGACTATTGTTGTCTTAGGGTATGTTTAAGGTCATCTTCCTTATATTAGTTTAAGGGTGTATTAAGCTACAGTTAATATAGAAGAGTCTAATTTCTAGTAGCTTGTAGCTATCAGCACTCTTGTTTATAATTACCTCTATGCTTAAGGGGGTTATTTAGGATCTTATATCCTATTTAGTGCTAACGCGTTAGCAACTTTACCAGCTTACTCTATAGGATTAAACCCTAATCTGCTAGCTGTCTATAAGATCTCTAGAATCACAGCTATTTAAAGTTGTTAGGTCTCTACTCTAAAACAGCACTAAGTTGTAGTTAGTGGTAGTGTAACGGTAGTTCTCCTAAGTCGTTCTAGTGTAGGATATTATTTAAGTACAGCTGTCCCTAGCAGGCGTAATCTTTTTTGTATAATGTAATAACATAAGGTACTATATCATAAGAAGTAGCATATAGGAGTGCAAGTTAGATATGAGTTAGTGTAATCCTATAGGTCTACTACAAAGGATATAAAAAAGATGAAGGAGGAGTATAAGGCTTCCTACCCCTTAAGTATCCGTATTAGGTGCAACTCTACTAAGCCTAGCGTGCCTATAGATCCACTCCTGTCTGTTACCTAAATCTACCCTAACCCTTAAACTCCTACACTGCCACCCTATAGTGTCGGTGCTAGGCGCTGCCCTATAGGTCTGAATGTACCCCATGTAAGGAGGCATCCTTACACCCTTAGTGTGCCCTATCTCTCCTTAGCTAGGCCTTAGCAATTCATAATTTAACCTTAAAAACCTTTAAAAAAAAGTAAGATAGTAAGGAGAATGGGGATGGCTTTAGTCTATAGCAGATAGCTAATGCCGCTATGTAGTTAGCCTATTATATGCTAGGTGCTAGCGAGAAGGGTCATGTTAAGTGTTAAGCTGTTTTGTTTTATATGAGAATTGCGACGAATCGCACTCATAATACTAGTCCCTTAGGGTCTCCGCAGAGAGGCGCTTAATATAGACCTAGAATATCAGACTTTTAGTGACCACAGTGAATGATATTCTTATACTTTCCTATTCTAATTGTTTGCAATAGCCCCGTAATAGGGATTCCGGCGTTTAATGTGATGGTCTCCACATGGTTGGGGAGATTACCCCGCCGTAAAGGTCCCTATGCCCGATTGGGTCGTCGGAGTTGTTCTAAACACGGGGGGCGTAGACCGCGCTTGCGTCGTTGGCTTTCCAATAGCTCGAGCTGGACCGGACTATAAGTGCCCGTCGCATTCAATCTATAACGCCACCACCATTTAGGATAACTCCAAGATTATTCTTTGAAATAAGTCATACAGGATTGAATGTTGGAATTGTAATTTTATCCACCTCGTAGACACTCTTTGCGCTCACGCCCGTATGAGCTAGTTGTTTAAAAAACGGTGGGAACGACATGCATGCTCACTGTCTTCATCACAGCCAATAACCCGTCCTCAAAACATACAAGTGTAGGTATGGAAAGAACGATTACCAGCAAATGCTCGATCGCAGCTTCCTCGAAACCTTTAAGTCCTATGTATGGCAAGAACGATTACCAAGCAAGGCATTAGTCGCAGCTTCCTCGAAATTTCAAGCCCTATATATGGAAAGAACGATTTCCAAGCAAGGCCTCGCTCGTAACTTCCCTAGACCATAGTTGTTGATATTATTTGCAGTAATTGTCAACCTTGAACATTTAGTAGCAAGTTTTAAATATATATCCCCTTAGGATCCACCCTTTCAAACATAGCCATACTTTTCTCGTACATCGAAAACACAATACCGCCACTAAAGATCAGTCTCGCAAGTCTCGGCACCGCTCCACTCCACAGCTTAAACACCCCCTCCTCTTGAACCAACTTTTTCGTACAGTGCAGACTACTCGTATACAGTGACTTGGCCTCAATGCTCTGCATCCGCGTCTTTATTGTATCCACTGGCTGCGTGACATACACTGTGACGACTCCCGCGGCGCCGCCAATCGCAAATGTCACAGCGCTTCCGAGTTTTTCCCCTTTTTCCTTGTAGGACAGTGCCACCTGCTTAAATGCTCCATAGGAGCTGAACCGCGTTGCGCTGTTAAGGGATTGTTTTGCGGTGGTAGGGACTAGACCCTGATAAAATCCAGCAATGCCACGCTCGCGGGCGATTATAGGGACAGCGTGAAGAAAACCGCGAAGACGGGGCTTGGCTGCTTTCCGATCGTCAATACTGTGAGAAATTAGCGATAGTAGAGGAAACAGAAGCGACGCGACAGTACAGAGTAGTTTTAATGCTTTCAAACGGTGTCACGGCTAGGACTGATTCGAAGACCCCAGCGCCCAAACCCGCTATAACGGTTTTGGGACCTGAAAGATTACCATTTGCATCTTGAAGTAACTCTTTAATCTGGTCAAACACCACAAATCCTATGCAAAAATGTGTCAGCAAGTACTGGGCTTTGGCTGATATCCGAGCAACACTCACGAACGCCAGCTTTGATGGAATTTCCAATGATCAGCGTCGTACACCCAGCATACCATTCTGCCCCAAACTTTGGCCAAGGTAACTTCTGACCCTGTGCCAACCGTTGATTGAGTTGTGCTCGAGTTTTTGCAACTAAATCTGTGTGAGTACATTCCCCAAAGAATATTTCGATCCGTCAAGAAGGAGCATGACGCGAGCATACATTCAGCAGGGTAGGTAATAGCTGGGAGCTGACATTAGCTTGAATCTCATGTTCCATTGTATGATTTTCGAATTTACCAATTTCAACTGCACCAGCTGTTGAACCAGCAAGTACAGAGCGCAGCGGACTATTGCGCTCCTTCTTCCTGCTTAATTGCCTAGGCAAGACTGATGTTTCAATAGCTTGCACTGACATATTGTGTTTCTAGTTGTCTCCAATCATATGATATGGCTATGTTGTGTATATGATTTTCTCCCTCGAAAGTGGTCAAGGAATGGCATTATCGAACAAGACAGAGCGAGTTGTATGAACGGAAAGTTCAATAATAGGATGATTCTAGAATATAAAATTATTGCTACTTTGAGGCGTGGTTTCTTGAAACCTACATACATCTTCGGCCAGGCCTAACTAGTGGCATCGGACTTGAGTTGTCCACAGAAACGCTGCCTCGCGTATTCGGCATCGGGACATCTGAAGCAGAGAGCGGAGCTATCGGCAAATGTAAAACTAACACCATCCCGTCTTGACGGAGAATCCAAAGAGCGACTGATCCTCTACCCTGTGACATTTAGGTAAGAGTTATCATTCGGGCCAGGACTTTGGAGTGTCGGGGCCTTTCAGTCCGTTGATGCGGGGTAGCAAAAAAAGTGGGGAAATAAATGTGGGGTAGCAATAAAGTCCCGTACATCAACTCTGAAGACTTATGAATACCCAAACGCGTAGGTATAGGTGTCTCCGAGAAGCCGCAATCCAAACTTATAGTGACCACACAAGTTATGCTCGGTGATTCAGTTACCCTGCGACGCATCCTGTCTCTCCGACAGTCTGTATCAACATAGTGGCAAGCATGACGGAGCCAAAGATTCTCGCCCGAGCGTGTCGCATGTGTCGACACCGCAAAACCAAGTGCGATATCCAGAAGCCCCGGTGTGGGTCCTGCATGGCACATAACCGCCAGTGTGTCTATTCCATAGAGCCTCCTAAGAAAAGGCAAGGAACTTGAGTCTCCGAGATTATCAGATCTTTGCTAATCATGACAGGCCGTCAACTATGTTGATGAATGCCCTATTGGAGGAGAAATTGACACTAGAGAGGTGTTTGGTCCAGCTTAAGTTAGCAACCCCAGAGGAACGTGAGAAGAGGTTGGCAGCTATTGTGGTCACGAATGGAAAGGTAGACCTGTCCAGTTGCGCCGTCCCGGAGGAACAAGGTGGTCAAGCAGATGTCGAGCAGCCCCACAATCCCCACTCCAGGGTTACGAAGGAAACTGAGGGGCACCGGGAGACAGTTGGATCAGAAGATGATAGCTACCAGCCCTCAAATTATCTCTCAGTCGACGAACGTGGAGAGGTTAAGGTCTACGGGCCCACATCCGCGCTGCATGGGTTGAGTCCTGACAACCCTATGCATCGGAGGAACAGTCAAACCAATGAGCCACTCCGCCATCAACTCATCGCCAACTCGTTACTGGAGCGGCAGAAGGAGTACCGCCTATTGCAAATGACTACGATTGGTGACGAGCCAGCAGAACTGGCGATGCATCTCCTCGACCTGCACTGGAACCGGCAACATCACACCTTCCTCCTAACATATCGACCGGCCATCATGCGGGATCTGGTCACCGGCGGACCCCACTGCTCGCCGTTCCTCCTCAATGCCATCTTCGCCTGCGTGAGCAAGTTCTCCGACCGTCTAGAGGTGCGAGACATTGTGTCCGATCCAGAGACCATTGGCCGGCGTTTCTTTACGCGGTGCGAAAACCTGCTCGCGAGCGAATCCCTCCTCAGCACCTCAAGCATTCCAACCATTGTGGGGCTTCTCCTCCTTGGTTCAACATTCAACGCCAGGGGTATGGCCTCAAAGGGCTGGTTATATACCGGCTACGCGTTGCGAATGGTGTACGATCTCGGTCTCCACCTCGACTGTAAGGTTGTTGGTGGCAACGCCGAAGACGTTGAAATCCGTCGACGCGTCTTCTGGGGCGCCTTCATCTGTGACAAGCTCCAGAGCCTATATCTTGGTCGCCCTGTTACCTTTCAGCCATGCGACGCACACGTTCCGCGCGACTTATTAGATACGATGGAGGAGAACGAGCTGTGGACGCCTTATGTAGACCCAAAATCCCCCCATAACCTGTCCCTGCCGCCGGTCGTGCCGACGCCGATTCACTCCATCTCCACCTTCCAGCAGCTTTGCCTACTCTCTGAGATCATGGCCGAGATTATCAACCTCTTCTATGTCGTCGGTGCCACCGCCGACAACGCGCGCGCCCACCTAGAAGGCGTCGACGATGCCCTCTCTGGCTGGTACGCCTCACTCCCTCCCCACCTCGTCTTTGAGCCCTGGGCAAAAGACTCACCCTCATCCTCTCCATCCCCTTCGCCAAACATTATGATCCTACTCACCACGTACAACTCACTTGTGATCCTGCTGCACCGGCCCTTCGTCTTCGGCCACCTACGGCAGTCGTCGATTCCCGCCATGTCCTGGAAACGCTGCACCACAGCTGCGCGCAACATAACCTCCATCGCCTCGACGTATCAGGAGAAATACACAATGCGACGTGCGCCATACCTTTTAAGCTACACTGTATATGTGGCATGCACAATTCACACGCGGAACACGATTGCATCCGAGGGCGCGCGAAGCGAGGAAAATCTGAGTGCGCTGTTTGCGAGTTTGCGGTGCTTAGATGAGTTGACGGTGCCGAATGCGGGGGTGTTGAGCCCAGTTGGTAATATCAGGAGGCTGATGGCCGCGAATGGCATTCCGAATATTCTTGGTGAGTCACCTTAAGTTACCCCTATCCCACTAGACTTACCTATGTGTTCCTAAATTCATCCTTTTCTGGCCATTATATAGGCTAACAACCTCTACAGATAATACATGGGACGTGCAAACGCCCAACTCCCAGGAGCTGGAAGCTTTATGCCAGATGTTTCCACCCATGTCGCCTAATGCGGCCGAGAACATTATGGGGCAGGGAGGAAACATGTACCTACCGCATGGCTACGACGACTTTAATGGCCTGATGGATATGTATATGCCGAGTTTTAATGGAGTTCTGTTAGATGCCGAGAATAGTGGTAGGCATGGGGGTCATACGGGGAATGGAGCGATGGGTTGAACTTTATATTTTTTTTTATTCGAATTTTAACCTACAATATATACCCCTTTAAATAAATGAAACAAGAAACTATTATTCTAAATTTCGAAATATCTCTTCCCATATTCCCGGAATACCCTCTTAAGTTAAAACATCTGGCTCATTCTTCACCACCTGATCATAATATGGCTGAAACGCAAGCCACATCTTACTTGAATTCCCGCTCTTCTTATGCGTCATCTCGGCCTCCTCCTTGCCAATAGCAATCCGCTCCCAGCCGGGTACACTTGCCGCATTCGCTAGCAGCTGCGCATGGCAACATCGATCTAAAGCAATAAACAAGAAAGCTGCCTCATCTACCGTCGCTCCGCATGTAATCATCCCATGGTTTTGCAGAATAATACTACGGCAGTTGCCCAACGATTTGGCAATACGTGCGCCCTCCTTAGTCGAGATGACGGTGCCGCCGTAGCGCGGGTACACGGCCAGGTCGTTGTAGAAGCGTAACGCATCTTGGTAGATCATTTCAATAGGCCGGCCGAAGCATGAGAATGCCTTCCCATACACTGAGTGTGCGTGGCACGCGGCGTTTAGGTCAGGCCTCGCCTTGTGGATCTCGCTGTGGGTCGCAAAGGCAGGGCCGTTAATGGCCGCCTGCGCGCCTTCAGGCTGCACTTCGCCTTGCTCATTGACGAGGACAAGATCACTGACGCGAATTCGCGAAAAGTGCGTGCTGAGCGGGTTAATCCAAAAGTACTCAGGATTGAGAGGATCACGGAGGGCTACGGGGTCCGTCAGCTTTCCGTAAGAGTCCAGGCGATGTTCAGGTCGCATGACTTACAGATGTGGCCAGCAACACCCTCGTCGAAGTCCTGGCGTGCGAAAACGCGGAATGCGACGGCGAGGTGCTGCTTCTAATATTTACGTTGGTCCTCGATATTGTCGAAGCGCGGGGGAGAGCGGATGGTGACCTTGCCGGCCTTACCGCCTAGAAAGTGCACCTCCTCGAAGAAGCTGCTGCCGTTATCGGCCACTGTATTCTGAGAACTAGGCGTATCGACCTGCACAGGCAACAGCTTCCCGCTGACATCTCCGAGGGCATTTGTCACGGTGGAGGTAATACTTGAGGACTCCATAATGGGTGGTGGTTTTAGAAAGGTTGCTTGAGGTAATGTATGCGTGTCCAGCAGGATATATGGTGTACTTTATGGACTTGATCTGAGTTTCTTATCGTAGCATGGTCCAAGCCTTGAGAATTCCCCACTGATATACATCTCAATGACAAGGAATCCGGATAACACTGCTGTCCTTGTTATCCTGTCAGTTTGTCGTCGGACTGAAACTCTCCGTCGGACAAGCTCCGAACCCACGTTTAGATCGACCAATGACATGGTATCCCCTGTACTCTCAGGGGTCCCGGGCTATTTGCGTGTGTGGGGAGGGACCCGCTTTCCGACAGAAGTGGATCCCCGTTCAACGCCGTCATCCATCGGCCTCAAAACCTCCGTCTCCTCTCACGTGGTAGGGCAACAAACAGTTTCATCTACAGCTGAGAGAAGGCGCGCGCAAAAGCTTGCGTTTAGTCAGAATATCCCCACAATAGCTTCGGATATTTAGATGCTGTCGACTGCCATGTAAGCACCGTCCTCTCGAACAGCATCTACTCCCATCTTCTCTATTACCTCATCTCTCTGTGCCATGCCTTCCCTATCATCAGTCACCAGCGCCGCCGACGTCCTCGTTATAGGTGGCGGAAATGCGGGATTCACAGCAGCAATACAAGCGGCAGAGGCCGGTGCAGGGCGCGTCGTGATCATCGACAAGTGTCCTGAGGAGTGGGCAGGTGGCAATAGCTTCTTCACAGCTGGCGCCTTTCGAACCGTGCATAATGGCACAGCAGATCTGCTGCCCATCGTCAACAACGTCACGGCTGAAATGGCCAAACTCGTCGACCTCGAACCCTACACGCCCGCGGAATTCCGAAAGGATATTGACCGGGTGACTTCGGGGAGGACTGATCCCGAGCTGAGCCAGGCCCTGATCGAGGAGTCGAATGCAGCCGTTAAGTGGCTGGCGAAACAGGGCATCCGATTCCAACTCTCTTTCAACAGACAGGCGTACAAGGTTAATGGTCGCTTCAAGTTCTGGGGCGGCATGTCCCTAAAGACCGACGAGGGGGGGAAGGGCCTAATCCAGGACCACCAGAATGCCGCGCGCCGCCACGGCATCGAGGTTTATTACTCAACCGCCGCAAAACGCATCATCACGGACCAAGCTACGGGCGCCGTGTCAGGCGTCGTTGTCGAGGTCCAAGGCATCGACAAAATCATTAAGACAAAAGCCGTGATTCTTGCCGCTGGCGGTTTCGAAGCCAACCCCCGCATGCGCTCGCAATATCTCGGTCCCGGCTGGGACCTAGCACGCGTTCGCGGCACCCCATACAACACTGGAGACGCTCTCGAATTCGCAATGCGCGATGTGAACGCCAAGCAGGCCGGCAACTGGTCCGGGTGCCATAGTACATGCTGGGATGCCAATGCACCGGCCAACAGCGGCGACCGCGCCATCTCCAACGAATTTACTAAGAGCGGATATCCGCTAGGTCTAATGTTGAACAACGGCGGCGAGCGCTTCGTTGATGAGGGTATTGATATGCGCAATTTCACCTATGCACGCTTTGGCCGCGCGATCCATGGGCAGCCTGACGGCGTGGCATTCCAGGTCTGGGATCAGCGCATGATTCCGTGGCTTCGGGACGAGGAGTACCGTGATGCGGCAGTGGAGAAAATTTGGGGCTCGACGCTTGAAGAGCTGGCAGAGAATTGTGCGCAGCGTGGGCTGAATGAGCCAGCGACTTTTGTCTCGACTATCAAGGAATATAACTTGGCCGTCTACGCGTCACAAAAGGAGAAGCCGAGCTTGGTTTGGGACCCCTCTGTGAAAGACGGCCTCTCAACTCAAAGTTCTGCGACGAAGCTAGCGCTACCCAAGTCGAACTGGGCACTCCCGGTTGACAAAGGTCCATTTATGGCGGTTAAGGTATGCTGCGGTATTACATTCACCTTCGGAGGCCTGTCGGTCAATCCGGCTAGCACGGCTGTCATCTCGCAATCAGGCCGTGAGGTTGGGGGTCTCTTCTGCGTAGGCGAGATGTTAGGAGGCCTGTTTTATGGCAATTATCCCGGGGGAAGTGGTTTGACGAGCGGTGCCGTCTTTGGACGGAGGGCGGGTGTTGCGGCAGCGAGGGTAGCTGGTGCAAAGGGAGTGGTAGCGACTGAGGTTGGTATCTCGTCGCGGTTATAGGTTCGTAGACTTTTGCATGTGGTAAATGTATATTTTTAGCTAAATCTTATACCGTTTGGATTGTTTTGTCTGATGTCTAATAATTTAATTGTTTTTAGTAGAAAAAGTCTTGCGGAGTCACCCTAATCATCAAAATCGGTATAGGTATCTACAAGGTTTGCACAGTCACATTCGAGGGCCTCAAAACAGCCCTAGTAGTTCACGAAAAGTTACCGGTGTAATTGAATTTCGGGAACGGCCTGCCGAGAAGAATATCTGAGTCGTTCAGATATTGCGGGGTTGGGGGGCGGAATGTGGGGATAAGTGAGGGGGGATTGACTACCCCGCAATGCTACCAGGTGACATCAGCTGCCTTCCGTAACTATGTTATGCTTGCTTCACTATTACAACGTATAATAAGACGCCCTACTCCTTATGTCATTCTTCTACGTCGGACAATACAACCTTTGTGACAGTGACAATGTTGAAAGAATTATTATCACTGTCTTTAGGCAGTGTTTTGCCTCTTGGAGCTGGTCTCTATGTTGTTTATAACTTGGTCTTGTGGCTCATTGATCCGCTACGCTGCGTCCCAGGGCCGCTTCTTGCACGATTCACACGTCTGTGGTATCTATATAAAATATACAAAGGCGATTTTGAGAAGACGAATGTCAGCCTCCATAAGAAGTATGGGCCAGTTGTGCGGATTGCGCCGAATGAGTATTCCATCGACGATGTTGAAGCTGCGAAAATAATCTACGGGCATGGAAATGCTTTTGTCAAGGTTCGATGGCCATCTCCAGCCTTTAATTTACTAATCTAACAGACTCACCAGGCTCCATGGTACTGGGCGTGGATGCCGCCAGATCCCAACAAGGCGTCCCTCTTTGCTGACCTCGATCCTCATCGCCATGGCGTACAACGCCGCAAGTTTGCATCCGCATACTCAATGAGCTCTCTTGTGGGCTACGAGCCGTTCGTTGATAACTGTAGCTCTCTGTTCGTTTCGCGCTTCCGTGAGATAGCCCAGACCGGTCGGAACGTGAACTTTGGGCATTGGTTCCAATGCTACGCATTTGATGTCATCGGCGAGATAACATTTGGAAAGCGCTTTGGCTTCCTTGACATGGGCGTGGACGAGGAAGGAGTCTTCGGCGCCATTGACTCACGGGGGTCGTACAGCACATACGTTGGTATCTTCCCAAAGTTACACAATATCCTCTTCCCTCTTCTTCCATCTACTGGCGGCCACGGATACGTCGCGGGTTATACCAAATCTCAGATTGCGTCACGAGAGGCGTTACTCAAAGACCCCAAAAGCCAAGACCGCGACGGCCCACCGGATTTTGTGTCTAAGTTTCTGGCTCTTCGTGCTGAAGACCCAGAGAAAATGACAACTAGTGACATATTTACCATCTGCCAGAGCAATATTGGGGCAGGTAGCGACACAACCGCCATCACGCTCTCCTCGGTCCTCTATCATCTCCTTAAACACCCTGCTACGTACAAGCGCCTCCAAGATGAAATCGACGCAGGCATAGCCGCAGGTGCCATCTCTGACCCTATCACTTTCAAAGAAGCTGCCCAACTGCCCTACCTGCAAGCCGTTATCAAAGAAGGCCTCCGGCTACACTCCGCTGCCGGATTACCTCTTGCGCGTGTAGTACCTTCCGGTGGTGCCACGCTTGCCGGGCATAAATTCCCCGCTGGCTGTACGGTCGGCATCAACGCCTGGGTGGCCCATCGGAATACTTCCGTGTACGGGGCTGGCGCAGATACATGGAGGCCAGAGCGCTGGCTAGAGATTGCAGAGAATTATCATGGGGCCAATGTTGAGCGTTATTTCTTTGCGTTTGGGATGGGTAGTCGGACGTGTATTGGAAAGAATTTGAGTTTGCTCGAGGTGAGCAAACTTATCCCGGAGGTAGTGAGGAGGTTTGAGTTTGTTCTGGATGATGAGGTGAGAAATAAAGAGTGGAGATCGGTGAGTAGGTGGTTTGTGAAGCCGGAGAACTTTTTCGGGATGGTGGTGGAGCGGAAAAGCTACACCAAGAACTAGGATTTGGGCGTGTACCTGTCTCCGGAATAGGTTGAGACTATACGGGATGTGGGGGGTTACGGATCCAAAAAAGAAACGGAGGAAAGGCTCGTCGGAAAGCTGGCAACGCAGTTCCTCCGAAGGACAATACCCAATCGGATCCGGAGACTTAAAGCGAGAATACGGGTAGCAGTGGCGGCAACGAATATAAAAATTAAAGTAGTAGTTCCATTAACGTACCTTTGGAACAAATTGCTCCGCAGTGTACTCATTCTTTTAGTGGTTGTGAACGCCGTCCGAACCTCGGGGGAAACAAAAGGTTGGTTCGAATTATAATATTGGCTAGAACTTGCCGATACATGATAGCCCACCCCACTTCCCGGTGGCCGGGGGAAGTAGCCTATTCCCACTCTTAAACAAAAACGTGTTTCTCAATTTATAATTGCGTGCTCTTTTGAACCCCCACATATTATATACTCTTAAATATTTACTTTAGATGTCAACATATCCTCAGGTCATATCCTATCTCCTACCAGCTAAACTTCTCACTAAACTACGATCTTCCATTTCGCGGAGATGTCAATCACAAACAAGATCGAGGATTTGTTGATAATCACAGAGGACATAGAGAACAACCTGGTTTTCGAAAAGAATGTTTCCGTACCTCTGAAAGATTCTCCTCTGCCCGTACGCTGCAATGTGTATCGGCCGCTATCCCAATCAGCAGATGAGAAGTTTCCAGTTTTGGTGACTTACGGGCCGTACGGGAAAGACATCCCTTATGACAAGTAAGGACCTTTCAGTTTATATAGCTTGTGATTCTATTATCGCGTTGTAATTGGATTGCCTACTAACAATTACGTCCAGTTTCTTTGCCCAATCATTCTCCGAGGTGAATCCCGAGCACAAGAGCAAGTACAGCGCGTGGGAGACACCCGACCCGGTGTTCTGGACGTCGAGGGGCTATGTGGTAGTTCGATGTGATGAACGAGGACTAGGTCAAAGTCCAGGCCTGCTGGATACAATGTCAAGAGGTACGAGCGAGTGCTTTTTCGATGTTGTCGAGTGGGCAGCGGAGCAGCCTTGGTCATCGGGTAAAGTGGGCTTGCTAGGAATAAGTTACTATGCAGGTATGTATCCCACCATGTTTCACAGTGCAAACCAGCTTATGGATATGAATAGGGAGTCAGTGGCGAGTGGCGGCACGTAGACCCAAGGGCCTCGCTGCAATAGTGCCATGGGAAGGCATGACGGACTACTATCGTGATCGGTGTCGACATGGAGGTATATTGTCAAACGACTTCATCAAATTTTGGTGGAATCGACAGGTTGTGACGAATCAGTACGGAAAACCTGGTCGGGCTTCATCCAAATGGGGCGAAGACACAGTTGAAGGTGATTTGCCTGAGGATGTGCTGATACAGAATCGAAATGATCAGAACGTCGACAACGAGAAGAATAGATTTCTAGACGATACTTACTACGCCTCCAAGGATTTTAACCTAGAGGATATTGAGGTTCCTATTTTGTCTGTGGCTAACTGGGGAGGGATATTGTTACATTTGAGAGGTTAGTGGTGCATCACCCATGACCTGTGAGCAATGTTTAACAGGTCCTACAGGTAACGTCAACGGGTACAAGTGGGCGGGGTCCAAACTGAAGTATCTTCGCTTTATTACTGGACGTCACGATCTGCCGTTCTACTACAAGGAGGAAGTCGAGGTTCAGAGGTCCTTCCTTGACGCCTTCCTTAAAGGTGACGATAGAGTTGGATGGTCTACTCCAGGCAAAGTCGCACCTGTGAGCATCATCCTACGCAAAGGTAACGTGGGATTCAATGACGCAGAGGCAGAAAAAGTGTACGAAAGGCGAGAAGAACCGGAATGGCCATTGGAGGGAACACAGTATACTAAGTTCTACCTTACACCTGAGAACGCCCTTTCTACCACTGCCCCGCTTGGTAGTGCTTCAACCATCTCATACGACGCCCTTGGAAATCTGTCAAATCCACAGCTAGTCCAATTCATCAGCGCTCCATTCGAGGCCGACACTGAGGTCACAGGGCATATAACTGCCCACTTAAACGTTTCATTAACACCGAATTCCGTTGCTACCGCCTCACAGAAGGACATCGACCTTTTTGTGACCATACGCTACATCGACCCGTCCGGAAACGAGGTCCACTACACTGGCACTGCTGGTGATCCTATTCCTCTGGCCAAAGGCTGGCTCCGTGTTTCATTGCGGAAGGTCGCCACGGACCATCCACGCCACAGCGAATACCAGCCGTACCGCGAGTACCGCTCAATCGATGTCCAGGAGGTCAAACCTAATGTGGCCTATGCAGTCGATGTCGAGGTCTGGCCAACAAACGTAATAGCCGAAAAGGGGGGCAGAATAGTATTCGAAATTTCCTCTGGAGACACACAGGGGAGTGGCATTTTTACGCACACAAATGGGAAAGACAGGTATGTCGTTACTTTTGCTCTGTGGCCCTTCTCCTTTTTGCCGTCAGCAATTTTGCTCTTTCATGCTAATTTCTTCAAAAGATCCAAGGATATTTTCTCCGGGACGAACAATCTCCATTTTGGAGAAGGCATAGACAACTATGTTACACTTCCGATTATACCTAGAAGATAGAAGGTCATATGAAGGCAGACATGGTTATAAATAGTTTGGTATCATAAAAGCCATAGGTTACAGCATTAATTTCAATACTATTATTATTCTACTTGAAACTTAAAATAAAAATGGATAATGTGATATAGCGAACGAAATCATTTTGACACTATATTAATAAATTCTCCACTATCTATGTTACATAGCAGCCACAGGAAGAGAGTTACCTATAATTTTTGCTGGGCAACTCAGTGTTTTATCAACTCATTTATTTCATTCTATAAACTAACCAAACCTATATCGATTGCGCTCCATCTCCCTGCCCGTCTCACTAGGCACTCTTTCTCACCCCCACCATACCCCCCAAATCTTCCTCCAACTTATTTCCATCCTCCAATTCGACTGGCGACGCCTCGGTCAAAACATACAACATTCTTGACCACTCCGTCTTACTGCAATTCCTCCAGGCGTGATTCGTGCCTCTCTGCACACAAATATCTCCTCGCCTCATTACTCTCTTCTCGCCTCCGTCCAAGATCAACTCTACCTCGCCCTCTAGCACGACTCCGTAATCCAAGCTGGTGGTTCGGTGCATAGGCGATAGCTCGCCCGGCATCATGTCGACGACGCGAAGGACGGTGCCATTGGGGACGACAAGGCCAGGGGGCTTTGCAAGGTACTCGCTATAGGTTTTAATGTCGGCGTTGGCACTAAATGAGACTGGGTACGCAGACGTGCAGTAGCCGAGGAAAAAATTGGCTACACCGGCGCTGGTCCACGAGGCGGTGTCGGAGATGGTGGTGTCGAGGAGTGCTGTGCCTGTTTCGGAGTTGGTTGTAATGTAGCGGTTGATGGGGGGGAGGGGGCTGGGTTTGACGTAGTTCGCCATTTTTGTGAAGGGATTAATTGAAGAAAAGGTAAAGACGAATTGATAAGCTGATTGAGGACAATGATCATTAAATTATCAGTGAGATTTTGAAATGAGATGACAGCGAATGTCAGTTGCTTTCAAAAGGTTAGAGATGCAGTGCGTGATGTTCCGGGCCACCCACCGGCCGGGTAGTGGGGGGCCGGCCCGAAGGTTGAGGAACTGGCTACCCGTCACGGACCCGAATTGGGACGACGTTAGCATTTTATTTAATCCTAGGCATTTTATTTGCCAATCGTATCGGGTTAATTATTGTAGGTTTCAACGGTATGAAGTATTGTGTCACTTGTGGACAAATCACGGAGAAGGTGGGTGAGTGTAGGTAGTGTTCGGGGGATACGGTGCGCGCGGTTCGAAAAATAAAAGTAAAGTTAAAAGCTACCATCTCGTAATAAAACTTCGCTGCCACTCGTAGTTATTCTTTGCTTAAACCCTTTCATTAAACTCAGAAAGCTCACATATGTCAACCGCCATGTTCGCGTCCCACTTTTCTGTCTCCAATATTCCATTCGGAATTGGAAGTAGTAAAGACCATCCCCACCGGTCTGCAGTTACCCGACTCGAAAATACGGTAATATACCTCGATGAACTCGCAAAACACGACCTCCTGTCTTCTTTGCCAAAAGAAGCACTTCATGCCTTCTCTCAGGTGCAGTTTTTTTAATCCATTCCGTTGAGTCATCTTTTTGAGACATGCCTAATTTATGAAGTCCGTTCTCAACGACTTTGCCGCGCTTCCTAGATCTATCCACCAACAAGCCAGGGCAACACTCCAGTCTCTATTCAAAGACCTCTTACATCTTTCCCAGCCGGATCTACAGCCAAACTTAAGGATGTTACCATGCATCTCCCCGTCTTGAGTCGCGACTTTACGGATTTCTCGTGTTCAAAGGACCATGTACTTAATGCTGGCGAAGCAATACAGAAGAAACGCTATCTTCCACCCGGATTTCTGCATTTCCCAATAGGCTATTCTGGGCGAACATCTTCATTAATTGTTTCAGGAACATCATTTGTAAGGCCCAAAGGACAATTCCGCGATGCTCAAGGCAGCATAAGATATGGACCAACAGAGCAGCTGGATTACGAGTTGGAGCTTGCCTGCATCGTCGGTAAGCCCACTAAGTTGGGTGAAACTGTAGCAAGCAAGGACGCCGATGACCACATATTTGGATATGTCCTTATGAATGACTGGAGTGGTAGGTTTGCCATCCTGGACCTCAAGGGATGTTTTATCTAACTACGATTCAGCTCGAGATATCCAAGGTTTGGAAATGCCCCCATTAGGTCCACTTAATGGGAAGAGCTTCGCCACATCGTTGTCGCCCTGGATAATCACATTGGATGCACTACAAGCCTCTGCAATCATAGGGCAGCCACGCGAGTTGCCGGTTGCATCATATCTCGTGGATCACAATCCCATTAATAGTTACGACATAGCCCTGCAGGCTGATCTTATAACCAGCGGCAAATCGACCACTATCTGTAAGAGCAACCTCAATGCAATGTATTGGACTATCCGAGATTTAGTCGTGCATCAGAGCAGTAATGGATGCTGCCTAAACACCGGCGACATCTTGGGTACAGGCACAATATCGGGACCGACAGAGGAGAGCCACGGATGCTTACTGGAACTTACTAAGGGTGGGCGAGACAGCTTTGAAATCAGCGATGGAAAATCAAGGGTTTACATTGAGGACGGTGATGAAATACAGATATCTGCATTGGCATCTAATGGTGTGGGTTTTGGAGAATGTACTGGGAAAGTTCTGCCAGCATATCTCTAATATTAAGCTACTAGTCATTATTGAATGTTTGGTGGTAGATAGGCTCGACGACCGCCCTTGTAAAAAGTGGTTACATATATTGGGGAGGATAATTCAAGGACAATTGACCACGCAATAATTATGCAATGGGCCATATACTGGATCGAAGCATCAGTGAAACTTATAAAGTCCCCCGTGCCAAATGGAACACTCCCGAAGCAAATTTTGCATTCCACGTGATGCTTGTTGTAGTAGCTACCTCTAGTGAACCCCACATTCCGAAGCCTGTGCCTGTCTATATGCAGATGCACCCCTGAGTTACCCCACGTTCCAAAAGTGAAGTGCAGGGGATCAAATATTACGGCTGGAGAGACTCAAAAAGAGTTAGATTGCCTGCTTTTCACCGTTCTTGAATTTGAAAATTTCCAGGGCTTTTTCTATCCTCCATCAAAAAGCGTGGACCATATTGCTGGTTGTATCTGTTTCTATCTATAAGATCTTACAATGCCAACATCCAACGTAAGTGAGCTTTTTTTTTTCTGAGTGCTTCACCAACTTTGTGTAGTAATCTCACTTTGGGCACTGTAGTCGTTAAGGATATCTAAATATCGATCATGAACGAGCTCTAACAAATGTCTAGGACCCAAAGTATTCGAGCGAGTCCCGTGTGCAAGAAATACTGGTTGGAAGCTTAGTTCCATTCACAATTGCTACCATGACTGTCGTTGCTCGTTTCTTCACTCGAGTATTTCTGACCTGCAATTGGGGCACGGATGATTAATGGATTGCAGTCGCTTGGGTAGATTGATTCACGACCGTATACGACAAATGAATGCTAAATATTCCGGCAGATTTTTGAGACAATTCTCATAGCCCTAAACTGCCTTCTCACGAGATACGGCGCCGGACACCATCAAGATACCATACCCGAGGAGCAATATCAGAAAGCACTGTTGATAGGCTTTTTCACTCGCCTCGTCTACCCACTTGCGCTGGGTACTACTAAGATTGCTATCTGTGCTTTGTTTTTGCGGATCTTCAGAAGCCACAAGAGAGGCCGATATGCAGTATATGGTTTTATGGCTTTCGTTGGTTCCTACACCACTTCAGTGATGTTTACAAGCATCTTTCAGTGTCGCCCTGTTAGCAAAGCTTGGCAGGTCGAGAGTTTGGGACAGTGTAGCAATTATCTTATCACACTTTTGGTAACTGGGATCTGTAACATCTTATGCGATGTCATACTTTTGTTCTTCATAATTCCCCACATTCGTAAGTTGGAGCTGCACACTAAACGAGACTAACGTAACTTATCTCTTCATAGTATCACTAAAAATTGACCGTGGTCAAAAGGCTGCGCTCTTGGCAATTGTGTCTCTTGCCTTACTTGTTATCGTGGCCGCAATTGTGCGCCTGACACGAGTCACTCAGTTCAACACTAGCGGTGATCAATTTTGTGAGTTATTTTGCCTTTTAGTTGACGTTCTACTCATGCAACATCGTGCTATTCTGTTCCGCATTACTGTTTTCAGGCGCATAACCATGATCTCGGTATATCTTACTAAGAGTTTCTGATAATAATAGGGGATGGAAGCGATATTACCACCTGGTCTGCTGTTGAAAGTTCCGTTGGGCTCATTTGTGCCTGTGCACCACCTCTCAAACCACTTTACCGTTTTTTGAGCTGTCGCACCCCTTCTGCAGTCAGTGGGTACAGCGATGTTAATGCCACACGCGCTCATCCGTACTACAATCATCCTCGCGACAATCTGCGTCGTACGCAAAGGTGTGGGGTGAACACGACACACAAATCTGGTACAGACATAGAGTCAACCACAGACCTGGTAGCTCCTATGCCTGTGTCGCAAAGCTATGCAATGGCCGTGACTACCGTAAGAGCAAAAATTACTTGTGCGAGTCCAACTTTTCCGTAGCAAATCCCCTCGGATTAAGCGGGCGTCCAGTTCCATAGTGTCCTTTAAATAGGGAGCATCGAGACAGCTTGGCGCACGTTCTCGTTCTTATTTAATTTATTGTTGTCCCAAAATCATTCACATTGAAAGCCTAAGCGCGTTGTGAAATAGCTTGTAGCTTCTCATCTAACTCTTCCAAGCGCTGCTCTTTGAGATCATAGGTTATGTTTACAATCATTATATTATGTTCATTTGAGCGAGCAATTGGACATCAGCCGTTCTTCTGCAAAGATGTATTAGGTACACCTGATAATGAGAACCAAGGCTAGTCCGGTACAGATATATTCATAGATCAATTCTCATTATTTAATCCCACCATAGATAAGCCTTATTCTATTGGACTTACACACCGGGAAAAGCGATTCTGAGGCAAACTGCCAAGGTCTCTCATCAAGTTCCCAATGTTCTCCACCAGCGGCGGCAAGGGCTCGCCCTTAAACGGAAAATTATTTCGATACAAGTCCCGGGCCATCTGCAGGACAGCGTTTGGATCGTTTAATTGAACATGTGCGCCGTCTTGAGCACCTGGCCGCTTTGACTGTTGGTTGAATACCACAGCTGTCAGGACTGGTGTAATCTGACGACCAGCAATGAATGAGCGAGCGCTCGAGGTCTCATCGCTGTTGAGAACGACAAAGGTGCTTTTGCCACTGGAATCCAGAGAGGCTGGGGTATGCCGATTTACCGAGCCATCTGTGTGGCCTTTGGAGATTGACAGATGCCCAAATGCCCATAGCGCAAGACTGGCAAAATACACAGCGATGGCGTAGAAATCCCGAAGCTCAGCCGGAGGCATCACTGCTGCCCAACGTAATACCTGACCCGCATGCCATACTGCCTTTCTTGCTTGCTCGGTGGAAGACCACCTGTCAAGGCTAACGAATGCCTTTGATGCTGCTTCCTCGCCATACTTGCCAGCGAAGCGCGTGAGTTCTTCGGCTGAGACATGAAGGATCATTAGTAGCAGCTCAATTATTACCAGTAGCTCGTATTGCGGTATTGGCTTGGCGACCAGAGCTTCCTCAAAGAGCTTCACTTGCTGGTAGAGTTCGCGCTGTTGTGTCATAAGCCATAGACGATGCACCGAATCTTTGTCCATGTCAATATCATAGAACTTCCAAGATTCTCTAAATGCCCAGATTTGGCTCCAGAAGCCGTGAGTTGCGGCTGTATAGCAGATGGCAACGTCAATTTCCGAGTGGAGGTGGTCTAGTATGCTCATATCGTGCATAACGTCAGTCAGTTGAATTGACTCTTGCGCCAGGGGAGGAACTCTTTGTTCCTGAAAACAAGATTTCCACTCTGTAGCGGAGCCGGCAAGGTAGAATATCCGAGCGGCTGGTAATGAGATTGTAATTTCCGTGACTGAGATCAGCGGATTTTTTTGAAGAGCAATTGACGCCCGAGTATCATGGAGAAATAAATGTATAGATAGTCTCAAGGATAGGTCAGTATTAGATATGGCCTTGTCAATAGGTTCTCGACTAACCTTTTGAATGACTCTCGTTGTATCCATTTCTTCCACTTTGTTTCGAGAACTTTCCCCTTGTCTGTCTCGTGAGGTATGAGACTTTGTGTGTCAGCCGTCGCCCCAAACATGCCACCACGACGCATCATCTATTTTCAATTAGCACGGAATCAATATCATAAAGACGCCTGGGTAGACATACTGTGATCAGAGGTTGCTCAAAACTCTCAGCGAGTTCCATTTGCCTTTGGAACCCACTCCATAGTCCCGCATCTAATGAAAGCATCCACGCCTGCAATGGCTGTAGGCTACGTGTATCACTATTCTGCCGTTCCCACTGTACTGCTTAGTCAATATAGTTCTATAATCGCAAATGAAAGTTCTTACCAGCTCTCCAAGCTTAATACGGACGACATCCTGAAGAACAAGGCCCATCTTCCATATTGCGGGCACAGCTATAACGGCTGAACCAGCAACCACCATGGCCAACGCTAATTCGGGGATGAATTCTAATACACTTGGTATGTGAATCCAGTTATCTACTTGATAAGTTTGCCGAACGAAAAAGGCTTCCACGACATGATTAATAACATCGACCGAGGCAAAATCAGGAATACGATTAGTATATTTGTCCATCGTCGCAACCAAATAAAACATCTTATCACGATCTGCTGATTTGATTGTAGGGAAGCCACAGCTTGGGACGTTAGGCGTTAGGCCCGAAGAGTTCGGAGTCAGTGCCGACGACATGCTGTCCTCGTCTAATGTTAAATTTTCTCCATTCTGAAGGACACGGTCTATTTGCCGCGGCGTCCAGAGCCACGGCGAGCGTTTGAAAGCAGCGTAGCCGGCGCGTACGTCACGAGTCGGCCTTGGGGATCGACCTGACGTTTCGTCGCCCGCAGATTCGTTATTATTATTCTCTATAATTGGCGGAGCCGAGAATATATCCATTTGCGTTTCCTGAAAAGAAAAGTTGAGGAGTTCTGTATCAAGGTTCTGATTATTGAAATCAGCTATGTAAGGCATAAACTGAACCTCATGCATGATATTGTCGAAGACGAGCTGGTTCTCATCCACAGACATAGAATGCATGTCGTAGGTCTCTACCTGAGCGGACACAGTTTCCACCCATGCTTGAGGGGCGACTTCATGATCCGTGGTACCGTTATGGATTTGAGGCTGGTTGGCGTGAAGGTTGGAGCCTTGGCTTACGTTAATGAGCCCAGTTGGCTGTTGTTCAATCGCAAAAGAGCCATTGGTGGGATGCTGTATCTGCAGCAGTTGTTCTTGATCATTCTCTTCGTCTTGATCCCCTTCTTCCACATCCCCATTTTCACCCTCGCCCTCTTCCTCTTCCTCTCCCTGTTGTTGTTGTTGTTGTTGTGGCCGATGTCGTGGTTGTAACCGCGATTGCTGCTGCTGTCTCCTCGATGGAAGCGGCTGCGTTGCTGTCATACTACTATCCCGGTCTAATATGTCGGGAGAGCGGCTTCGGGACGCTCCATTATCGGACATCTGCCATAACGTATTTTTCGATGTCAGGTTGGGCACCTCGCACGTGATGCCCTTACTCTGGCAGCGTCGGCATGGCTTGTTGTTTTCACAGCGGGCTTTTGCGGCGGCACATGCAACGCATGCTTGGCCTACCCGGTCGGTACGATTAATGGTGCCATGATCGGCCTCTGATCCGTCATCATTTCGGTTGTGCGTTATCATGTGTCGTGTCAGAAGGTCCGCTCTATTGAAGCTCTTCTGGCATCGCTGGCATAGATAACGCCGTGCGTTCTCATGGGTCATCAGATGGCGGCTTAGCCTGTCTGCACGCTCATATGTCCGTTGACAGATCCCGCATTGGTGCGTGACTGGTACCTTAGGATGGTGTCGCTGTCGTTTACGATTGGACCGACCGCCGCCGGCTTCTGTGCTGTCTAGCTCATCATTCCCATGGCCCATGCCCTCGGCATTTGAACCTGTCGGCATAGATCTCCGTCCAGCCGGGTCCTGCGTCGTCGATGCGTCAGACATCCTCTGGTTATTCCAACTTGGGCCGTGGAGTGGACGAGGAAGGTAGTTTCCGGCCGAAGGTGGTCCCGACGGTCAGGCTCGGAGGCTCAAAACTAAACAGAGCTGTCGTGGGACAATAAGAATTTATGTGGACTTCGTGCATTGTATGACCCACTCTAGTGCATAGCGCTAATGGCGGGGTAAAATTGGGGCATTTAGTATGGATCTATGCATCATGATTCCCCAACAGGGCTTCACAGTTACACCAACAATCATGAAATATAGTTAAACTGGTAAAGATATATTATGAGGTTATAGCTATCTTGTTTTTGCTTCCATTTTCCTTGTCGGCTTTCTCTTCACCACTGTTTTGCCTTTTACAGTTAACCTCGCTCTTGCTTTTAAAACTTTTGGACGATGATCGCATACTTATTCAGACAGCTTAGGATGCAGAGGCGTTATATTACTACCTATAAGGAAAGAGGAATGCTCTCAAAATTCTAAATTATTATCATTACCTACATACAGCAGATGATTTCGTGAGAGGGGAATATAACGGCGCATTCCATGGTTTAACTCGCTCCGCTTCCATGTAGCCTCCATCACGAGGAACCCATGGTTCCAAATCGCCAGTCTGAAAGTTTTACAACCCAGAGAGCGGATTGGGCTGAATATTTGGGACCAGACCGGACCATGGGGCGGTCTGGGGTCTGTCCCCCATGACGCACGCTACTTCCATGAACGCAGCCCCTCTAGTCTACGTCTGCGGGTTAGTGGTGAGGGAAGTGCATTTACACGTAAAGGGGACAATAATTGCTGCATTTTACAACACTAGTACTGGTGACTATATATTTTGTGTATGAAGGACCAGCACTTTTACCCTCAATGACCAGAGCTCGGACTCGGGTCGTTCATGTTCTCGCTTGCTCCACCGGCCCCTCTTCCTCACGCCTAATCCTTGCCGCTGGTACTCATGGTGTCAACCGACCGCAACCCCAGTCCCGGGTACTCCGCATCAATATCCCCCCCCACCGGACCCGGTACACATCACAGGACTTCACGCGGTATGTCTCAACTATGCACAGCAGTTGACCCGGCACAGCAGTTGACCCGGAGAGAAACCAAACATGGTTCATTGCCATTACCACCAGACCCATTGGGTGTTTGCAACGGGAGTTTTAATTCCGTTAGTCGCATATCCTGTAACTCCGAGGTTCCAGCTATATCAGCAGTGTTCAGAGTCTAGGATCAACAACATGATAATTACCTTCTCAGAATCGCCCCATTTGCTGCCGTAGACACGAACAGTTCGGTGCCGTATCTAACGTCCATCTCGACGACAAAACCCTTGTATACCTTCGCCGCGCCTTTTCGGGCTTGTGTCTATTGCAGTTTTCATACTTTACTTCTCGCCCATCTCAGAATCTCCGCCTGGTCTCTTGTCTGAACACAGCACAGTGATCATGGCTAAGTCTCTGCTTACTCCAGTACACTTCTTCTCCCATGGCTCCACTATGATGCTGGGTGAGGAGTCGGCGTCGGCCACCTACTGGAAGCAATGCGGCGATGAAGCCCTTGCAAACAATGTCCAGCACGTTGTCATGATGGTAAGTCTTGTCGTCTATCTCTAATTCCGTTATCTACTACGCAATCAAGGCTTTATGATTCACATCCATATCTTCTTTAGGGTGCACACTGGGCTACATCTGGCGACGAAATAGAAGTCGCCGCGAATCCCTCGCCCGCCAAATCCCCCGTTGCCTATGTTGACCCTGCAAAATACGTGGACTACGAGCTAGTGCCTGACCTTCCTATGGCCAGTCGATGTGTTGATCTACTGAAAGCTAGCGGACTGAAGGCCAAACTCAACGACAAGTTTGACTGGATTCATGATACCTATCTCATCCTTATCCGCATGTTCCCTGGTGGCTCTCCGCCCACGACGATTCTCAGTATGAATGCCCGCTACGATCCTCACTACCACGTGAAGGTAGGCTCAGCACTGCGTCCGCTGCGGAAAGAGAACGTTCTTTTCATTGGCACTGGTGGTGCCGTTCACAACTTGTACCGGAATAATTGGTTTCAGATGTTGCAATTCCGCGGTATGCCACGCTCATCCTTGAAGCACAATATTTCTAATATTTTGGAAAATCTAATGACTCTTCATCTAGATAATTTTGCCTTGGAAACACCACCTGACCGCGAAATGCTGGATTTCCGCCAGGAATTCGAAGATGCCATTACCAAGAACTCGGGCCCTGAGCTACGTCGGGCTATGACTATGCTCATGAAGGTCCCAAAGTACCGCGATGCACATGGCACCGATGATCATTTCATGGCGGCTATGTTTGTTGCTGGCTTATGTGGGTCTTTTGAAGACATTGGCTTGTCCGCGACGGTGGGCGCTGAGGACTGGGAGTTGCGGAATATGTGCAATACTCAGTTTACATTAGGAAACTGGCCAAAGGTCGGTGCAAGGAGTTGAATAGAATATTCCACGTTTAAAATAATCAGTTTATATCTTGGGTTATTACCTTACCTTTATTATATTTCATTCGAGACGAGACTCTTAATATATCGCATTTAATAATATTCAAAAATTAGGGTAGAATAGAGATAGATATTATGAATATGTCTCTACTAATACTTCCTTACGCCTGTGTTATAATTCACTTCTCTGATACATACCCCTTCACTTTAAATACATTTTGAGGTTTTATATCTTCAAGGGCAACAGCTATAGAGACTGCTGTTACTTAATCGACCTCCTCACCACCCAAACCCCCCCAATCACCGTCGAAATAATAACCGTCAAAACCAATCCTGCCCCTAGTAAAATTCCCTGCTCAAAAAATCCCAACTCACCCCCCTTTAGCTGTGCTTTCTTTGGTTTCAAAATCTTCACGGCTTTTCCATCTTTTCCCACCACCTTTCCTCGTAGTTTCACCAGAGCCGAGCTCTGTCCCGCAGGCTCGTAGAACCTAGAGAGTATGTCGTCTATTAGTGCGAGGTCGCTGGATGGTGCCGGAATGGCGATGTATTGTGGCCGCGGCGATGAGAACATGTTGCAGCTATATTTGTGGTTTGGTGGTGCGGAGACGGAGGTAATAGGGGCAGCAGGCCCGACAAGTATGTGGGAAGGGATAGAGTTGGCAAAACTCGTATGGGCATTGACATGCTGGAAGAGAAATTTGGCTGTTGCTGGGTCCGAGAAGGTGTAGAGTGCAAGAAGATCGGGGCTATATCATATTAGAAAGATCGAATATAATGGTTTTGGGGAAAAAAGGCAATTTACCTTAGTTTGCTGATGCTGACGCTGTCGACTAGGCTGCTCGATGAGACTATGGAGAGGCAATAGCCGCTGATCTTCATCTTGATCATAGGACAGCCCCTAGAAATTATCAGCACCGGAGAACGACGAAATGCTAACCGTATACATGAACGTTTTTAACGTGACCTACCTGTCATGAATATCCACAATCTTGAATAGTCCCGTTCCAGACGTGGTGACTTCGCCCTTCTCTTCCGCAGCTTTCAGAGCTTTCTTGGTCTCTAAGAAGTTGTTGTTCCGTACTACTTTCGATTTTGACACAGATGGAAAGAATTTCCCAGCATAACGGGAGCACGCCTCGGTAAACTCGCCCTTGATGAACTCATTGACAATAATCAAATCGGGGCTGTATGGTGAAGTTCCTTGAAAGGAGAAGCGCGCCTTAACGATAGTTTTTGCTGCAAATTCAATGTCGGTATCGCGATCAACGATCGCAATTGAACGCGCAGAAGGGTTTGAGCAAAGCTGGTCTACAGACGATACGTTGCTCTTTGTTGTTTGGTCGACAAGGAATACATGTTCCGGGCAGTAAAGAGTTGTGTTTATGACGCAGAATGTGTCAGGGTCTAACGATTTGGGTAGAATATCTTTCAGGACCGAGTCAACATTCAACATCGTATCTGCAAGCTGATGCAGAGTTCGTATTAATGACATGTCCTATCATGGTATTTGATTATATAATCTTACCTCTAGAGCTGTACAGCTCCCAGCCGCTATGGCAGTTACAAGCGGAACTATGATGGAATAGAACCGCGTGTGTGTCGTTGGACGAATAACAACCACACCCTTCCCAATTCTCCGACCCTGGTTGTTGGCCCCGGTAGCAATCAGATACTCCTGTTTGATTGATGCCTCAAAATCGAGCCCGTCGTATTGTTGTTCAATGGCATTCATGGTCAGCCAGAACTCTGCCTCCGACTCGAGGCTGGTAGCGGGGGAGCCAGCATCTGAGTCCTTAGAAATGGAAGACAAAATAGTAGCGGCATTTTCGCGGAGGCACAAATGAAGCTTTTGAATTTCGTTTTGCCTGTGCCTGACATTGTCAGTCCTGCCATCAATTGCGGCTGCGCGAAGCTGCTCGAGGCCGCTTAGAGAAGGCATTGCGAGAACACTTGTAGAAAAAAACGACAATGGACTTAAAACTCTGTGGTAGTATAAAACATAAATGGATATCAATCGTAAAATAGCATGGAACACCTGATTTACATCCTTTGAACTTTGTCGTTTGCCGCCAATTCCTGCCGTGCGATGGCAGTTGACGCATGATGCTTCCAGGCGACGGAATGTGGGGGTAGATTCGGAATACCCCAGTCCGGGACAGAATATGACCCGTCCCGATGGCCGCAATAGACAGTGAACGGAGGTGATAGAAACGGAGAAGCTGTTGTGAAATTTTCTTATGCGCAGACATTGGTGCCTAAACTGCAAACTGCGAGACTAACTTTTCATACATCTTGCTAATCCTGCGTATAGGACTGACAGAGACTCCTTTGGATTTGTTACTTTCCCCACGTTTATTTCTCCCATTCATCACGATGTCGGTCACGACGACAGAAAACCCCATCACCTATACTCTCCAAAGCACGCTACAGGATTACGAGGTTTACATCTCTGGAAACGACACCAACGAGGCCAATATTGATGCGTCGCTGAATCCCTCCTCAACAACTACACTCGTCCAGAATCCTCCTGGTTGGCCCCGTGACCACAATCGCATCCCCAACTATCGCCCAATAAATCGCCAATTAAACTTCGAGGAACGTCCCAACGGAAGTAATGGAATTGAACGAGCATTCCTCTTTGTAATGTTCACAGGAGTCGCCTTAAATGCAGTAAGTTTGTATATGTTTAAGAAACTACCGAGAGAGCTTATAGCAAACTAATCACTCAAACTCATAGGGCATGGCCCAGACGTGGGGCAGTACTGGAGGAAAAGTATTTACAAAGGTCTTCCGTTATGCGATCGGGGGGGAATGGTAGACTGCCAGGCAGAGTATCTAAGGAGCAAGCTATAGAACGATCAAATTCACGTCTTTCATTTAATCTCCACTACTATCAACCTTGCCTAACTTGCGGATCCACTTGAGTCTATTTGCGCTTTGTCTAGGGCAGAACGAGTATTCGATAAAGCTCCTCACGGAAATAAAAATACTACTTTAATTTTAGAATATGTCTGTTATAAAAGGGCAGCTTTTGCTTGACAGCTCCCCACCCTTCCCACTGTACCCCCCCCGCCTTTTCCCCGGTCCGGGTGATGTGGGGTAGGTTGTGTTCCTTGTCTCGCCAAGCATATAGTATTAGTTCCAATATTGCAAAATACGGGTCCGCACTCTACCAACATGCAATGGTATGAGGTACATCTGGATTGAAATGATTTATCTTTGCTTTATCCCATGTGTCTCCCTGATTTCCTTGCACTGATGACACAGAAGCAAATGTTCATACCCGGCCACACCCCATCGCCGTTACTTATACACATAATATCCTCGGAATCTGGACCCATACGACTCAACCGACTCACCTTCTATCATCATGCCTCCAAGAAATGATTTCTCCCAATGCACAGCTGGTGATCCAAAGGTCGGAAAGACCTGCAATGCTCCGTGTGAAGTCCGTTGTGCTAATACTATGTTCATCAGTTTTGGCCAGCATACATCAGACATTTGGCTCTCGCTAACATTTGCATCATGGTGTTTCTCGCAAACATGTACGCGGCAGGCATTACAACTGGGTTTGCCGATCTCGCCATGGAGTTTCACGTTAGCTACGCCCAGTTGGTGGACGTAATCTCTTATCCCGTGTTGGCACTCGGTGTCGGTAATGTTTTCTGGACACCAACTGCAGTTTGCTTAGGGAAGCGTCCAACCATCATTGTTGCTATTATTATTTTTCTAGCTGCTACCATTTGGACCATCAAGGCTGCAACGTTCCAAAGCCTAGTCGCTTCTCGGATCTTAGCTTGCTTCGCTGGTGGCAGCATTGATTCCCTTGGCCCTGCAATAGTTGCTGGTAAGTTTTCCCTAGCTTATTGAATAATATGGAGCTGACGCGCACCAGATCTATACATGGAGCGTTACTTTGCAACGGCCATGGCCATCTTCTCGATCTTTCTTGCCGGAGGATCTCAGATTGGACCTATGATTGCAGGCTTCATCATTACTGCTAAGGGTTGGAGATGGTTCTTCATCTTGTGCGCCATCCTTATTGGAGTTAATCTTGTCCTGATTTTGTTGTTCCTTCCCGAGACAAACTATCGACGTGTTATGTACGACGGAGAGACTGCGCAAGAAGCGGATAAGGTGGCTGTTCAGATGATTGAGTATAAAAATGAGGCAGGTAATGCGCCTGTAGCGACTACAGAATCTACTGGTTCGCAGGCACACAATTTGAACCCGCCTTACGCTGGGTCATATTGGAGGGATCTCGTCAGTTTCAAGAACCGCGGTACCGAGCCACGCGGACTCGTCGAATGGCCTCGACAATTCTCGCTCCCATTTCGCTTCATTTTGGTTCCACAGGTTTTCTTCGCAACCATTTCCTATGGTGTATTCCTTGGAGGGTAAGCACTACATTCCCGTCGTTCCTTCTTCATAACTAGACCTTTGTCAGCTTCGCATCCTAACAGAGTCTAGCGCCGTAATAATTGCCACAGTTGCCCCCCAGCTCCTGTCTCCCCCTCCCTACCTCTTCAAAGCATCCGGTATTGGTCTTTTCGCCCTCTCTTCTTTCCTTGGCATTGTCATAGCCTACCCCATCGCGGGGCCGTTTACCGATTATATGTCGCGCTTTCTTAGGCAACGATCTCACGGAGAGACCCACATCCCAGAGTATCGTATGCCGGCTCTACTCATGCCTTTTCTCATCGCTCCACCTGGTCTCCTCCTTTTCGCATACACCTTAGCTCACGGAGGCAGCGTATACGCCGCTGCGGCTGGTTACGCCATGCAGGTTTCTGCTCTAGTCTTTGTTCCGTCTGTTGTTCTGTCTGTTGTAGTTGATGGGTGGCCATCAACAGGGTCAGAAGCCTTGGTGCTTATCAATGCAGGCAAAAATGCCGTCGCCTTTGGGGTCACGCTTAGTATTCCAACCTGGCTTGCAATGGAAGGCTTGACCAAGATGTTCTGGGAGATGGCCGCAGTCCAATGGGCCGTTTTGGCATTAGCTGTGCCACTCTACGTCTTAGGCCCATGGGCAAGAAAGAAGACGTTTTGGCTGGTGTAGATAGTTCAATATGGAAACATTGCTCCCATGACAAGAACTGTCCATATCTTGTCAGAGTGTTATCTTCAATTCATCAGTTACTAACCTACCCTTTACTTTTCTGAATGTCGGATTCCTGTAGTGATTCTTCTGGTTTTGTCACCCTCATTGAATCCATGATCGACAGTTACCCCAGAGTGATAATTTTGGCGTCATGTCACGTCACATGGTTTGCGCTCTCTTCTCCGACTCAATAACTATAGCATTAAAGACACTGAGCGTAAGCGGTTTACCCCTACGGTGTCTTGAGTCCATTTCAATGGTCTGGGGTATATACATATCCAAATGTGTAAGTAACAAGGTCGCGTTTTGAAAAGATATCATATTTTATATAACTTATATCAATAACCTAACAAACTAAACAATATGTTTATACCGCTACATATCCCTAGAAGCTAAAACACCACTCTTAAGTACCTCAACGACCTTAACATTTCTCAAGCCTTCGATTATGTGTGATAGAGTAGGGAATGCTTGCACTAGCTCCTGCCCCTCGAGGTTCGTGAAGTTCACCTTCGCCAGGCCAGCCTTCCACTCTCTTTGTCCTTCCGAAGTAGGAAAAGGAGGGTACACGGAAACAGTTTCACTGTAGTCGTAGACATTTTCATTGCTAGACTTAATGGCATTCCAGTGAAGAGTGGGAGCCTGAGTGGTGGGCTCCGCTAATGGCACTTCAACCAGATCCTCTAGGGTCAAGGTGCAGAACTCAGTACCCTCCCACCCAGCACTAAGCGTATAGGAAGATGCTGTAGATGTGTCATCCAGAGTAGCAAAGACCTTGGAAAAGCCGAGCTCTTCCCTGCCAGTGATAATTGGGTCTGCTTTGTTCTCGAACATGACAGGAACAAAGTCGCCTTTCTTCCCGCCCCCGGTTGTGACTTCGCCATTGGTGGAGGCATCAGTCCCTGTCTTGTCACCACTGGTGACTTTGTGGATAAAAAGTGCGAAGAAGGAGTAGCCCCGACCACCAAGCCAGCTCAAGTTTGCTAGGCGCGTAACTGCAAAAGTGGCCGTAGCCCAGCTCCCGTCAGTGTCGATTGAAAGTTCTTTACTTGGTAAGAGCGTGCTAATGTAGCTTTTGTGTGTTTTAAATGTGATGTAGGATGTCTTGTATAAATGATCCCCTAAATTTCGTAGTCTCCCAGTGTGATCCTGTCTTGGACCAGGAGAAGGTCCAAACGAAAAGGGCGCTCGCCTGTATGTGGCGTTCCTAGCAAGCTCTCTGAGGAGAATTCCACGTGCATGATCGTAGGCATCGTGTCGGAAGTTTATCTCTGTGAATTGCATTGGGTCAATGACTTTTCCACCATTTTTACCCTTTGTTGTTTTAAAAGCTGCTTGTCGTGTAAAGTTTTGAACGAGTGTTGCGCGATCATAACGAGCCTGGACGTAGAGTTGGAGTCGACGTGGGACATCTGATGCTTGCGTACCAAGAGGGAAAAGTGCACCAAGCGCTGCACCATCCTCGATAGCTTGCGCACCACCCTGACCCTGGTGAGGAAGAAATGCATGGGCTGCATCTCCAAGCAGACATGCTTTCCCACGCACCCAATTGTCTTTTCCCAGCTCCTCGTGATCTAGCAATTTCCACAATTTGATCGTCTCAGCCGATGCCTTCGCAAGCAGAAGTCGCACATCCTCTGGGTAGGAGGAGAAACAGGATAGCATGCTGTCTTTAGATGCTGTCTGGTCCCAGTTATCCCCATCGGCTTCTGTTTCTTCGTCAGGGTGCAAGGCCACAAAGTTGATAAGTGTATTATTTCTGCATGGATAGATAACAATGCGTCGATCGGTGCCATATAAGAGACGCATCTCTCCTTTCTTCTCCAGGAAATGGGCAGTCTTAGCGTCGTCGCGGATGACATCGGCGGGTATCAAAAACCTGAAAGCACTAGAACCAGAGGGAGTTGGTAATGGGCAATCCTTAGCTATGGAAGATCTGAGCTTCGAGTGTACCCCATCAGCGCCAATAAGCAGATCTCCAGTATACGTGGATTCGTCCTCTAATGTAAAGGACGGTGTGTCAATGTCAATAGACACGACCTTACTTCGCAGGTTAAGGACAACAGGGAGCCCTTTCCCTTCCGGAGACGTAGCAATGTCTTTCAGTGCGTTGTGCAGGTCTACTCGATGTATCAACTGCCAAGGGTAAGGAAAGACAGAGGCCAGTGGTCTAACGTCTTTCTGAAAAACCATTTCTCCATTTGGTCGATATTCAGATACCCATTCTGTCTGGTTTGCTCCGTGGTCTTCTGGGATCATGCCCATCCTTCGCAGGAGACCATTCACGTTGCTTGGTATATGGATGGCAGCACCAGCCTCGGATGCAAATCTAGAGGATTCAAATATCTGTATTCTATATTAATGATATCTCTCGAGTAAAGTTTTAAGGGTTCTTCATACCTCAACTTGATGTCCTGCGCGACGCAAGAAGATGGCGGCCGATAAGCCACCAATTCCTCCGCCAGCCACTAATACTTTCAATGGCTTATACCCCTCTGAGATATTTTCATATTTCGACATTGCAACCAATTCTCGTGGAATATATCGTTAGCTCAAACGAAGCTTTCTTGGAATGGCTTGTCAATCTGCCAAGGAAGCAGAAATGTCAATATAAAAGAAAACAAATCTTCCGTGATGTCGAAACGGAATGTTTGCGATGAGATATAGGGACATATAGGTACCGGAGATTGGCGGGCATTAACACCAATCCGTAAGCTACGAGTGAGGCCGCTGGATGTGATTGATGGCCCGCATCCATGTACAGTTATGTGGTTTCCCCGCTCCGGCTGCGTCCATGTTTTGTTTAGTTCAGGCAGTATTACGGAAGAAACAATTATCCCCGAGTTGAGAGTCGAAGCCCAAACTTTACTCACCCACTCTGAGCCGGACGGCTCGTGTGGGGCCGTGTGGGTGCGGAGCCTTGGGCTCGAGGCCAATCGTACAATCACGCCCACCGGCTCTAAGGCCATGATAGTTTTATTATTATTATAATGGTAAAGTGACATGTAGAAGTAGGTATTTTATGGTTGATTTGGCGCAAAGCTCAAAATACTTTTGATGGGCAATGTACGTAGGTTGTGTACCATGCTACTTATAACCTAATATTTAGATGACTTACGCCGTATTGACATCCAGCTATGTGAGTACTCCGGCTATGTATAGAAGAGGACCAGTATTGTGTTAGCGGCGTTACAGAGACATCATAGGATATCCGATTCAGTCATACTTAAATACAACCTCATGTAATAAACCATTGATGCAATTCATTCTGAACTAGAGCTTAAAGGCTGTAGACCTAAACTAAATATGAATTTTTTAGTCATTGTTGAAAAGACTAGGCGATTGACATGATTCTTCTTTCTTTTTCTCCGCAGCTCAGTACTTCTTTACAATTTGTCTGCATACTTCCAGCAAACAAAGCATGAATCCGCTAACATCATTTTTCGAGTCATATATCGCATACGACGAGCGGTGACTGACAGACTTATGTGCAATATGGAGCCCCCTCGCTTGGGTTGATATACCCAAGATCGATGAAGGACTCGTAGTTCCAGTAATCACCTTGTACTCCCTCGCCCTCGACCGGAACATTGCCGTAAAACCTGGCCGTCCAGTATGCACTACCTTGGATGTATTTGTTAAAGGCATACAGACCAGTATTGAGATTCTTTCTCCGGTTTGCAAATTTGTTGTTGCTAGCCGTCTGGATGGACCACTCGCCGATCCAAACAGGGAACTTGCCATCGCCGGCAGAGGCCTTTGCGTCGGAGCAGATAACGGCAGAAACAGTATCAGAATCTGTGGGGCGACCGGCAAAATAATAGTTGTGCACGTCAAAGACGAGGTTGGTATTCGCTGGGAACTGTGGTGACCAATATGCTTCTCCTCTAAAGCTGCCTTGAAACATCAGGGGAATATTTATATTGGAGGCAACAATCCGTTGAATAACGCCCTTGATGTATTGCAAAGTCCATGCGGCTCCTGCATCCGACAGGGCCGCCGGGGTTCCGAAATACATCATATCTGGGTTGTCCACAGGCTCGTTGATGGGTTCAATGGTAAAGGATTGTGGAAAGCCGGAGCTTTGCACAAAGGCAATCACGGCGTCAATTGCCTTGTAGGAGTATGTCAAGGCAGTCTGGTTGTTGAACCAGCCGAAATGACCCTCGGCCTCACCAAACCCCATTCCATTCACACCACCAGGCAATGAGTGCACATCAACGATGATATGCATGTTGTACTTGTTGATAGCATATGTGGCAATATTCTTGAGGAATTGCTTCTGATTCCCGGTGTAAAGCTGAGTACCCGGAACCTTCACCCAAGCCGCATAGGTCGTTGGGATACGTAGAACGTTGACGCCAGCCGCAGCGAGCTTGTCAATAGTCGAAGGCGTAATATATGTCGCGTATCGCTGTTCGAGGACAGGGCCGCACTGAGTCCCCAGATGAGCACACAAGCCCCACTCGTCTAAAGCACCTCCGGAATTTTTGCTCCACCAGGTAGGGTCGATGACAGCTTCTTGTATCAGCCAGCCTCCAAGGTTGACTCCATTGCCTTTGGAAGTCTTCCAGTTAAAAGAGCTCGTCGATGGAACCCCCAATGCACCTGGGAGGGCAAGGCTGAGGAATAAGAGAACGTTTGACACAAGCATGGCAAAATAAGGTAAGTTAAATTCAGGTCTTAGGTGTTAATAACAACTGGTAGCTCATTATTCTTCCTAGGGATTTTATGCTAGTTATATATATAGTCAGAATATGTTACACTGAAGACAGCTGCTAATAAAAAAAAATCAAGAAAGGTCCACGTCGGTAACTAGTCAAAATTAGACAACTTTACGGAGACACATTGCAATGCAGTTGAGAATTTCCCAAGAACATGACGGGGCACGAAGTTCGTCACCCACTTGCCGGAATATTTTTTAGAGGCCCGAGGGGCAAAGATGTAGAGGATCAGGATTTAAAATTCTCAGTCCTAACAGAAGTCTAGCTAACGGTGAAGCTTGATTGAATAGCCACTCGGTTACCCCGCACTCTGTAAGGGTCTTAGGTGCTATATAAATATAGACTAGTTGAAACAATCTACCGTGGAGAAAGCGCATTTTCCGGTGGAAGACGCGGATAGAAACTGTGACCCGGCTCAGCTCGGTGTAGTTGCCGCCGACACTTGGAAGCATTGAGAGAAACTATAAACAAATTAAGTTAACTACCAGTGATTTAACCGTAAGTGTCAGACGTTGCCCCGGAATTTCCCCGGGTTTTTACTCGGGATAGAAAAATAAATGCGGGGAAGAATTAATAATTCATGTGTTATGGCGGCCTCATCACACATGCAGAATTTTCCTTCCCCAATGCCCTCTTTGCTATGCTGTCCTTCTCCCGCAGTCCTCTGGTTTGGGCGACGTAGTGACTATGGATTTTCTAGTTAAGTTCATAAGGCCGGTGAAGATTCGCGTGCACCCGGAGCCGTCGACGATGGTAGCGTGGCAGCGGTCATTGATGCAGTACGGGAGTTTGGGGATGTGGTGCATTTCCGACCTTGAAGGTTCGTTTCATTTCATTTTATTTGAGTTTGTTAGGAGATATTTGTTCTTAATGTCCATGTTTTCTAGGAATATGGAGTGTTGGAGATGGGCACGCGACGGTGAGATGGATGAATAAATCCCAACTTACACAAAACTAACATCTCACAAGGCAAGCGCGCCCAGAGGCCGAGGTAATGCACCGAGGCTGAAACATTAGATAAATGACCATCGGGTGATGGATCACTGGGTGAAGGACCATTGGGCCAGGGATCATTGAGTGACAGACCACTATGGTTATGAATGTGCATGTCTCATACCCTAACAAGATTTGCGATCATAGGCCATAGAGAAACCTTTTGCACTTCACTGTAGCTATCACCTCCTCCCTGAGCCTGCAAAATAAATGAATATTCTAGGCTTGCTTAGTTCCTCAACCACGAAGTCTAAAACCCAGGACTTGTCTTGAAGGGCAACTTTCGATGAAGCCTCGACACAATCTCCGTATAATCCTTCTCGTTCTCTGCGGTGATGAAGCCGTGTCTTACAAAAAAATCAATCATCACCATTGCACAGCTAGGCTTGAACTCGCCATTCCTCATCGCCTCCTTTACCTCGTCAACACCAAGCAAGTGAAAACTCTGTACGTCGTTGTCGACTGGCTTGAAAATCACATCCTCCCCTACCTCAAGGTCGTAAACGTACAGCACTCCCGGATTCATAAGCCCCAGTTCTCCGCCAGCCTTCTCGTCAGATATATTGAACCACGTTACAGTTCCCGCAGCCACTGTGTCTCGTCGTACAAGCTCCTCTGATAAAGCGGCCTCTTCATCGGCCTCACGAACAAGGCATTCAAAGGGCATCTCACCCCTTGCCACACCTCCAGCAACAGCGTTGTCTAGCATGTTCGGCCAGGTGGATTTCTTCGCATTTCTTCGCGGGATCCAGAACTTCATTCCCGACCTCGTACGTGTGTAGACGGTCATATGTGCCCCTCTTCCCACGATACCGAATAGTGAACTCGCAGACCGCTCAATACCAATGTCGAAACTTGCACCTACAATTGGAAATTGTTCATCGCGCTTCTTCCCCAGTCCAGGAAAAATCTTCTTCTCGCGGGCGAGATCGAGTTGGTCATCAATCGCTTTTTGACACGCTTCTTTCCAGTCTTCGCGATCCTGTTTGATCAGATGGACTTCTTTATGTGGGGTCGTAATGAGGCGGAAGTAGGGCGTCCATGGCATGCGTTGAACAACTGAGTCCAGGAGAAAGCCGTGCGGTTGAGGATCGTCGGGAAGGAAGAAAAGCCATAACGACTCTAGCTCTCTGTTGTAGGCATCGGTACGACATGGTTCGTAGTACGGGAAGCTAGGATTCGGGAAGCACTAGTAAGCCCAAGTCGATGGGGAGATGCGATGCGGGGACGGAACTTACTTATCACACTCGTGGACAATTTCGAGAATGCTCTTCATGGCTGTTGAGGATTAGGTAGGATACCTACCCAGGGCAGTCTTTGTAGGGAGGATTGAGGATAGATAGGGTCCGATTCAGAATCGGTTACGAGGAAATTTTGCGAACTTGGGCTTTTAGGCGGTGTTCGTGATATGAATACAACAACTTACATATCAGCGGGAATACCTGCAGCTAGCCGAGTAGGGCTAGCTCCGAGTATCCCTGCAGATATGGAGCTTGCGCTAAGATTAACCTATAAGCCTACGCCGAGTTAAGTCAGTATGCCGCTACTCGTTCAAGGCAGATTTCATCTTCGCAACTTTAACTTCACGTTCAAGTTATCCATTCGGAAGCGCCGAAGATTTCTTAACATCTTCAGCCCTCATCTTCGAGAGAGCCCTTCACCGGTTGCCACGTTCTGAGCAACCGCTAGATTGAGATTGGCCTGACACACATTCCGAGCGACTTTGCAAATTTGTTTGTGGAGGCAGTGTAATTGCCTGTTGTGTTACCGCGAACTGTATAGTATATGGGCCATAACGCCTCCAAACACAAAACTAGGATAATCGGTGTTGAACCTACAAAGCACTTTCGCTCGCACACATCATGCTGAAGGTTGCACTCTTCTGTGGTGGCTTGCAAAGGTGCAATTCCTAAACTATGTGGCCGTCCCATAAGAATCAGCCTTGCTGCTGATGTTGTATAGCCATGCTTGCCCAGTTCCTAATCCTACATTGATTATGGATGCCCTCTCGATTGCGACTGGAGTTGTGGCTTTGATAGGCGCTGTGAGCAAGACCATTCAGGCAGTTAAGATTGTGTATGGAGGCCCCGCTGAATTACAAGTCCTGTTCAATGAAGTTTCGGACCTCACTGCAATTCTCAATGATGTGGCGGCAATATTGGGTCAAATAGTGTCGGCTAGTGAAAATATCGATGGTTTGGACAATATTATCGTGTCGCTCCAGAAGTCGAGGGCTATACTACAAAGTTTGGATCAATTCATCCACCAGATGTTAGCCAGGGACAAAAATACAAAAATAGATGTTCCGGGCGGTATCTATCAGATGCGGAAACGAAGATGGCTTGTAGCACGCCGGAAAGTCATTACTTTTAGGAAACAATTGTCTGCCATGCGTGAAGAAATGATTGAGGTAATACACCTCGGAAACTTGTAAGGACGACTCTCCTGATACTTTCTTGTGTAGTCACTAAATGCCTAATCATCTAACAATGGCTCTATTAAATAGATCCATAGGGTCTCGTGTGGAACTACAACTAGCCAATTTCGTCACTTTTAGTGAGAATGCAATGAGAATGCTTACCGAGCAAAGCCAACGTATGAGAGGACTTGTACAGGATGTCGAAGGAATTAAGCAGTCTGTGGGTCAAAATATAGATCCAGAACGAGCAAAATCCACTTCCCAACAAGGCAGAGCAAGTCAGCCCCTGGATATACGAGACAACGTGATTCATGGAGATATCCAAGCGCAAGAGATCGAAGTGCAACTTCTCTGGCAACCCCCGTCTTGTTGCAGCAGAAATTGTTATTGCGCCTGCCACAACGTTTGCTACAATCGTAGTCCTCCATTCCTCGACCGACTCCTAGGAGTGCTCTTCTGGACCTACACCGGCCTGGCAACGATTAAACAAGCTTGTGATTCTTCAACCTGTGTCCGCAATGAGACCTTCGCAATGCAGATCTCATATTTTTTCCCTGCCTGGTATGTGAATAAAGCGTTTAACTTCACGTGCAAGTTTATACCACTAGGCGGACCTCAGGTCTCTCTAAGGACTTCTAGGATTGTCGATCAGTCGGCGTCAATCTTTCACTTCACACACATTGGAGATCTCAATTCCATAAAAAGTCTCTATTCCCAAGGGCTTGCTTCGTCCTTGGATGTATCACATAAGAAATGGAATACTCCCCTTCATGTGAGTCTATAGTAAGGCTGTTTTTCACGCGCTCACTAACCTTTCTCAAGTCGGCTGTGGTAAGGGGGGATGTCACACTGATCGATTTTTTTATTGCTACAGAAGCAGACAAAGACGCCCTGGACTTGGCCCATAGGTTTGCGTCTCTCCCATATTTAGTACGACAGCTAATGAAATCCAGAAGCCCGGCGTCTCTTGCGTGGGACATTATCCTATCACGATCCAAAAGCAATACTATCATTGAACACCTTGTCGGCTCGTTTGGCGATTCGAGATACATAGAATACTACCGTTTCTCTCAGCTCCACGAAGTAGTCTTAGATATAAAACATAGCAGCATTAAAGAGGCACTAAGTCGTGATCCTTCCTGGATTAACTGTACCGATACACACCAAAACACGCCTCTCCTGTTGGCAAGCCGTCGGGGAAACAATGCCCACGTTCAAACTCTACTACATTGTGGCGCCGATTCCAGTATCAAGAATGATGTAGGCGAAGACGCGCTTATCGAGTCCGTTTACTTCGGCCGTTTCGACTGTATGCTATCTCTTCTTCGAGCCAACGCACCTATAACTGAGGCTGCAGACGGAAAAAATATTCTTCATCACGCATGCAAACTGCGCGATGATCTCGCATACATCGAACCTATCATCGAAAGAGGCACAGATATAAGTCGCAGGGACTGTTTAAGTCGCTCACCCCTTGCACTCGCGTCTTCAATGAACCATTATCGCACAATCAAGTATCTTCTTGACCATGGTGCGGACATTGAAGTTAGGGATGCGTATGGCTCAACCCCACTCATGCGAGCAGTTCGCTACGGTGCACTTGAAGCTGCTACTCTGCTCTTCTCCTATGGGGCTGACATAACTGCGACTGATGTTGATAACCTCACCATCTTGCACAAAGTAGCGCTTAGCACCGATACCTCTATGATGAAACTCCTGCAGTCCCAAGATCTACGGGGTTTAGATCCAGACACACTAGATATTTCTAGGAGAACAGCGTACCACATGCTTGTGGAACAGAAACCGTGTGTGGAAACTCTGATTGCATTCACTGAGTTGCTAGATATTATAAGACGTGGTGCAGAGGTAGGTGAAGTCGTCGATCAAGTATTTGAAATGGAATTAGAATTAGAACCGGAGAAGTATCATACGTCTATGGAAAGTAGTTTGTACGAATTTGAGGACGCGCTAGAGTCATTTTGAGATATATATATATAAGTTATGTAACCTGCTTTAATCATGGTGGTTTTATATACAAAGCCTCCATAATGCCCCAAAGAAATCTTTTGTCCGTCTTCATAATCTGCCTTTAGGCCGTAATCCCTCGGTTCTCCTTCCACCTCTGCAACTTGCATCTCAATACATACACCCATTCACTCAAAAACATCCATAGCCAAAGTAAAATAAAGCAGAGAGACACCATTATTGACCCGAGTAAGCTTAATACACTGAACCAACGGAATGCTAGCCAGATAGATGCCCAGTGTGTCCCTGGGGTCTGTTCAGCTGCTAAAGCAACCTGCATCGAGTTTAAAACAGTAGTAATTACTGCAAAGACAAACAAGATGGGCCCGTACATCCTCGCGGAGTAATCGCCATACTCTCCATGTAGATTTTCGTAGTGAGATTTCCCCAGCAGAAATGGAGCATAGAGGTTAAGCCGCGATAGCCTAAGCTCCCCGTAGCAGTAGCGATTCGAAACATCCGAGTCTTTGATTTCAAGCACCGAAATAAATTCACAAAACTCTTCCCATTGTACATCCTTCGGAATAAGACTGAGGTGCTCTTGTTTGGCAATTATAAAGTCCGATTCATGCTGGATCAGATAGCGATAGGTTCGCAAAAACCCCAGGGCTGCCCTGCGTATTTCGTCTTGACCCTCGTAATTTATAAAAAATGTCCCCCAGACTGCATACGATAGAAGATACTTTGGGAGTGGCTTGATAAATATTCTGTCGTAAAACCACACCAGATGCAGCCGTGGTTTCTCTGTGACGATGATTTCTCGACCCTTAACTCGCTGACGATGGAGTGGGTTTACGTTCGAACTAGAGGGTGTTGACAAGATCCAAAGTTTCAAGGCAATTTTTTCCAGATCCTCGGCACAGAGGTCTGTTCTTTAGGCGCCCCTCGATCCGAAAGTTGAAAGCAACGTCAAATCTAAGCCTCCAAAGGCTGGGAAAAAAGGAAAATCTAAGCCTGCTAAGGCTCTGAACGACGGCAAATCCCTGCCTTCTGGGGCCGAGGATGAAGGCAAATCCGTGCCTCCTGTGGCCAGGGACGATGGCGAAACCGTGCCTCCTAAGGCCAGGGACAATGGCAAAGCCGTGCCTCCTCGGGCCAAGGACTATGGCAAATCGGTGCCCATAGCTAATGTCACCGGCATGAAATGTCTCTTCACACCAGACCCTGCAGCCTTCACTGAGGTTATCGAGTAAGTTGGGCCGTTTATGTGTATATACTATTCAGCTTTTTTAAGGAAACAACTTTAGTATCATTGCGATTCACGGCATTGGCGCCCATCCCGACGACACCTGGTGCAGCAAGGGAGGTGTCAACTGGCTTAGTGATGAGAGTATGCTGCGCTCCGTAGTACCAAACGCCCGAATACTACGATACGGATATGAGTCAGAGTGGTATGGAACCAGTGAAGGAGTAATCTGTACGGACACGTCGACGGTCGCAGGTCAATTCTTGGCAGCCTTGCCCGTGTTGCAGAAGGTAGGCTGCATACCCTACTATAGTGAAGCTTTCCATAGTTAACTTCTAGTCTCCTCAGGAAGTTTCATATCGGCCTATTATACTTATAGCACACTGCTTCGGTGGTTTGGTGGCTCTAAAGGTTAGTTTAGCTAGGTTAATTCTCTCCGCGCCTAACTCATCATTAGGCACTCCTCAGTGCAAGAGATGACAACGGTAGCGATGGCTTGCCGAGGTGGGGTCGTATCTTCGACTCTACTACTGGGATTATATTCCTAGGCACGCCTTTTAGAGGTTCAGACATGAATATAAATGAGATGCTCAACTTTGTGACGAGTCGACATGAGGGAGTACAGGGCGAAGTCCTCCGGGTGCTTCAAGGAGACGATGGATACCTTAAAGATCTAGTAAATCGATTTGGGATGACGCGGAAACTTCCAAACAGCGCTAAAGTTGCCTGTTTCTACGAGTTGAAACAAAGCAATGTTGGAGCTATCGTGCGCGACCCCAAAAAATAAATGGTGTGTTTATCTGTCGTATATTGGAAGTTACTAATTTTATGATAGAAAATTGTCGTAAACAAGAGCTCTGGCTGTCTCGATTCAACGGAGAAGTACTCTCTCAGTCGAGATCATTTTCAGATGAACAAATTTGATAAGTTCGACGATGAAGATTTTAGTATTGTGCGCAACGAGGTCACAGACATGATGAAAGAGGCGCCTAGAATATTTCTTGCCCGTTGCCGCAGTAAAAAAACCCAAGATCGGAGGTTTACGCACCCCGGTAAGCTTCCAGACGGGGGGAATATTTCAAGGAAGCCCATCCCGAAAGGTTTTTCTTGCAGTATCTGACTTCAGCTTCCTATGAGTTATACGAAGCAATATACAATGCATGCATGTCCGAAGGTGGAAACGGTGGCGAGAATATCGATTGTAGGTGCTTTTATCAAACCCGTACATTGAACCTATAAGGATAAGGTCGCTGGGAGATATCACTAATGCTAATTCCTCTCAAGTCTTTTCGTTTCTCCTCGAGCTAGAACGATTCGGGGTCAGAAGTGAGGAAATAAAAGAGCTCTGGACAAGCCTTCCCTATACCAAAGAACTCCCCCTTCAACCATTACACTCAAAAGGATATACGATGGCTATACTATACATGGTTCATATGAAAATTTGCGAGGAAAGACGACCCGATGACTTAAGGGGGGGACCTGAGACGGAAAAGCGCCTCCGACTTCTACAAAACTACGCAATCTGGCTACCATGTCTATGCAGAGGCCAATGTGGTCTACAATGGACTTTTGCAAATGATAAGGGTTTATTTATAGGTAAGGGAAGTGCGCGTTGTGAGATAAATATAGGGGGCGATAGTGGTGACAAGGCCTTCGCAGCGACCAAAGACAGCTGGGAAGCTGGCTAGACACCTGTTACTTGAGGCTTCTTATAACCTCGCATGGAGCTCGAGCTACCACTAAGGAGATAGAGTTTAGCCGGTGGTGCTGCAGATGATCGTTCCCCAGCGATTAGTTATGGCAAACGACCTCAGTTGGAACTACTATGCCCAAGGACATTTCATGAAGCTGCTAAATCAATCGTGATGTATTACAGTTACTATACAATTTCAACATAATCATTTGCTAAATTCTAATCGATCTTCAATATCTACCACTTCTGCCTTGCCCCTTACTCCCTTCAATACTGCGGTGGGTACTGTGGTGGTGGCGGATACCCTCCCTGCTGCTGATAACCACCCCCACCAGGCGGCGGCGGGTATCCCCCCTGCGGTGGGTACTGTCCCTGTCCACCCTGTTGGCCCTGATGTCCTCCATCATGTTTCGTTCCACCCTGCTGTCCGCCATACAACCCCCCCTCATGCGATCTCCCAAAGTGATGCTTCCCCTCCGGCTTCGGCAAGTTCCCTGGCGCTGTCCCACCCTGCTGCGCTCCCGGGAAGCCGCCCGGCGTATGCTGTCCATACTGCTGGTGGGGAGGCTGCTGGCCGTACGCACCTGGAACTGGGGGCGGGGCACCGTACTGGTGTTGGTCCTGGCCGTAGGGCTGCTGCTGCGGTGGGGCTTGGCCGTAGGGCTGCTGTTGTGGTGGTGGTGGCGGGTACTGCTGCTGCTGGGAGTTGTAGTTTGTGTTTGGTGGGGGACCGCCGTAGGGAGGTTGCTGTTGCTGCTGGCTGCTGTTATATTTGTTATCGCTGCCGTATTTGTTATCGCTGCTGTACTTGTTGTCGCTGCCGTATTTGGAGTCTTGTCCCTGGGCGCCGCCGTATGTGGACGTCGATGATGAACCACCAGGGTTGTACGCAGGAGGCGGTGCCTGTCCCTGATAACTGCCCTGCTGGTCGCTGCCAGAATATCCATACCCGCCCTGTCCCTGCTGTCCATGCTACCACAACTGTTAATACTCACTCCTCGAATCGAATTGAGAAAAACTCACAGTTCCGCCCATAAGTCCACCAACCATCCCCATCAGTCCTCCTCCGCCGCTACTTCCCTGTTGCTGATGGGCACCACTGTAGTTGCCAGTCTGGTCGCCGCTATAATTCCCGCTCTGGTGCTGCGACGACCCTCCATACTGTCCCTGGCTCTGGCTCTGGCTGTTCTGCTTCCCACCTCCCAAGAAGCTGCTAGCCATCCCAGCCAGGCCGCCTGATCCTCCACTGCCGCTGCTGCTGCTTTGCTTTCCGCCTCCTAGTAACGACCCAGCGAGGCCAGCAAGTCCACCGCTACCGCTGCTGCTGCTTTGTTTCCCACCTCCCAGCAAAGACCCCGCCATCCCGACGAGTCCGCTGCTACCACTGCTCTGTTTTCCCGACCCGGATCCCATGGCGTATTTCATGGCCATGCTCTGATATCCGTTAGCTTCTCTCCCACCGCTTGATGTCCACCGCGGAGAACCAGGGAATACATACACCCAATCCTCTCTCTCCCTCTGGCCCATCCCCCCCCATGCCCCTCTCGCCCTCTCCGGGTTGCTGCTGCTGTCCAAAGCCAGAATTCGAGCGCTCTTCATGCGGCGTGCTCGAGGAGCTGGCCATAGGCACATCCCAGCGCGTCTGCCGGGTAGAGAGCTCGACGAAGTAGTATTTCCCCGACTCGGCATCCCACTGAGCGATCCATCCCGCTGGCAGCGCCGGGGGCTCGTGCGAGGGTCCTTCGTTCATTGTTGCGATTGTTTTGATTGAGGCTTCGTTTATTCGTTTCTCTGGGTTCGTTGGGTAGAGTTTCGTGAACTCAAGTATTGTCAGGGTCTTGATTGTATCCGTCGCACGTCACAGGGTTTATCTGTGCTATAGTTCTCAAACTCAATCTCTCTCTTGATCGATTCTCTACAAACAGGTCAGGTCAAAATCGTAAAGAACCTCTTCTTCAATAAACCCACAAAATCCCAAGACCCTTAGACTAGATCCGGCGAGTGGTCGGCCTATAAGGTTGATAGTAAAGTTGAGTTTCCCGGTTGTTGTCTGGAGTGGGAGGGAGTGGTCGCAGCCCCGCTAATGTGGCGCACACGTAAAGGTTGGTGGTGGGAGGTGCACAGCCTCATCGCTTACGCCACGAACGCCAAGGCTGATATCACGCCGCGACTGACCATACGGCCGCTGGTGAAAAAGTAGGCAGCAAAGGGGAGCCAAGGGAAGCTATTAGTTCTATGGCAGGGAGGTCTAAATGGCGCTTGAAAAGGGTTCAGCTATGCAGGCCATGCGCGGGATAGGTGGTGCGCGGCTGTGGAGGCTGGAGGGTTTGTTCGTTCAGCTGTGGCTGCATTTTTAATTTTGGCGCTTGAGCAATGGCCTTGGTCGGGGGTGTATTTATGATAGGAACTGGCAAAGCAGACGTCTCTCATGGAGTCTAATATACATTTCACTTCTAATAGCTCCCTTGCGTTGAGACGCGAATAGCCGGTAGACACGGTGCACAGCGCAGCGACTTTAGATACCGGAATGCCGGAGGAGAGCTCCCCCAAGGCTCCCGCAGGTCGTAAAGTTAAAACAGCTTCACTGGGCGCGTATATATACTTAAATTAGAGAATGTCCCATTTGATGGTGTGAGGGCTGGAAAACTGCTGGAAATGGTAGCGATGATTTTCCCGCAATGTTCGGAAGCGTATCCGACGATTTCCCCGCACTGGCAGTTAAACACGGCATCTAACACTGGCGGTCAACTCCGAAGAGCACTGCACCATAGTGTTGGTGCAATATGCGACGCCTGTACCTAGCCGAAGCTGTGGGACGAAAGTATAGGCGAGGGTTTCGGCATATGTAAGTCTCAAACTCGGCATCGGATAGCACACTCGAGTATGTTGTAGATATAAAGGCGGATATCCGCTCTTCAGCGAAGCCACGCGCGGAAGATTATTAATCACCTTTAAACTGTTATCCTTATATCCCCTTCCCCTGGTATCCCGGAAACATGACCCAGCACGTCGACGTCCTGATCTGTGGTAGTGGCTCTGCTGGACTGTGCGCTGCAGCATGGCTGGCCCGATGTGGTCTTCGGTGCAAAGTCCTCGAATCACAGCCCGGGCCATTGAAAATAGGGAAAGCCGACGGCGTACAATGTCGCACAGTTGAAGTCTTTGAAAGTTTTGGTATCGCCGAGGAGATGCTTCGGGAAGCCTACCATGTGTTAGAAGTTAATTTCTGGGGGTCTAACGCAGATGGAAATCTGGTTTGGACTGGTAGGACGGCGGATACCGCGCCAGGACTATCACACCAGCCACACTTGATCTTGAATCAGGCACGGGTTAATGGTTTGTTGCTTGAGGTGATGGAAAGGTTTAATGGGCAGCGCGTGGATTATGGTTATGAGGTCAAGGGAGTACAGGTTGATAGTGGGGAAGCTGCTAATTCGGAAGCTTACCCTGTGACTGTTGTCACCGTAAAAGAAGGAGTGGAGGAAACTTTCAAGGCAAAGTATGCCCTGGTAAGTGGTCTATATCCCTAATACGGTATTATTTCTCATCCTAGCAGGCTTGTGATGGCGCACACAGCGCTGTGCGCAGATCTCTTGGTTATAAGATGGTTGGCGATAGCAGTGATGTTGTGTGGGGCGTAATGGACGTGTTTCCACGAACGAACTTCCCTGACATCCGCAAAAAAGCAACTCTCCAGTCTAAGTCAGGAAGTCTTTTAATAATCCCGCGCGAAGGTGGCTCCATGGTACGCTTCTATATTGAGTTGCCAGCCGGAACAGCAGCCAAGGACGTCCGGCTCTCCGAACTGCACTCTACCGCGTCGCGAATTTTCCATCCCTATCAGATTGAAATCGCAGAAACTTTCTGGTGGTCAGCGTACGCTATTGGCCAGCGCCAGGCAGACTTCTTCTCTAAGGACAATCGCGTCTTCCTCACCGGCGACGCCTGCCATACGCATTCGCCAAAAGCGGGGCAGGGTATGAACACGAGTCTGCAAGATGGATACAACATTGGCTGGAAGCTCGCGCAGGTCCTGAAAGGCCAATCTCCGCCAGATCTGCTTGAGACGTACGTCCAGGAGCGCCAGAAAGTGGCTGCTGACCTGATTAACTTCGACCGTGCATTCGTAAAGGCTTTTAGCTCAAAGGCGGCGAAAGAAGATGGCTCAACCGAGTTTAAAGAGCATTTTATTAAGGCCGGACAGTATACAGCGGGCTTGACAGCAAAATACGGAGACTCGCAAATTACGAATGCAAAGGACAGCATGCAGAGTCTGGCAGCTAATCTCGTAGTAGGGATGCGCTTCCCGAGCGCACAGGTGGTGAGGTTCTGCGATGCAAAAGCAATGCAGCTTGTGAAAGCTTTGCCGTCGGATGGGCGCTGGCGGGTTGTTATCTTCGCGGGGGACATAAAACAGCCTGAAAGTGCCGCTAGACTTGAAGAGCTGGGAGCCTATCTTTATTCCTCCGGTGGTCCCATTAGATCTCATACACCTGTGTCTGCAGATATCGACTCGTTCATTGAGCCAATCGTGGTTCTCTCAGGCCAGCGTGTCGACATCCTGCAGGAGCAAATCCCGGATTGCTTTTCGCCTATAACTGGGAAGTGGAAAATGCGAGGTTCGTGATCTCCTTTCGAAAATGGATGGATAAGGCTGACAATGTTTCTATGATAGATTTACATAAAGTATATTTTGACGATGAGAGCTACAATTCGGGGCATGGAAAGGCATATGAGTTCTATGGTATTGAGCCAAGCAAGGGCGCGGTGGCAATTGTGAGGCCGGATCATTGTCGGTGTTCCCCTTTCCTTTTTCCCCTGACTATGTCGGTGCATGGAAAGACACGGCGCTAATGGAAATAGATATCTCAATGATCACTAAGATTGAGAATCACGAGGCTATTGGAGACTTCTTTAGAGGATTCACTCTCCGTGCGTCGTGATGCAGTTCAACATTTAAAATTGATATCAGTGGTGTTCTGAAGTTTGATTTAGTCAAACCATGAAAGAGAGCATCAATAGGGCAGTTCAGTCCCAAGAACGATTTTCTGGTATTTCATAAGAAAGGAAAAGAAAACTTTAGACACTATTGTACTTTAAATTATGGATATGTTGGAGATAGTTCTAATTTTAATATTTATGTATTCCACGCTTCAGCTAAATTAATTTGACTCTAAAATGTTTGTAAAATCTTTACATCTTTAAATATAATATTATTTAAACTAACAGTACAAATGATAGAAAGAATTCCGCGATAATTACTTGCATATGGTAGTACAAAACAAATCATATTTTTCTACTTATAACCCGCTTTGTACAGCTAATTCCCTGATACTACTAACTCCGTTCTGGCCAGGCATCGAACAGCCCCTCGTGAACCATTACGTTTCCAAACTTCACCTCCCCTTCCCCATCATGAACGAACCGAATCTCTTTCGAGGCCGCATACCATGATCTATTAACGTCAGTGTTTACAATATAACAGAGAAGTTACAGTGTTACTTACCGGGCCCAAGTGCTGATGGCAAACCTGCCATTTGCATGGACCTCCACGATCGAATTATCAACGACGATAGTTAGTTCCAGCGTCTCTATCCGCTCCTCGCCCTTCTCCATAATATCAAACAAACGCAATTTACCGCTCTCGTTGCGGGAGTCGATCCCGTCCGTCGTCGAGGACGCAGCACTAGAATTGGTCCGATCTATGATGATCGACTCGTTAGAGAATTGGTAGTAGATCTTAGTCGTCTCGAACTCCGAGGACAGGACTTCGAAGCCAGCCTTAAGATCCGATCCGCGGGCCGATGTGGGGAACGAGAGTGACGCGGTCAGGACGTAAAATTTCGATTTTGGACAGTGCTGGAAGGCCACTGGTCCTGGTGAGCTCAGCGTCTGGCCGGGCTCAGTAAACGATCTGCCACTCGTCAATTGAGTCATGGTCTCCCGAGCAATCTCTTGCTTTAGCGTAGTGAGCTCAAGGACGCCTAAGTTGCTGCTTGCAACTCGCCACGATCCTGTCTCGCGAGAGAGCTCGTTATCCACCACATTAGATATCGTTCCAACACTTAGCTCCCGGGGAAGCAATAACGCACCAGTCCAGTTCTGCTGCAAGGTGGGAAAGTTATGCGTGCCATAAAAGTCACCAGTAAGCCACACGTATGTTATGAACCGATCTGGCGAGTGGCTTTTGATTGACGCCTTCGAATTTGCAGGCAATTCTTTCCCGGCAGCAGCATATGCTGATGCACCACAGTCTAGAAAGCCCGCCATGGTCGGCGTGAACTTGACCGCTCCATCTTGAAGGGTAACGTTGCCTGCTGCCCAGAGCATTTGTCGCGAGTCCGAGACCTCTGGTACAATAGGCTCAAACGACCATTCTGCGCCAATTGTAGTGAAGACTTCGCCCTCGGCGTTATAGCCGTTCTCATTAAGGCTGAATATATTAGACACTTCAAAGTTAAACCCCCATTGGCCAGCCCAGTCACCATTTCCCCAAGTCGAGTTCGCTGCTTCGTGCCACCACTCGCCGAGGTATTCCCAGTACTGGAAGTCGGGATCGTGTTGGCGGTAGAGGAATTGGGAGGGGCCAACTCCGTGCACACCTCCCGAGATAACGGTATACCATGTCTGTGGGTTGCTCTCGAGGAGCGAGTCTAGTTTGGCATTTTGAAAGACGAACGGGTCGCGAAAACCTGTTACATTAACAGCGAAGGGCGCGGAGGGAATAGCTGGTCCTTGACGCAATTTGGTAAAGTTGCGACCGCCGTCATAGGACACTGCTAAAGACTGGGTCTCGCTTCCTCTTGTATAAGGGATAGTCCATTGGATGGGCAGATATGAGACCGAAGTGTATAGTAGAGTCGGCTTGCCCAGTATTCCTGCCGGAATGACGGAGCCATCAAAGACGGCGATGGGATCGTTTACTCCACCTGCAACGATAAACGGTCGTCCATGGGGATTCAGGTCGTGGTATGTGACAAGGTCATCAGTTGTAGCTCCAGAAGCACCACTGTGCAACCAACCAACGTGGAAAAGTCCTGTGTTGGGATCAGTGTAGTGCATACAAGGGTCACCAATTTGGCCAGATGGCGGAAGAACGTGGGCCTTAGGTCTCCATGTTTCGAACAAGCTAGAATTGGCAAGTGTAGAGAGGTTGGGCGGTGCCTGGTTGTAGTTGATGGAGTGACGTTCGCCTTTGGTCCGTTGTGAGACAGCTGAACTAGCTGCAGAGATAGCTGGAAAAGCTGCAACAACCAACGATAATTTCATGGTAACAAGCTATACAGAGTATTCCGCAGGTGAGTATTCCGCAGGTGAGTATTCCGCAGGTTTCCAGCGGATACTACATCGTCTTTATATGATATTCTATGCCTAGGGAGTTCTCACGGCAGAATGATTGCGAAGTATGGGCATTGCCAGAAGCGGCGATACTTCGGTAGCTTAGAAGTGGAGAACCCCACTTGTAGAGATCTCGAGTCCCCCGCATCTTGAGTCTGGAGATCTTGCGTTAATGGATCCGCCGAATAATACAGCCGTACTAGATAAAATGCCAATAAAATGTATAAGACGTACAGTACTCCGCATCTAAGAAAGTGTGGAGCACAGTTATATGTCATTGGTTTGAGGTATACGGAGACTTCCATATACCGAACCAAAAGTTCGGCAAATATACGGATCAGTAACCCAAAGTAGGCCGCAAGGGAGTTATTAGCTCTATGCTAGGGGTATGTAAACAGAAAATGGTTCAGTCGTACGGGCCTGGTGCGGGATATCCCATGCACGGCTGTGGGGGCTGGAGCGAAGATGGTGTGGTGTGGTTTACTCAGTCAGCCGCGGCATTCATTAACTTTTGATGCCCTCGAGATGTTTGCGCGCTGCCAAGAAGCCACATCAATTGTATCATGGCGACTACTTCGACATGCAAAAGGCGAAGTGGATATTGTGGACGCGCGCGTTTTTGATTCTACAATGCCGAAGGGAGGCTGCCGCAAGGCTCCCGCGGGTCGAAGAGGAAAAGTCGTTCGAATGGCTCTACAAAGCGCGCGCCTGTATTCCTGGATCAGACAACACTCTGGAAAGAAAATATTTCTAACCTTATTATATTACTCGCCAATTCTTCCCGCTGTCGACACAGTGGCGTAAATGTCCCGCCCCTTGTCGCCCGGGTTACTGGCTCGCTTTAGAGACGGCTGTCGCGGATAAGCGCCTGTATCATCAGAAAAATGAGACCGAGCAAAACACTACCAATAACGAGCTCCCTATATAACCAAAATACGTGTCTCTTGTTATTTGAGCCTCATCCCCACTTTGATAGAGCCAGTAATGTTGTACTCGAGCTGCGACACGGGCCGCAGCCTTGTCGGAGAGTTATTTTTACATGCGGCTGGATTATACCATTGTGGCGTTAATTGAAGCATGGAAGTCCGCTTTCTCCGCCATTTCAATAATTTCTCGTCGCCAGCGATGGCATAAAGACGTCTCGATTTCTTGTCTTCGTTAATTTCTTGTCACCGGCGATTCCTTGCTTTTTTGTCTCCTTCAGTTTTTTATTATCAGTCACTCTTTTTTTTTACACTTTCTACAGCCTATCAATCGAGGCAGGCCTCTATATTTTCTGGCCTTCGCAACTTATACTTTATAATATACTCTCCGCAAGCCGCAATTCTTTTCCATAATATGGCTATTACGGACCTCTCAACCCCGTAAGGCGACCTTCAAGGGTGTCACTTGTGGGTGATTATGTGAGGCATTGGCGTGGAGAAGTGAGGGGTTCGCGGGGTCAATGGTAGTGAGGATCGAGGTGGTGATGAGGGTACCTGGTTCTTTAGAATAGGATGGAATGAATATTCGGATTATAACTTGCAATGAAAAAGCCTTGGACTAATGAATATTAACATTTTGTCATTTTGTCATATCGCCATCCGCGGCAGGGGTATCTGAAGCCGTTTCACAGCCTCCATCCTCACCTTCTTCTCGACCTCTTCCTCATCATCCACCACCCTCGTATAATCATCATGCATCCCCCCATTAGTATCGATGTAATCCTGGTATACCCCACTCGTCTCTTCATCAATCCAATCCCCCGTATCCGCATTCACTACCCGAACATTACCACTCGGACACGCTCCCTAATACGTCTCTTTAATAAAGTCTGTCCACGGACACAGCCCATCACTCACCAAAAGATTGAAACTCTCCAGCTTAGGGAAATATCAGACCTTGTTAACGTGGCAGTGATAGAAAGATGGAGATTCGTCTAAGCCCTGTTCATTCACTAACTCAATCCTTAAATGCCTAATCTCGTCATTTTCCAAGAGACTTTCTTCTGATAGTAGTCCACTTCTCATCTGTATAATGTCGAAATCAAAGTTCGCCTAAATGTAGCGTGGAGACTAGCTAATGATAAAGGCTTTTCGGTAGCTGCAATGGTTGCGAGATTCCCGACATGCTCTAGTTACAGCTAGTACTAGATTGGGAGACCAGTAACCTTGGTTACCACTCCATGTTTTTCTGACTCTGAGAACTCGATCCTCCGTCGCGAATCCCCAGATGTGGATACGGAGTTCGGAGGCAAGGCGGGGGAACGGATGGAAACTCGCCATCGACTTGCCGAGCCAACTGATATGAGAGACCGAAAGGTGTAGTAAGATTTAAATACAGCATTTAAATGTTCCTGGATCTTTTGCTTGGAGCATCGTATAACCTCAACTACGTCAAGCTCGGCTGAATTTGGCATGTGCCAACTTGGGCGCTAAATATTGCCGGGCGGTATACTTAGCGCCTAGCGCCCAAATTCCCCCCCCACGCCGCATCAGTCACCGCCTCAGCCAGGTACCTTCGTACCTCTGAATGACCAAATCGATCTCCGGACCTGTTATCGTGCGTGCGTGAGCTCTTGGAATCATAGCACCACCCAAGGCCGCCCAACCTTCCAACAACTCACAGAACCAACAACACCGACATCACAACCCTCTACAGCCTATACCTGCTGTTTTTACTTAGACTAGAAGAAGCATATATATCGACTATTTCTTTTCTTGCTGTGTTATCTGCCTTGGCTGAGGCCTCGAGACCCGAAACCCGGCGTGGTAATTGCTGCTGCCTTTGTGAGATCAGGCAAACGGATCATCACTTCACCAAGTCTACGACAACATCCACGCCCCGGAAGCAGTGGCTCCAACGATAACAGACCAGGCAGCAAGAGGCTGACCTGAAGCGGCCATCGTCGTCAATACCCAAAAACCGTCACAACCAACACACACCTTCAAAGATGTTCTCGGAATGTAAGTTGGCTGCCACCCACCCTCACTCTCCCTCCTCGCTACAAACAACCTACTTACTCTATCCCCCACAGACGCCTCCCGTTTCCTTGCCCAGTCTCAGTCCCGGATTTCCAGCTTTGTCCAACCCCCCGAAAGCGACGCCGGCTCTGTCGCCCCATCCCGCTCACGACGCTCCTCGCGCCCTCTCGCCAGCACAGGGCGTGCATACGCCGGGCGCTCAGCACTGGGGAACCCATATCAAGGCGGTGGCGGAGGACAATTGAGCGGGTTTCCGTTTGCGTCACGGCTGTCGGCGGCACCCGATGCGCCGCTGTTCCACAGTGCGCTGGATGAGTTTAGGGAAGAGGATGACGAGGAGGAGAGGGAGAGAGATTTAGCGGACTTTTATGCCCTGCAGAGGTCTAGGAGAGTGGTGGGAGCGAGGATGGAGGAGAGTGAAGAGACGGAACGGGAGGGTGGGAGTACGGTGGAGTTAAGCAGAGAGGAGGAGAGAGGCGCAGGGAGAGGTAGGGGGATCAAGAGCAGTTGGCATGGAGGGAGGGGAAGCGTGAGAGAGCGGGGGGCTGAACCGGAGACCCTCAGAGAGGTGCCCGAGGGAATACGTTATGAAGAAAGCCAGAGAAGGACAAACAGCGATGCGAGCAGCAATGAGAGGGGACGTATGGTGGATATCGGGCTGGAATCAGCTATCGACGATAACGAACCGCCGGATGACCTGACTTATGAAGCTGCTGATGACTCTCCGCCGGCCTTCCAGCAGTTTCGCACGCCTGAGAGCGGCCCCGGGAGGATGCCAGATTCGAAGATCTTCCACGGGAATAGGGATTTGGAGGCTGCCATGATGGATAGCACGCGGCCTCCCAGTGTTGTGTCGACGGTTCCTGCGACGATGGGACCGATGGCAATGGGTGAATTGCCAAAACACGACGTTTTCTGGGGATCACTTTACCTCATAGGACTTGCGGCGCTCTTTTCGACCTTCTTCCTCGTGTTCTTGCACACGTCGACGCCGAGCTCGAAGGTTCCGCTTGGCGACACTATCTACACCGCACTTCGGGCGTCATCTCACCTTTTGGCAGTCGACACAGTCGTCGCGGTTATCATTTCACTACTTTGGCTAGCACTCCTCCGCTCGTTCGTACGACCGCTAGTCTACATCCTCGTTGTCGCAGTTCCTGTCATTCTCTTCTCCTTCTCGCTCTACCCGCTCATCTCATCCTACAAAGGAGTCGAGCACGGGAACTCAATCCAAGACCGCGCCATGCGCTGGCTTTCCTTTGTCCCCTTCCTCACCGCCATAATCTGGAGCTACACTGTCTTCCAAGGCCGACACTCCCTCCATAAAGCTGTCGGGATCCTCGAATTCTCCTCGCGCATCCTCGCCGCCAACCCTGCGCTCCTCACCCTCGGCTTCGCGACCCTCGCTGCCGTCATCCTATGGACCTGGCTCTGGCTCGCAATGTTCACCCGCGTCTTCCTCGGCGGCCACCTCGTCTCCTCAATCTTCATCATCGACCTCGCCACCTGGTGGCTGGGCGCCTTCTTCGTCCTCATGTACCTCTGGACGCTCTCCGTCCTCAGCGGCCTCCAGCGCGTCGCCACCGCAGCCACTGTAAGTCAGTGGTACTTCCACCGCAACGCCGCGCCCGCTCCGTCCTCACGCGACATCGTCCTGGCCGGACTCACTCACGCCTCAACAACCCAATTCGGCACCATCTGCCTAGCCACCCTCCTCGCGCTCGCTATCCGCCTGCCCGTGCTCCTCCTCCCACGCCGCCTCCTCGCATGCGCATCTCTCTTCGCATATAACCTCATTCCCTCCCCCGTTGCCTCCCTCACAAACCCGCTCACCCTCACCTACGCGGGCATCCAGTCGCAGCCACTCGCGCCATCCGCGCGCGCCTTGAGCCATATGACATATCTCGGTCTCCAGGGCCCGACAAGCACCTTAGCGCCGCGATCATTCGGAGCCAGGAACCAGGGTAACGCGCTGCTTCTGCCGTATAGACTCGCTAAGCTGCTACTGCACGCGACGCGCTGTATTATGGCTGTCTCGCTTGGATTCGGCGGCTGGGTCGCTACGGCGCGGCAGCTGGAGGTTGCAGGCGGGAAGGGGGTGAGGGGGAGTGTGTACGCTTATGTGGTTGGGATGGTTGCGGGGTTTATTGGGTGGGGTGTGCTTGGGGCGATGGAGGGGGTGTTGGCGGGGATTGTGGATGGGGCGGTTGTGTGTTGGGGGATTGAGAGGGGGACGGTGGGTGGGGGGAGGTATTGTCTTGAGGCTGGGTGGTTGTTTGGGGATGGGAGGGAGGAGGAGAGGGAGTAAGGGGTGCCCCGCCCTTTTTTTGTCTTGTGGGAAAGTTTAGGTGTGTCGTATGGATGGTGGGTGGGGGAGTTGTATATTGAAGTCTGGAGTCTGGCGTAGAAGACGCCACGCATATGGCATTTTCATTTGGAGATAGAATGGAGTTGGGAGGGGAAGATTGGCATAGCTTGAGTCAAATATCGCTTAGTGCACCTCGGATTATGCAAAATACGGTACGAACAAGCTGTTAAATTCATATATATGTGAGACCCTATATACTGAACATACTTCATTTCCTCGGAGTGAGAGTAATATATAGCGGATCCTTCTGCCACAGGATGTACATTTCTTGGCGCTCCCAGCTCTTTGTGTCCGGTACGAGCTGCAGGTCGAAGTTCCACAACAGGCGTACGAGGATTAAACGCATCTCAGCGTAGGCCAGGCTATTATGTGAAGTTAGTTAACATGCCAACGACGGTTGGAAACCCAGGGGCGTGGTTTTATACCTTTTACCAATGCAGTTTCTTGGCCCAACAGAGAAAGGTTGAAGTGCGTCTTTCGCGTCCGCTATAAAGCGTGGGTCCCCTAGCCAGCGCTCTGGAATAAAAGAGTTTGGCTCGCGGAAATTCTTTATGGTGTGATAAGAGGCCCATTGATTTACTGATACTAATGTCTGTTTTATTTAGTTATTTTCTTTAAAGGTAGAGAAACCGAGAGGACGCCTACCTTTGGAGGAACAAATTGGCCGTTTATAACGGCTCCTTGGGCTGGTACGTTACGAGGCAAGCCTACTGGCACCGGAGGATACATACGTAGTCCTTCATCCAGGACTGCAAGTAGATACTTCAACTTTCCGACACCGATTAGAGTGATCTCGTCTTCTGTCGCAAATGCGCCTCTGATCTCGTCAACAAGCTTCGTCATTGTCTCGGGATTCTTCAGAAGGTTGTATGTAACCCCCGATAAAAGCGTAGCCGTAGTTTCAGACCCAGCAATCATGATAGCATTTGCGGTGGCTTCAATTTCCGGCACAGACATTCCCCTTTCGTCGTTGTGCCTCAGAATATAAGTCATAAAGTCGGATCGGTCAGTCACCCTCTCCAGCCTCGTCTTCACCTTCTCGACGACTAGGTTTTGGTGATAGTCTCTTGTCTCGATAAGCTTCTTAGGCGCAAGTGCCATAATGACTGTTTGTGCCCCCGGAAACAATGCGGTGGTGCTGAAGATCGTGGCTGCTTTGATGCTGTCGAATAGGATGCTTACCCAGGGATGATAGCCTACGTTCTCAAGGCAGTCAAAGGGCTCTCCAAACATGAGATCGCCTATAATATCAAAAGTTGTCCAGTTGTACCAAGATACGATATCCAATTTCCCCTTGCCATCGCCGCAGTTTTCCCGCAGCCGTTGGATGAACAAATCCATATATCCTTTCATCAGCGGCTCTTGTTCCCGAAGTGCCTTTTCGGAGAATGCGTGGGCGACAAGGCGACGCATTCGAGAATGGCCTGCGACGTCTGTTGTGATGATGCTATGAGCTCCCCCCGGGGGAGACGTGTAGAAGTCGGGATCCTTTGGAAGCTGCGACTGGCCCTGCTTGAACCCGTAGATATCCTTCCATGCATTGGCGTTGTTGTAGGATAGTTCGTTGGGACCTATGCGCACTACATCGCCGTATTTCTCATGGAGTTCGAGGACGTGGTAGGAAAGTTGGCCGGAGAGAAGAACTCGGACTCTGGGGATGTGAGTCGCGGCCGACCAGAAAGGTCCCGGATACTTCGAGAGGGGGTGAAGGTGAACATTATAGAGTATATATCCACAAGTGAGCAAGACGGCCTGGGCATGATGATCAGCAATGGCATCTTGGCACTTAGCCTTGATTCAAGATCAACATACAAGAAGGAGGAGCGAGGCAAATGTGCCAATTGTGGCCGGAATAGCGAGGACAATCCCCGAGATGGAGTTTCCCAACGCCATCGTTTGAGACAGTCTTACAGAGGCAATATTCTGCAACCCCCCAGGAGAAATAGTCAAGACATGAATGGGAATTTAGGGAATATGGGGACGAAGAGGAGAGGGTCCAATCCTCCCAGAAATGTCATTAACCGAAGTAGGATTGCATCCGGCGATATTCCGACGAAGCCCTAAAAGAGCTTCAAATAGCAAGGTATGGGACAGGGTATAGGACAATTGCGAAAGTTTTACCTCCAAACAACTGCATTTATCTTCCTCCCTGCTGGACTACTAAAATAGCGTTGCTTGTAAATGCTTAGAGGACCTGTATGGACGCCCCTGCATCGCAAGAGCTGTCACATTTACACTGTTCCACCCGTACACTCATACAGTGCTTTTTCTGTTGATCGTAGGATGAAACGGTCACTATTTGTGAGTTAGTTCCCCCGGGCCCACTGGAATAGTGTGCCGCGTGGGTTCCGCGGAGCTGGACCCTAGCGCCCGGCGAATTGGACACCCCAGCCTTTCAAAAATGGTACGTGGACAACTCCACTGAGAAATACAGTGGTTAGTATTGGACGAAGAAGTGCAGTTGACGGTGGAGCAAGCTATAGCAGCGTAGCACTTATATACTCCATTAGAATCCTATGTACTTTTATATGCAAAATAGGTGGTAAAATACAACGCCTCATTGCGGATTCCCAAGTCATGGCCCGTCCCTTGCACGTGGCTTCACTACCTAGAGCCGCCAGTGAGAGTCTGTGTTTTTCACTGGTACTGAGATCACTGCCGCATTGGTGAAGGTGGTAGGGTTCTTGCTACTCCTATTTTATACCCGAGCTCTCCCCGTACAATGCTAAAGTTTCGAGGCTCCGGAATATGTTACCGGGACGTCAACAAACCTTGTAATGCCAGCAGGTGATAGTAATTTCTTGTCTCAATATACGCCCTCGGTATTTTCTCAGGAGAGACATGGATTAGTTCTTTCTTGACCACATATTAATACTCCGTCCCCAATGGAACCGAAAATCGAAAACGCGACTTCATGACAGTCAAATTCAGCATGGAGCAAGAAGTCAAATTGCTAGTAGTATTATGGACGTTTCTCGGCCTCACCACTGTGACAGTGGGACTACGATGTTATGTGCGCTTGGCAATAGCAAAGTCTTTTGGTATTGATGACTGGTTTATGGTCATTGGCTATGTGAGTTGCTCTGCGCTGGTTCGATATGTTGTCTATGGATTCCTTGCTAATATTTGTGCGTTAGGGTCTCTTTGCGTCTCTCGTCGGCGTACTTGTTGTCTCCATTCATTATGGACTTGGTAAACACGCACTTGATCTGGAGCCATACCAGCAAATCAATGCTGCAAAGGTGTGTTACCTCCCGGCACAGGATAATGACTTGAGTTAACAGACAGCTGTTAGTACTTGATTATTGGCGAATTGATATACATCATCGATTCTGGATTTATAAAGATCAGCGTTGGATTGCTATTACTTCGCCTGGCTGTAGTGCCTATACATCGATACATACTTCACGCCTCTATTTACATTCTAGCTGTGTGGACCGCGGTCACCTTTCTGATCGTAGCCTTCCAGTGCCGGCCACTTAGTCTGGCATGGAATCCTGCCTCTGGGACCGGAACCTGCATGGCGGCCATCGCTATCACAAGACTCGGATACGCCTTTTCAGCATTGGATATTGGCTCCGATTTCTTGTATGCATTTTTGCCAGTTGCAATGCTATGGAACATCCAGATGACCTGGAAGTTGAAATTCTCGATTTGCATTGTCCTTAGTTTCGGCATCTTGTAGGTGCACTCTCGTCACATCACTTTTGCTGCTTTGCTAACAGAAATTAGTGCAAGTGTTGCAACTATTGTTCGCCTCAAATACCTAATTGCTCTCACTGACGAGGCTGATGTTTTGTGTAAGCTTCCCCTTCGCTCGCTGTTTATTGTGATGTCGCATGCTAACTCAGCCAGTCGCGATTTGCATTACGCAGATGTGGACAATTATCGAAGTTGGAATTGGTATGGTAGCAGGATCGATCGCCACATTGCGTCCACTGCTCAGGAAGATGAACATTACCGGGCTTGGAAGCAGCGGCGACCAATATGCCAGAGAGTCAAACTATAAGTCTCAAGAGCTTGGATATGTCAAACAGTCCAGGTTAAACACACAATCAGCTACGACTAAAGTTGCGGCTACTATGGGCCAGGACAACGACAGTCAAGAGCTCATCTGGGGGGAGGACCGGAACATTCACAAGAGAGTGGACGTATCCATCTCACGAACACAGTGAATAATTCCTATGAGACGGAATCCACGGTCCTGTACAACATAGAAGTGCTACTAGGCACCAGCGAACAAGGCAGTGCAAATGAAGATAGCTGAAGCTATACATAGACGGCAGAACCTCACCGAGATGGCGAAGAGTTCGCCGTAGTAGATTATGTTGAAGCTATAGCCGCTACTCCGTATTTAATTTAATATTCTATACCGGAGGCATCAATTTCAAACCATTTGGGTAGCGCCACCCTTACCTGTAGATTAACGTGAGAAACGACGTTGAAATTTGATATATTGGTGCCTTTATGTTGTGCCTGTATGCTGTGCCTGGAGGCGTCGGCTTTCGGGGACAATTTATGGCGACTTGACGTTCCAAAAGTGTGGCGCAGCGGTTATTCAGACCCCGCCTCGCCACACTCACAGCGGGGTTGCGTAACTTCCATCTTGGCATGTTGCTAGCTCAACCTGTGACACTCCGCGCCGAGAAGACTAATATAACAGGATCTGTCATCAACGCCAGCTTGAGACTCTAAATATCTATTTCTGGACGACGTTTTGTTATCCATCTCGAACTTTTGTCTTACAAACTATACCGCACTTTCATCTTTGATCGCTCTACGAGCACCCCAAGACCCCGAGTTACAAGTGTGGGGTAGATAACGACCGGACAACCAACACCGAGTGAAGATGGCGGATTTCGAAGCGCCAGCAGGGCCACCACCCCCCAAAGTCCCAGAGGGATGGAAAGCCCAATGGAACGACCAATATAAAGAATGGTGCGTCGCATTCCGGACCTCCCAAAACCAACACCACTAAACCCCCACAGGTTCTACGTAAACATCTACACCAAGAAATCCCAATGGGACAAGCCCACCGCCCCCGTCTACCCACCCGACTCCCCCTCACCCCCCTCCTACGGCGGCGCAACCCAACCCACCTCCGACGCGAAGGTGAACCCCTACGACACCCCCGACGCGACCAAAAGCACCGTCGACGAAGACGCCCGTCTAGCCGCCCAGCTCCAAGCTGAGGAAGACCAGCGCACCCGCGGCCACCAGAACCCGAACTACGGCGGCGGATACCCCAGCAACAGCAGCAGCCTCTTCCCAGAGGAGCAGCAGCGCGGCGGGGAGAAGAAGAAGGGCGGATTCCTCGGCAAGCTGATGAGCGCTGCGAGCTCCAAGACTAGCGGTGGAGGTAGCCATGGATACCCGCAGCAGCAGCAGGGGTACGGACAGCAGCAGATGTACCCCCAGCAGGGCTACGGGCAGCAGCAGCAGATGGGGTATCCGCCTCAGGGCTATGGACAGCAGCCGATGGGGTATGGGCAGCAGCCGATGGGGTATGGGCAGCAGCCGATGTACGGACAGCAGCCGATGTATGGCGGCGGCGGGTACGGCGGGTATCAACAGCAGCAGCAGCAGCAGAGGAGGCAGGGAGGTGGTGGCGGTATGGGGATGGCGGGCGGTGCGGCGTTAGGATTGGGAGGAGGGTTGATTGGAGGGATGCTGATCTCTGATGCGATGCAGGACCATGACCAGGAGCAGTATAATGAGGGGTATGAGGATGGTGGCGGTGGTGATGATGGGGGTGGTGAGTAAGTGTGTTTGGGGTGCAGCTAGAGAGGAGGGGTGGGCGGCTTGTTTATGGCCGGGAGGTTGAGTGCATTTCGATGTTTTCGTCATTGTGGTTCTGTGGATGATTGCGTTGATGAAGTCGTAGATAGTCGTGGAGGACCGTTTGGGCATCTTGATTAATACGAGAACCCTGTTATCTTGTCACCTACTTATTCCCCAAAAGTGATCCTTATAATCCCCTCTTATTGAAACCGAGTCACAAAGCGTAGTAGCCGAGACAGCACGTCCCCCGAAACCGGATGCTCAACCGTGCGGCTCGTAATGAGCACTTTTACGCTGTATATAAACTCACTGCTAATGGAAGTCTATCCATCTTCTCTAAGCTTGTTGATACCAATGTAGCCAAAGACTATCCTGTCAGCCTCGTCACATCAGATCGGCGACGGAATTGCAAGCGATGCGTGGATAACAAGACGGCTTATTGTTACTAGTTACACGACGGCGGTGACAAAACCAAGAGGTGACAGTACAGCGCAGTGGTGAAATGATGGCAGTATCTATGAGAAGCGGCCGCGGTAGTGAGAAGTGGCCGCGGTGACATGAGAAGACACTGGTGCACATCACGCATCACTCATCTGAACCTTAAACCTTATACTCGCCATCACTGCCACTTTTCACCACCACTCGACTCGCTCGTATCTTGTTCAGTGAGTTATCTACTGTCTCCTTTCCTCTGTCCGCATCCGCACATTTTATAGTTTTTTTTTCGCCTTGTTACCCATCTCTGACTCAGTTTCCCACACTATCTCCCCCGAAAAGCGACTGCAGCAATCCCACCGGGCTCTTTACTACGGGCGTAATGGGATGCTACTGCCGGGGTGTGGAATATGATCTCGACAGTGCGCTCTGCAGCTAACTTTCTGGCTGTGTTGATATGGGCCACGATTCACAAGAAGCTAAAATACGGCTTTGTGACCCGCAACTATTTCATCACCTCTGGAAACAATGTACGGAAGCACGAAAAAGTCGCGGATGGGCGACTAGGATCGGGGAAAATGATGCGTGGAACCTTGTCGAGCTATTACACCGTGGTTGTGACAACGTGCGACAGGGGGTGAACCACGATGGTGAGAATATATCGGCGTTGAGAATACAGCAGCGGTGGTGAGAAGACGACGACAGTGGGATGATGATGCATTTCACATAACCAACCTCGAAACCCATCATCGGTCGTTGGTGTCGACAATGAATCCTCGTGGGCAGACTCCGAATTGTCCCACGCCTCTGCAGCTAGCTGATTTGCATTCTCGACCGGCCGCAACCATCGTAACCAGCGCCTTCCTCTATTTCACACCCCTCGTCTCTCTCGTCCACCTGGCTGAGATGTTGTTGCCTCTTGGCTTGCTCCTTTCTTTCATCGGTGCCCACGATCTTTTTATAGCTCCCTCTCCCTCGCCCCGGCTTTGTTACCCGAGTCGAGCTTGGTTTCTCACACCAGCTCTCCTAAAATACGAGTGCAGCAATCTCATGGAATTCATCCCGAGTGAGTGATAGAATATCGTAAATGTGCGGACCTACGGGGCTCAGATCCACATAATGGGCTCTGCACTCGATTCTTATCAGGGCTGTTCCGGACAGGTTGGGTGTGTATGCCGGAAATCGCGGACAACTTGGTTTTATATAAACCACCGAGGACACAGAATTCAGGAGCACCAGAAGACAACACTAGCCGACAAGAAAAGTGTGGCGGCCGTCCAGACGCGCCTGCAAAGTTGATAAGATGAGACAAAAATGGGGTGTAGTGGGAGAAGAGTTGCTAGAACCGCGGCAACAACGATGTTGAGACAGACAGGAGATATGATGCGACAGTGAGAAGATGAAAGTGGTGAGAAACCGTGGCGGCGGCGTGAATACTCGGCAGCAACAGGTAGGATCTCAATTTGTTACGGAAGCTCTTACTTGAATCCGCCGTCGAGAAATATACTTCCTCTCTACCACCCCATCCCCCAAAACCCCCGACATGTGGTTGTTTGGTTTATATTTCTTGCCTCATCCTATCTTTTCTCCCTCCGCCCGTTCATTTTATAGCCGCCCCTTAAAACCCAACCTACTATCCACCCCACTATCCCACAGCAACACCCTCTTCACCTAAAAGTGAGCCCAATCCGTTTTTTTTCTCTTGGGGGCGAGGAGGATCGTTCTTTGGAATTATGGATTCAAGACAAACAATACACGATCTGTGCTGCATCCCCAACCTTGCCACTCCGAGCAAACTAGGTTTACTTATAAACCACCTGCGATGGGTGATAGCCACCCAGCGGTAATTACGATACATATGCAGCCACAGTTAATATCCTGACGCCGTTGTTTCTAATAACTGCGGATCTTGCTGGAGATATTAGTTGGTGCTTCACTTGTTCAGAAGGGAGAAATTCGGGCCTAGTGATGACACGACGAGGAACGGTGGTGTACCATGGTGGCGAGAAGTGACGGTAGCAGGAAAAGACGACGGTGAGAATAATCGACGACAACAGGTAGGAGCGCCCCTTTTGTCATACACCAAATAGCCAACACCAAACTCCACGTTTTCACGCATCAGCTGTCCACCAGCTCTCAGCCTCTGTCCAACCGCTTGTTCTCCCATGCTTGACTACTCGAAGGCTTTCCTTTTGCTGGTTGTCTAACGGCTCTGATATGCTGGGGATATATTATGATTTGGTCAGAGGCCGAATTGTGGTGACTCCTCTCTATTTCCTCACTCCTCGCCTTTTACTTCATCTCTATTCATATAGCTACCTCAACACCACCTTTGCTCCCCGCCACCCTCTCCCACAGTAACAGCCCCCGAACATGAGAGAAAACTCGTAGATGCTTATTTTTCTCTTTTCCAGGAAGTGAGGCATGACCACCTACCCTACAGCTATGCTGCGCGATGTTTAATCCGCAAATTTACATCTCAGTAACCATGCTCCATCGAGACTGCAAACTGTGCCACTCAGAGCAAGTTGAGCAATATATAAACTACAGGCTAGCAATGGTATGTAACCACTCAGCAGAAAAACGCACGAAGAAACCCAACAATGGGCCCGTTCTTGTGTACACACATGCGAGCGAAATTGAATGGAGGTGCTGGCATATTGTGGCGTGGAGGACCATTTCTTGGGCGTAGCAGTGCCGTTGAGTAACAACAGGAGTGTAGGGCGGTGGTAAGAAGACGACGGTGAGAATGCAAACGACAACAACAGCGGCTCTTGATTCTAAAATCTAAGATCCCGAGACCACTGCGTAGCTTTTTATAGAAGGCCGGCCGGGTCAGGTTTTCACTGTATTGGATTCGGAATCATGTTTCATCCTACTCCCCGATATCACCACATAGTCCACACGCAGTAAATCACAGCCAGCGAAAGTAAACAGCACCACGCTCAATATCATACTTGTATTACAGCCCGCCAACTCTTTGTTTTTCTATGCCATATTATCTCCTCCGCATCACCTCGTAACACCCTTCTCCGCCGCCTGTTTCTTCGCCGGCGCACCCGCCAACCAAGCCGCAGCATCGAAGCTCGCTGCTCCCCCCTGCGCCGCCTGTCCGTTCAGGAGTCCGTTCATGGGGCTGCTCTTCTGGCGTTCCTCGAATTCGGCGCGGGTTTCTGGGTCCACTGCTGTGCGTTAGTATGTCTTGTTTTCTGCTTTCGGGGTGATGGGTGAGAGTATTGGATATGGGAAGGGAAGAGAAGGGAGACGTACTGTTCTCCATAAGTTTTGGCATCCCGAACATCAACAACATCGCCACGCCAGCTATGAGTATCATCGGGTTCTTGAGGATCGATAGTGGCGAGACTGTTCCAGCATCATTAGCATCCATCAACCGCACCACACGCCAATCCCAGGGCCAAACTCACATCCAGTCCTCTCAATCAAATACTCCTTCAGCCCCACAGCCTTAACCTCCACAACCCTCCCCTCCCGTCCCCAAACCCCAACCTCAACAACCTCCCCCCTATTCTCCCACTCATTCCCCCTCCACGTCCCCCACGCCTTCACCTCCCCCTCCCCCTCCGAGATATCCACCCTCAGCGGCGCAAACACATGCGTCGACCCTACCACATCCAACAAATAGCTGCCCGCGCTCACATTCCGGAAATCAAAGGTAGACGACTCGCCTAGAGGGGCGGTGTAGACGTGCCCTTGTGTTGTGAGGGAGGCGGTGGTGGAGGGGGGGAGGAGGGAGGGGGTGAGGAGCGAGGCGGTGGGGGGGAGGACGACGCGGAGGTGGAGGGCGAGGGTTAGGGGGAGGAGGGGGAGGAGGAGGTGTGGTAGTGGGACGTGCATTTTCGCTGGTGGTGCGTGGGTGGTGCGTGGGTGGTGGTAAGTGGTGTGAAGTGTGTGGAGAGGTGGTGATGGGGATGCGTGGATTGGGAATTTGAGGTTGTGAGGTTGATGTGGCTGGAGCTGGTTGTTAGCGTGTGGCTAGTGGATCTGACGGGTGTGGCTGAAACTGGGTGTGGCTTGCGGGGATGTTGGGTCCGGATTGTCGTCAGTTCCCAGTTCGGTGAACTCTTAAGTCTTGTATTAGGGAGTAAATAAGTTCTCTATAGAGCTACTCTACTCGCTCATACTCAGGCGTACTGTAAAATAGGATAGAAAATATAAATATTTCAAGCTTTGTGGCTTTCAGGCCAAGCACAATGTCATTTATCACGCTGGTTCGCCTGGTCTGAGTGTGCAACGGCATGTCCTTGGCGGCGTCATCACATGAAACTGTATACCCAACTTGAATATGAGATATATCCTAGTCACGGGACTAGATTGTAGTCTTCACGGTGTGATATTGTAACCTTGAAGGCTGAAGACGGAACAATCACATGCTGACTAATGACGCAGTCATATTGGCCGTTGGACGTGGTGGAGGCGGAGAGAGTGGAGAGAGGTGGAGAGGTATGTTTCCGCTCGACCGCATCCGCCGCACCGGCTTACCACAGAACAAAAGTCCTCTACGTAGACCGAGCTGCCAAGTTCCAAGTCAGCGGCACGGAATCATGGAGTCGTAGTTGTAGCAGTAGCATTGCCGTAGTAGGAGCAGAATGCACGATATTGAACAGGATTACGCTGTGGCTGGCTGACGGTAGGGTACTCGACTAGTAGTCCTGTAGTGTTAAGAGGGTATGGCAGGCCCTGTATATCTTCATTTTCATTCACACTGATATCTCTCTACTATATAACTTGTTATATCACCACTATAAGAGTTCAAGTGCTCTACGTCTTGGGATGGTACAGAGCCTTGTAGTCTATTTTGGCTTTACCCCGATGTACCTTCTCTCCTTCCCGGAGATCTCGCTAATTGCCCACATGATCCACTTTTGACCCCATCCCCATCCCCATAACCCTCGCATAGCCGTAACTCGAGCACTTGTATGGAGGAGAAAAAGCAAAAGTCATGATTCTCTTTCTAGGATAAATTGTCACCGGCCACATATTGCACTTTACACATCTCTACCCTAAACCACGTGCCCTGTCGGCCTGCACCTCAACAGAAATACAGAGCTTGCAGAAAATCTTCTCCAGTGCAACGTCTCTCTACCTCCTTCTTCCTACCATACCTACTACCTTCGTCATCACATGTGATATATTATTTATATTGTCGCATCCCCTCATACCTTGCAGTTGCATTTACGCTGCACATACCATCCAGCGATCTCCCATCGAACTAAGTGCGCCTTAACTCCTTTGTCGTCGATATCGACGCTCCGATAGGACACATCGTTGTCCCCCAAACGCCCCGACGCACTAGGCGAGTCACCCTGCTTCCTCTGGTCCGGAGTGGGTCAGTGTGCCAGGACGTGCCAGGACGTGCCAACGCCTGGGGAGTTACGAAGCATTACATACTACAGGCGCGAGTACTCTGGCAGGAAAGGGAAAGTGCTGCTTGAGTGAGGCAATTTCGTCTCAGGCGCTGACCGACGCAACGGCTGGTGAAGCGGCAGTTGTTGGGAAAGCAGGACGAGGGCGCATCGCAGCCTGAGAGTGGTTAGTTGGTTGCCTCGTTGATCGAAGAGGCGTGTGGTATCTCATAGTACCACCAGGTATGTCCTTTCCTAATCCAACCCGGTGTCGAATTCTCCGAGTAACTGATGGAGGGTCTAGAAGGCGTTGAAACAACCATCAGATCCGGACCATTCAAGGTGCCACCAATCCACAGACACCCACCCACCGGTCTGGGTTTCGCATATCTCAGCTATTGCCACCACTCAGGCGTTGGTGCAAGTAACTAGGTATGTGTGCTATATGCTATGCTCTCACTTTTACCCATGTGTCTCGGCAAAAACCTGAGATGGCGCGCAACCCGATTGCTTGTTTCGCTGCATACCCGCGCTCCGGGTGGGTCTGCCGCGGCCTCTCGGTGTTGCGGAACGGATAGCATGGAAGTTTCCTCGCATAAGCCTACACTATGGAGATCTACCATGGAGTCATGGGGGTGGCCTATCGGAGCTAAGATGATGTATGATAAGCTGGAGGGGTATTGCCGAGTTGGAGCTTGATATAATCATATCCATCCCGATCTCTACTCCCTCATGCAAAACACTCCACTCGTAAGAGGAGAATACACACACATGTCTTCCTTCCCTACATTGATCTAATGCCGCCATACTGTCTGCAAGACTGTCACTATTTCTACCGCACTGCTCTGCGCGGTCTCAATATTTCCACCTCGGTTTCTCCGTTGTATACCTAAACGCACCACGCTGACAAAATGCCTATCGCAACCCCAGGTGTCAGACATTTCACCATGCCTAAGCCACTCAACGAGAGATTAGCAGAGGGCCAGAATGCTGTGCAAGCACCGTCAAAGCCAGATGCTCCAAGGCAGTACACCGAAGAGCAACGCAAGCCGCTCGCCTCTCACGCTCCTGATATCGAGCAGGGCATCACATTCGCGGCGCAGGATTCGCTGCCCAAGCTCCCGATCCCCGATCTCGAGAACTCTATCGCCAAGTACCTAGCAGCACTGAAGCCGCTGCAGGCTCCGAGGGAGCATGCTGAGACTCAGCAGGCGGCAGAGGAGTTTCTAAAGGGTGATGGACCGGAGCTGAATGAGAAGCTGAAGAAGTATGCGAATGGAAAAACGAGTTACATTGAGCAGTTTTGTGAGTTATCTTGCTGTTTTAATCGAGTGCTGGGCTGATATCTCAGGGTATGATTCGTATCTAAACTACGACAACCCGGTCGTGCTCAACCTTAATCCGTTCTTCTTGCTGGAGGATGACCCGACGCCAGCGCGTAACAACCAGGTTACGAGAGCTGCATCGTTGGTTGTCTCGGCATTGTCGTTTGTGAGAGCGGTTAGAAGGGAAGAGCTGCCGCCTGATACTATCAAGGGCCAGCCACTATGCATGTATCAGTACTCGAGGTTGTTTGGTACAGCTCGAATCCCGACTGAACACGGCTGTCATATCGGCCAGGATCCTGACTCCCAGCACATCGTGGTGCTCTGCCACGGCCAATTCTACTGGTTCGATGTTCTCGACGAGAACTCCGATCATGTGATGAGCGAGAAGGACCTCGCCATCAACCTCCAAACGATCGTCGATGATGCTCAGCAGACACCAATTCAAGAAGCCGCCAAAAGCGCTATCGGGGTTCTTAGCACCGAGAATCGCAAGGTCTGGGCTGGGCTGAGAGAAGTCCTCACCCGTGACGAGGGATCCAACAATGCCGATTGCCTTAGCATCGTAGACTCCGCCCTGTTCATCGTCTGCCTTGACTATGCTGCCCCCTCCAACGCCCCAGACCTATGCGGAAACATGCTTTGCGGGACTTCAAAAATCGAGAAGGGCATCCAGATCGGAACCTGCACAAACCGCTGGTACGACAAACTCCAAATCATCGTCTGCGCCAACGGCTCAGCTGGTATCAACTTCGAGCACACCGGTGTGGACGGCCACACCGTCCTCCGTTTCGCATCCGACGTCTACACCGACACCATTCTCCGCTTCGCGCGCACCATTAACGGCCAAGCCCCCTCCCTCTGGGCCTCCACCTCCCCCGACCCCTCGAAACGGGACCCCAATTCCTTCGGTCCCGTCTCCACCACCCCCCGCAAACTCGAATGGGTCATGACCTCCGAACTCAGCATCGCCGTTCGCTTCGCCGAAACGCGTCTCGCGGATCTAATCCAGCAGAACGAGTTCCAGACCCTCGATTTCGCTGCTTACGGAAAGAACTTCATGACTTCCATGGGCTTTTCTCCCGACGCATTCGTTCAAATGGCTTTTCAAGCTGCTTACTACGGTCTCTACGGCCGTTCAGAATGCACCTACGAACCCGCAATGACGAAAGTTTACCTCCACGGCCGCACCGAGGCCATCCGCTCCGTAACCCCCGAGTCCCTAGCCTTCGTCCAAGAATTCTGGAGCGAGCTCGAACCAGCGCGCAAACTCGAAGCCCTCCGCCGCGCATGCCAAGCGCACACCGCACAAACGCGCGAGTGCGCCAAAGCCCAGGGCTGCGATAGACATCTCTACGCGCTCTTCAGCGTGTGGCAGCGCGGCCTGGATGAGGATGGCGCTGAAGCCGCGTCGAGTAATGGGGATGGCTATTCGAGTCATGGGGCGAGTAGTCCGGATCCGCTTTCTAGCCCGTCGATGAGCGCGCAGAGTGATGATGGGTTGCCCCAGCGTATTCGCTCGAGTAGCTCGCCTAGCCCGAGTCCGGCGCGTCTTCATGCTCTGCCGAGCTTGTTTGCGGATCATGGGTGGGATAGGTTGAATAGCACTATCCTGTCGACATCGAACTGCGGTAACCCGTCCCTTCGACACTTTGGGTTCGGACCGACGAGCGGGGATGGATTTGGGATAGGGTATATTATCAAAGATGAGGGCATTAGCATATGTGCGTCCTCGAAGCATAGACAGACGAAGCGGTTCGTGGATGCGCTTGAGAGTTACCTGGTCGAGATTAGACGGATGTTGAGGGCTGTTGGTGGGAGGGATGGGAGTCCGGCGTCGAGTCGCGCGAGGGAGAGGGATAGGGGTGTTGGGGAGGGGAAGATGAAGAGGGGGAGGCCGATTAGGAGTGAGGGGGTGGCGAAGGCGGCGAGTGTGGATAGTAGGGTTGGGAGTGATGATGATGATTTGGGTGGATGTGAGTATTTTTCCTTTTTTTTTCCACCCTTGTCTGTATTTTTTTCTTCATGGACACAGAGCTAATGGGTTATAGATGGCTTCTTTGACGCGGGTATGCTACTCCAGGCCTTGCAAGCGCGAACAGGCAGCCTTGAGAATACAGTCTTGGCTGCGGTAGAGAAAGCGATACCAAGGCGGAGGGAGGTGGGTAAGAAGCTGCGGCTGAGCGAGTATTAGATGGGTGAAGTGGGGGCGAGATTACGGGTATGATGGGTAGTGCGTGGGATGGATACCGGGTGCACTGCGGACGAGAGTGATTTAGGTTTGGAGTGAGTTTGATTCGGTTGGAGATGGATACCACGCTCTCTTCGCGATTTTTTCCATGGCATTCGTGTTTATTAGCGCTTATACATAGTTAAACCTTACATTTATGAAGCCTACGCACATACTAAAGGCCAAAAACATTCGTCTTCACAAGCTTCCCCTGCGCCACCAAGTTATCCGTCAGATCCAGCCCCGCATCTTCTGTCACTGGATGATCGGGGCCCAATACCCCCTTAATCCACTCATAAAACTCCCCCAACAGCGGCTCAGCCTCCTCGAATCGGTCTTGGTCGGAGTATGCGACTGCTAGCTGCTTCATGAGTGAGGCACTGGGTTCGGTGTGATCACGCCCCAACTGTCGGAAGGCCGCTAATGCATCTTCCATCATCTTCAGTGCCTTATCTGGTTCACCGAGATGACGGTATGTTTTTAATAGATTAAGAATGCAGCAGATGGTTGTGTTATCACCGTCCCCAAAGTTCACCTGTGCCAACCCAGTCACCTCCTCTTGGAGTCACTGTGCCTTATCCCATTGACCAAGGGCACTGAAGTCCCTCGCCAGCATGTCCATGGTGATAATGGTCTCGCGGTCATTTTTGCCTAGTTTTTGGACGCGGAAGTCGACGACTTTCTTGTGAAGTTCAGCCGCCTCATCGTACGTACCGACATTGAAATAGCTATTACCGAGATTCTGGATAGATGCCTGTATAGCATCCTCCTGGTCTCCATGAACACGCTGTAGCATTTCCAGAGTCTCTTCGTCCAGACGAAGCCCCTCTTCTACTCGCTCCTGGGCTTTGATGCTAATCGACAAGCTGTTCATAGCGCTCGCCGTGTCCGCATGGTCACCGAGTACCCTTTGCCGCCGCTCGACGACATCGCGAGCGACGGATTCGGCTTCTGGGAACTTTCCTTGCGCGCGATAGTTGTAGGCGAGGTTCATCTTGTAGCCCAGCGGTATTCTATGGTCTGACCCGAAGTGCTGTGAGAACATTTCGATGCTTTGGAGTCTGAGGTCGTTGTATTCCTCCCATTGTCTCGATTCTTCGCACTCCTAGGCGCGGCTTAGAATGTCGTCGAGGAGGTCTTCGTCGAGCTCTTCCTCGGGCATGTCTGGAGAGTCACTGGTCGCCATGGTTTGCAAGCTAGGAATGTAACAAGGTATTGTTTTCTGACAGAGGCTGTTCTTTGGCCTTTATATTCTTGTACTCCGCCTTTTGTGGCACGGCGCAATGTTCTCCGAGGCTTCCTTTGACGCCAAACTTGTAACATGCTGTATATGTGAAAGATTCAAAAACCGTGGAACGACATATATATAAATATATATAGGCGGTGGTATTTAATAGTTCTAATCCGGCTGGGGTGAAAAAGAGAATATATTCGCACTGTTAAATGTATAAATATAGCTATAATATTCCAATCCGGCTGGGATGAAAAAGAGAATATATTCGCACTGTTAAATGTATAAATATAACTATAATATTCTAATCCTAGTCGGATTTCTATTTCAATCTTTCATAAATATCGTCGTTAGTTTTTTAGAAAATATATCGTCGAGGCCGTAACTATCATCAGTTGGCGAAATAAATATACCCAAAATCCGTATCCACCTTGAAGAGACCATCATACCGTCCTGTTTCCCGTCACACCCGCTATACCAAAAAATCTCAAGTCATATCTACTCAGTCCTCTTCACAATCCTTGGCAGGCAAAGCCATGCCACCACCATCGAGCAATACAAAATAATCGCCACCGGGTTCAACACCACCGTCCCCAGCTTCTGCGCCAACAACCCCGTAATAAACGGCGCAAACGCACCTCCACTGCTCCCCATCGCCGAAATCAGACTGAAGCTCGACACCTGCAAGTCGCGTGGCAGCAACTTGCTAAACACGGCCGCAGCACATGGATACACAGGCCCCAGCAGCAGACCAACAATCGAAATCGCAACCGCGTTTCCGATGATGTTAGGCACGGACCAGAACACCACTTGGAGCACCAGCGAGCATGCGACGAGAAGCACGACTGACGTCTTCTCGCCTAGTCGCGCGGCCTGCGGCGAGAGGAAAATCCGGCCCAACGTAATGCCCAGCCAGAAACCAGAGCTGACGTACCCGACTTGACCGGCATCGCCATGGCGGTAACTGATGAGGAAGGACACGAGCCAAGAAGCAATGCTGACCTCAGCGCCTTGGTAGGCGAAGACGAAGAGAGAGCCGAGGATGGTGGTTTTGTTGCGTGCGGCAAGCTTGAGAGTCTGCATGCGGGTTGGCGCGTTGGTTTGCTGTCTCGAGGCGGTCTGCTCAAGTGCAGTCATTAGCTGCGCTGCGGGGGCGTCGGCTTCGTAGTTGCGGTAGGCAAACGTTGCGGCAGTGATGTTTGAGAGGGCAAAGAAGAGAGGGATGCTGTAGAAGTAACTCCACCTCACGCCATTGGAGGCGAGGGCTGTGGCGATGAGTGGCCCAATCGTACCGCCTACACCATAGGCGCCGTGGAGGAATCCGAGGGCTGCAGTGGCGTTTGAAAGACCGACGCAGAAGACGTTGTTCAGTGCGAGGCTGACGGCCATACCGAAACCGAGAAAGAAGAACGAGATTACAATGACCGGAAAGGGAGGCGCGCAGAGGAGGGCCACGTAGGCGAGGGCCAGGATCGAAAGAGAGACCTGATGCGTGCGTGCGCGGCCGAGGCGAGTCTCGATGGCGTGGGTGAGGGGCGCGGCGACGATGAAGCCGAGGGCGTTGGAGATGAAAATGAAGGAGACGACGGCGTAGTTGACGGAGTAGGCTTTCTCGAGGTAGGGGATCAGGGCACCAGGAGCACTGTCATTGACTCCGTTGGCGAAGTTCATGAAAGTGGAGCTTGCCATGCGATATTTGTTCATGGGGGGGTTGGTGAAGGTCTGGAGGAGGTCGACGCCTGTAGGGGTGGTAGGCGTCGGTGGGGTGCTGCGCTCGACGTCATTAGGAGGGGCATCGCGGGCAGAGGGTAGAGGCGTAGATGGGGATGGGCGGATGTCATTAAGTTCGAATTCTGAGGGAGGAATTGGAATGCCCTGCTTATCTCTCCGCACCGTGGCGGGGGGGTTTGCAAGGCTGGGCGACCCCTCGAAGCGAATAAATGAGTCGAGCCCGCTGTTTGACAATGACATGATTATTGTGTGAACATGTGCTTGTATTTTGTTTTAGAGATAAGTATTAGGGAAGTAAAGAGAGGAGGGGAGTCAGAGAGACGTCATGACAAAGTTATACGAAATCATTCGATATAAAAATAAGATATAAAATCTGTGGGCTAGCGGGGTACTCTGCCCCACCGGGACAAGCTCCAGTGGGGAGGAGGGGCGGAAATAGCTTCCGCCATCACCACATTATTAGAAATCAATGCGCCCCATTTTCACCCCTCCTTCAGGGCGTCTAGGCGCCTGTTTATTTGATATAAATATAAAGATAAGAAAGATGTTATTAAGTTTACAAGTACTTATGTGTGCGAAAATGCTTATAAAGGTGCTGACGGCCTGTTATGATCTGTTACAATCTTTAGCCACGCCATTGCACTAGCAGTTGCCAATAAACTAATGGAGGTAGTTGAATGTCTTGTCTACCTTTGGTGCACTACGATCTCGTTACGCGGTTGCGGCGCGACCGTATCGAGTGGACGAAACTCACCATTGCTGGCGGAGGCGGGTGCGCCATTACGCTCTTCCGGCCGGATATCAAGGCGGAAACGATTAAGGAGCTTGAGCAAAAGTTTGCTGCTGAAGGTTTCCGGGAGTACGAGGCTGTCCTTGGTGGGGAGGGCGTCGGGGTGCTTTGGCCAGCTGTGTTCCGGAACGGCGCTGATGGAGAGGGTGGAGAAGAGATCGACTAGGAAAAATTTGAGAGTGCTGTCGGTGTGGGAGTACAAGAAACTCGGACAGAATGGAAATTTTGGAAGCGGCCCGCAGCTTGATTTATTTATCCAAAACTGTTTTGTAGGTTGTGATTCTGCCACTGTATGGTTTTAATTGAGGGATGGTGGAATTCGCGGCTATGTACGTACTATCATAACTATACGGAAATTATCCTTTTGTAATAAATTAATTTAGGGCGTATATACCACATTGTTCAAGATATCATATCACCGCCCCGTAAAAATAAGCCCAACGACACGATTACATCAGACATCCTACGTCTTTTTCATTCTAGCTGGTTTTGTCGCAAGGCTGGTCTTTGTTTGAACAGTGAACCTAATTGCTTCTAGAATGTAGCATTCTTGGTCGGCATCCGGCATCCTATAAAATGACTGGTCACTTATGATTTAGTATTGGCATCTAGGAACAATATTTCAAGCTCCAAAATAATCAAAGTGACACTATCGCATAAGAGTTTCTTTTATAGAGTATACTAGTTTTTGTGTTCTTAAGCCTCGTATCATTGTTTGCATTATGTATGGCCAATGGTGGCATCGAAACGCTGGTTGTTCGTCACATTACAGTGGCAGCGAGACTAGCTCACAGATCACAACTTTAATAAGCATACAGCTTGCCATTTTTGCGATCCTTTTTATATATCTGTTGTATGGTTACTACCAGCGGCGACAAAGCCTCCAAGTAAGCTCCAGTTTCCGAATCCTTGTGATTTGGTATTGCACCAATACTAATCTCACATATAGTTTGACAAAGCGTTTGGAGAACAACATGACTGTCTTCCTATGGAATCACGGCTACCTTACAAATGGCCCTTTGCTCTAGACATATTGAAGCTTCAGTACGACGCCCTTCCATCGCAGCGTTTGCTCGCCTTTCAGTCACAGTTCTTCGACAAGGTTGGCCAAAATATGACCTTCGATCTGTTTGGTAAAACTGGGTATATGACGACGGATCCAAAAAATATCGAGGCGATCCTATGCACTCATTTTGAAGGTTTAACCCCGTCATTTGCAAGCTGAATTGAAAATTATGGTCTAACTGACTCTAGAGATTATGGCATGGGTTCACGGCGACCGGGTCTCTTCCCCCTTCTTAGAGAAGGAATATTTACCCAAGATGGGCGCCCCTGGAGACACTCGAGAGAATTGCTTCGCCGCCAGTTCGCAAGAATGAACTACCAGACCATATCAGCCTTTGACGACCCTATCAATAGACTCATTTCCGAGCTTTCGTCGGCCAGCGGAGTCATCGACCTCCAGCCCGCCTTTTTCCGATTCACGCTCGCCGACACAACAGCCCTCATCTTCGGCGAAACAGTTGGGGACCTGGATGATGATGATCAAGACACATTTTCAAAGAGTTTTGACCATGCGTCATATATTTGCGCAGTTCGCCTCCGCCTCGCGGACTTTTGCTGGACGTACTCGCCGTCCGAGTTTAGAAAGTCATGTGCGACGGTGAAGAGATATGCAAGACACTTCGTGCAGCGGGCATTAAAAGATGTCGATAAAAATGGGGAGGAGGAGGCGAGGGAACGTCACCTATTTATCCTTGATCTCTACAAGGAATTACAGGACCCGGGGTTAGTGTGTGACCAATTAGTGAATGTCTTGATAGCGGGGAGAGATACAACAGCGTGCCTGTTATCTTGGGCGTTGTAAGTCTATGTTCCCCATCGAAATATTTATATTCTAATATTTTAGCTACTGTCTTGTCCGCCATCCAGACGTTCTGCAATGTCTCCGTCAAGAAATTCAACTCATGGCCGAAAGCCCTCAAGGGCTAACCCGACCCCAGATTCTAAAACTGCCATATCTCAAATGTGTACTGAACGAGAGTGCGTAACCCCCCATCCGAGCCTCCGCTTCTAGCATCTCACACACCCACAGCGCTGCGATTATACCCACAACTCCCCGTCAACGTTCGCGTCGCCACCAAAACAACCATGCTCCCCCGTGGCGGCGGCCCCGACGGCCAATCCCCTGTCCTCATACCCCGCGGCACAGGCATCGGCTACTCAGTCTACCACATGCACCGACACACCAACATATATGGCGCCGACGCCGCCGCATTTAACCCTGCGCGTTGGGAGGACTCTAAGCTGGCCAAGGTTGGCGCGGGTTTCATGCCGTTCCATGCTGGCCCCAGGATCTGTCTCGGGAGTAAGCCGGAATTCCCCAGGCCCCTTCTCCTCCTTGAGGAAATGCTAATCTGCGAACCCCAGAGGACTTTGCCCTCACAGAAGCATCATTTGCCATTGTCCGCCTCATACAGGCCTTTCCGAGTATGAGGCTGTCGCCGGGTGCGTCGACGGACCCGATTGGACAGGAGAGGCAGTCTCTTACCATCGTCGTTTCGAGCGCCGACGGCTGCAAGGTGCTCCTTTAATTCGAAGGCAGCTAGCAGATCGGATGGAGGGGAATCTACTAGTGCTAGGTCGTATAAAATCTCACATTAACACAGGAACTGTGGTATTTTCAGCTCTATAGGTGCATTGTAAGCCATGGGTTTTGCGTAATCATCGCGTTTTCTCAGTGGTCAAGAAGCAGTTCGATAATCTCCTTGCCTCTCTTAGGGGTTCCACTACTGCCTGACTACATCGTCTAAAACCATCACATTGTCCTCTTAGCGATTAGGGAAAAATTCCATTGTCCGCATGTTACTCCCATCTGAATTGATGGATGTACTAATATGCTTTTAATAAACTAAGGCCTCTGCGTGGTTTTGGAACTGATAACATAAACCGAGAATTAAGCGTGTGTTTTATGTCTTTTTCAACCGCGATGTCTTCTGTCTATAGAATTTTTCACCAGCCGGAATATTCTTGTCAAGTGCCCAAACAAGGCTTGTGGATATTCCGTCCTGAGCCTCTTCAAATCGAATCTTGAAAGCCGATATCTCACATGTGTACCCAACGTCGGTGCGTAATCTCCTATCAAAACAGGCCCTTTGGCGCAATGGTAGCGCGTGGTCCTCCTAAGACTGAGGTTGTCGGTTCGAGTCCGATGAGGGTCGTTTACCTTTTTTGCCCTTTTTTTTCACTTTTTTTTCGACCCAGGATCCGTCTCAGGAGTAGGTTTAAATCCCCCCATGCTCCTTCTTCTCTTCATGTAGATGTTAATTTACGAATCCTGGAGGACTTTGAGCTCACAGAATCGCCGTTTGCCATCGTCCGCCTGCGCCGCCAGGTACCTTGATGGACCCGATTGGGCAGGAGGGGCAGTCTCTCACCATCGTCTTTTCGAGCGCCGACGGCTGCAGGGTGCTCCTTTAACTTGAAAGCAGCGGGCGGAACGGATATGAAAAGCATTATTAGTACTAAGACATAGACAAATCTCAAATTAGGGCCGGTGTCACGGTTTTCTAAGCTCGGTTCGTATCCGCAGCGCGAGGGTTTTTGACAATTTGGATAATTTGGATAGCAATTCAAATATTAACTGTGATCTATACCATCTCACTAGAGAGATCTTCAAAGGCCCGTACAACATATTTTGTGCCCAATACCGAGACTACATTACCTTCTTTCCACTCCTTCTCACCCTCAAACTCGGAAATGCCAACTCCAGCAAAGGAAGGCACACCTTCCACCTGACCAATAGCATATATCACATTCCACTGTCCATTCTCATCCAAACCTTCACTCCGCACCGAAAATGAAAGATCGTCACTTTGTCGTAACGCCATGAATGACCCCGCTACCCGTCCTAAAAATGTGCCACTCTTCTCAACGCTCTGAATGATCCAAGCACGTTTTGGTCCAGGCACTGGATCTAGCTTGCGCCACACCTCTTCATAATCCGTGACAACATCGTTCTTATGCGCGCAAGGCATGGAGCCAGTCTCGAGATCATCGCCGTTAGGAAGCGGCGAGAATATGCCTTCGTCTGGGTCCGATGGACCGAGGGAGTCTATTACTTTGATCCAGCGGCATTTCACTACAAACGAGTTAGGAAATCGCTAGGCTATAACAGACTGCAGGGAACTTACGAGGATTCTTGCTTAAAATTTGTCGCTCGCCCGCCATTGCCCAGTCGATGGATTGATCTGCTTTGTTCACGCGGAGATCCATGAAATAGCCACCAACGTTCATGACAAGGGTATTGGTGAGCTCTTCTGGTTCATCTGGCACCCACCGAAGACTAATGCGCGTCGAAAGTCTAGCAGCCATGGTAATAGGAATGTATATGATAAATTATTTGATGCTGAATATGACCCGGCGGAATATGTGCCCGATTTCAATCTGGCAAAAAGGGACAATGGAAGAGGGGGAGATAGTATCTGTCTTGTACTCGCGTGGAATGTTTTAACTTACGCACCCCACCATCTACCCCCTTCTCTTACAGCTTCCAAAAGCAGTTAGAATCACTTTGTTGTACAGTACGGGGCGATAAGTTTCCGTACGGGTCTGTGCTGAAATTGCAGTACAAGAGTGTCTTTTTGTATGGGAAAAAGCACAGACCCGTATGGAAACTTATGGCTAGACTATGAAGATCCTCAAAGCAGCTTAGCGCAACCCATAATCTACCCATAATCTACCCCTCACTCTTTTGCACTATCTAGAGCTAACTATAGCAACATATTTGATTTACGTGCGTGAATCTAATTAAGATGTTAGCCTAGTGATATCTAGTAATGGTTCATTGGACTACTAGTGGACCAAACGTATGGCAATGGCTGCTTGAAAACGAGAAACGAGAAATGGTTGACTGATTTTGGAAACTGCCTAAAACCTCATCTCCACGCAGCACTCATCTCTACCCCTCCCGTCAAAACATTGCACTGACATCTCCCAACACAGCTGTGCGAATTCCCCTGCCTCAGCGTATCCTGCTGGCCCAACACCGCATCTATCAAATTCGAAATGACTCGCGACCTCTCACTCCAAGTCCTAACCCCCCTCGTCTGCCCCACCACTGCCAGCGGGCCCACAAAATTGCTCAGCATGAGCACTGACTCCTCCTCCGCCGGCTTACCCTTCCATAAACCCATATACTCCAGTATATCCCCCCTAAAGCTCATCAGCCACGGATGAACCGTCGTCAGGTAATCGTGCACGCTGACAAAGTCCCTCCCCTCCAAGGGTGTCACTACAAGACTCGCCGCCTTCCCACGCGGCCGGTCCGTCCCGCAGCACCGCAGCAGACACGACGTCTCGCTGTAGCCGGGCAGCACACCGTACTGTGGGTCCGCGGTCTGCTGCCAGTCAGGCTCGGAGTGGCCACGGTGGCACAGTAACCACTCGTCCTCCTAATACTCGAGCGCATAGACGCGCACTATAATTGAGGGGACCGGCGGCTTGGTCATGGGCGCCTGCGAGATGGCGTGCCAGGTGCTGGTGCCTTCGGCGGTGAGCTGATGGTACGGCTCGATGGAGGTGGGGTTGTCGCGTTTGTCCAGCACCCAGATGGAGGTGGAGAGAGGGCCGTTGAGGGTGCAGAAGATGCGTTCGCTGGAGGCAGAGTCGGTGAAGTGCTGCTGTTGGGCGGCACGAGCCCGCATTTGCGCGTTGGGCCCCTGATCTCCCTGGATCCGCAATCGCTCTGAAATATCGAAAGATGACGACATTATGAAGATGTAACAAATCGATAAATAAGATCCCGAGTAGGTTAAAGTCTTATATCTAGTTTAAATGCGAATGGTTTACTTATATATATATTGTTGTTTGTTGGAAGGACGTCTGTTTTAGATTATTAGTTTCATTAGGTGGTGTGCGGCGGAGCAATTGTAACGCTTAAATTTAGCTAGCTAATAATAATTCGAGATTTTATTTATAACGTGTGATTTTTCCTTTTCCAATTACGCTTCGGTGTCCACCGCTTTTGCCAATGGCTATATTTCCGTCTTTGTCTCCGTGTGTGTGGAGGGCATGATATCTGTCATTAAGAATCTCAACATGGAGAATACCAGCGGGTTTTGGAACTGGAACGGAGATAAAATCGCGTACTAGACACTGTATCTAGAGGCTATGTGGCATGGCACTAGTACTGGTCTCACATACAGTTTGACAAAGAGTTCAAAGATCAACTTGGCTGACTTCGTATGGCATCACGGTTATCATATAAATTGCCTTTTGCTCAGAAAGATTAACACTTGGAAATTTTGGACCTTGAATGTGCTTCTCCGTCGCAGCGTTTGCTCGACTTTCAGTACGAAGCCCATTCATCACACTTCCTATCATACAACGTCGCATAGATCCCTTCTTTCCATCTTACTTCATGCTTCCAGTAATATGTCTCATGATTAATCTCGCACACATCCTCCCCGCCTACTTTGTCCGCCGGTGCAGCATGCGTGGTACAATACTGCCGCACGCAGAGGAGGCACATCTTCGACGGCCCGGGCTGCTTCCACGCGGGTATCCGCCTATTCATGCATACGCAGATGTGGCAGTCTATCGTTGACACTTGGGCAGCGGTGGGTTTTATTGGCGCTGTCTTCGGCGTTACTGTGAGCGTCGTTGTGTCGGCAGGCAGGTCGTTCATTGTGGGCGCAACGGTGGTGGCTGGCCCATCCATGGTGACGAATATGGCTGCGAGATATAATCTAGGGTTTGAGGTGTGCGAGTATGGTATTTGGTGCTGGATGAGAGCGCGTTGGATGGGGTTTTATTAAACAATATTAAGTTGGAGGGATGGGTCGGGGTTTTTATAGAAGATGGGGAGGGCTGTGAATACGAGCGGTTCGTAAGTCTCGCGACTGCCTGGAGGAAATTTATTTGTGAATATATGCCTGGTCTCTTTGAAGAGACCGGGCGGATTTGACAATTATGCTGATGGAGTGGCGGAGTGGCCTTGGCCGGCGGCCTTTGGGCGGCCTTTGGGGGCTTAATCAGGTTCAGGCATTTTCGCCGCCAACATACATCAAATATAAGCCAAAATAACTTGTCAAAGACTATACGTAGACCAATCATTTAATTGATAGATTTTGATTAAACTCGCGATTATATGTTCATGTTTGGTGATGATTTGGCTTCCTGGTGTCTAAAAACTGCAACCGTGAAAGTTTTCATATAAATTAAGAAGATAAAAATAATAAACACCACAAAATATTCCAACTCCAACATACAAATCCTCCCACACCTCCGATCCCATCACGCTGTCTCCCCAGGCACCTCCCACCCCCGCACATCCCCCAACCAATCCCCCGTCAACCCCGCACTCCCCGCCTTCCTCATCCCCGCCTTCCTCTGCATCTCACAACTAACCCCCCTCAACCTCTCCCCCTCCGCCGCCGTCAACCTCAGATAAACCTCTACACCCACAGCATGCATCGCAATAGCGACCCACCACGCCATCCCAAATGTCAGTACCATGCTCGCCTTCTGCTCTTCCCCAAAGGCACTATTGATGTCTGCTTTCACCACGACATCTGTGTTATTCCCGCCTACACACGTTGGGTACCTGCTCTGTAAAGCAGCAGGGTATTTAGCATACAGGAATGCAATTTCCCCGCAGTTCATGACGGCGGAGTAGGAGCCGATAGATGAGATGATTCCTGAAGCAAGGGTCATGATAATGCGTAGCGTGATGATAGTGCCCAGCGCGAACATGGCGCGTAACATCCACTCACGGTGCTGATCGATCTGTAGGCGCTTGATATTGTAGTATGCGAGCGCCATGGAGATCGTGGTAGCGATGACGAGGTAGCCAACTGCAGATTGCGTGGCGAGGGTGCCACCGAATGCGCGGCGGGCTATCATAATAGCACCAACGTTACCTAGGGTTGCGAGGGTGATAATCAGGTAGCCATTGATGCGGTGGAATAGTATTGCTTTGTAGCGAATGATTGGCATAAATTGAAAAACCATGAGGACGCCGGCGGGGACGATGGTGGTTAGGTGGAGTGTTATTCCAATGCGGTGGATGCCTGACCGGTACCAGAACCATTCCCCGATGACGGCACCGGATTTGAAGGAGGAGGGGGCGTCGCCGCTGATGTTGAGGTATGAGAGCCGGGCGAGGGAGAAGCCGAGCATGGCGCCGCCGAAGATGAAGACTGAGGTTATTAGTGGGTGCGTATGTAGAACGGCATTTGAAGACTCACAGAGGGGGAAATTGTAGCCTTTCTTAAACCCCAGCGGATTGTAAACCTTCCTCCAGAACCGGACGAACCAGTTATCATAGTGTGTCATTGTTTGCTCGTCGGTGGAAGCCGTGCTGGTCGAGTTAAGCAGTGTTAGAGATATTAACATAGCCTTCTCTAAATCTCTGCTTGCTGTGATTCTGGATCATGGGAACGGGTCAGTATTTGTATACTTCCTCGGCGATGCATTGGCCCGGGGTACGAACAATGTAACGCTGGTGAGAGGGATTCTTGATGACCGGTCTTACTCCACGTCATGGCACCGTCTGTGAAAGACTCAGCTTTGAAGAATATCACCATTCTCGCCGTAATAAGGCTATATTTTCCCAATTGCCGCTGGCAAGGGAAGTCAGCTCACAGCTTGACATTCACTAAAAAGCCATCGAGTCAATATGGAGACGTATAATTCGTCCCCCCGTAACCCATATATGGATACCGCCTCGTACCGCACTGTACGAGTGTCTCATCCACATCCCCATCCATTTAAATTTTATACCAAAGACCCTACCATCCCCCCAGACCCCATCCTCTCACAGACGTGGCTAAGCATTAAGATTCGTACCCCCCGCAGATCCCGCACCCCCCATTGGCCCGCTCGTAAACGATCGCCGCTGTCTCACTAGCGTACGAACCCTAGATCGCCCCTAAGACACTGCCCCTTCCCCCCTTGTCCATATCCAGTATCCCAAGCGTACGGGTCATTATGTCTCACCCAACTACGCGGGTAAAACAAAAAGTGGCACGGTTCTTGGCACCACTCCAAACATCGCCAAAAGAGCGGTGAAGCTCAAAGCTCGAAGCTGAGCTTTATAATAATAATTATAGATAGCTGTAACGTATTTCACATGCGAGCGGCGCACCCGAGCGAGCGGCGCACGAAAACACCAAAAACGCGTCAACCTAACTACAATTAACAATGGCACCACCAACTCAACCAAAATCCTCTAATCAAGAGGGTAGGATACTTCTAGCTATTCAATCAATTAAACAAGGCTATATTCAAAGTGTTCGAGCTGCTGCAATGTCGTACGATGTCCCTGAAACAACACTTCGACGACGCGCTTATGGTGTTACTCCTCGACGCGACTGTACTCCCAACTCACGTAAGTTGACTCCGTACGAAGAGTCAGCTCTCGTTCGGTATATCCTCGACCTAGATTCGCGTGGATTTCCACCCTAGCTGCAAGCTATGCAAGAAATGGCAGACCTACTACTCTCCAAACGAAGCGGGAGTCCTGTTGGGAAGAACTAGGCTACAAGCTTTATAACGCGTCGTACGGAACTCAAAGCAAAGTTTAGTCGAAAGTACGACTATAAGCGAGCAAAATGCGAAGATCCTAAGATAATTAAAGGGTGGTTCTCCCTTGTACGGAATATAGTTGCAAAATACGGAATCCTAGAGCAGGATATCTACAACTTTAATGAAGTAGGTTTTGTAATGGGAGTTATTGCTACTACAAAGGTGGTTACAAGCTTAGAAGCAAAGAGCCGTCTAAAGACTATACAGCTAGGGAATAGAGAGTAGGTGTTAATTATCTAAGGTGTTAATTCGTACGGATAGGCACTCCCACCGTTCATTATTTTCAAGGCGCAGAATCACCTCTCTGTATAGTACAAGGACTTAGGATTACTAGACAATTAGGTAATTACACTAAGTGAGAATGGGTGGACTTCAAATTTAATTAGGTACGAGTGGATTTAACACTTCGATTAGTATACAAATGCTCGTACGGTCGGAACCTATCGCCTTCTTATTCTTAATAGGCATAAGAGCCACCTCTCTACTTAATTTCAACACTACTGCACAGAACGGAAGATAATTACCCTCTGTATGCCACTACACTTGTCGCACATTCTTCAGCCTCTTAATGTGAGCTGCTTTGCGCCACTAAAGCTTTCGTACGGAAAGCAGATTAAAACCTTCGTACGGAACCAGCTAAACCACATCACAAAGCTTAAGTTCCTCTCTGCATTTAAAGAAGCATTTAAAGCTGCATTTATAGAGCAGAACATTAAGAGTAGGTTCCGAGCTACAGGACTAGTTCCGTACAAGCTATAGAATGTCCTCTCTTACTTAAATCTACGCTTAAGGACTCTAACTCCTCCTATAGTTGAGAGTGATAATTAGACTTTAAAGACTCCTTAAACTATAAGGGAGCTTAACTTTCAAACAGAGCATATTAAGAACCGCATCATACAATATCAGAATAGCTCTCCTACCTTAATTAATGATGCTGTTAGCTGCCTTGTTAAAGGGGCGGAAATGATGATGCATTCTGCTGTTCTACTTAAGGCAGAAGTTAAGGCTCTACAGGCTGCAAATGAACAGAAAAAGAGGAGGGAAAGGAAGCGTAAGAGGCGTATTATGCAAGGGGGTAGCCTCTCCGTACGAGAGGGAGAGGATATACTTCAGAGTGCTAAGGTAGATGCTCAAGTCCGTACGGAGGTGGCAAGTGAGAGTAGTCGGCCGGTAGGCTCTAAGGGTCGACAGAAGCGCTGTGGCTTATGTGGTATTATGGGCCACAACTCCCGTACATGTACAAGGCACGAGGATTCAATTGCAATTGAATAAGGGTCATTATGTAGGGTGGTGGTGTAGTAGTAGGCAGTAATAGTCAATTTTGGTGTTTTCGTGCGCCGCTCGCTCGGGTGCGCCGCTCGCATGTGAAATACGTTATATACTCTCTTTACAATTAATTAACGATTTACAATGCCTCAAACCCCTCCGCCCTCGAATCTAGGTGATAATGACGATGTAATACGGCAAATACCAGCCCACCATAAGACCCCTAGTCGAGCAAAGGTGCTTGGTACTATTGAATATCTTCAAAAGCGAGGGCTACGAGTAAATAAGAAGGATATTTTTGAAGCTTTTGATATTCCTCTACGTACAGGGTGGCGAATAGTCCGAGAAGGCTCTCGGACTCTTCATAATAGCCCTGTAAGAGTTGAGACTCGAGGCCGGAAGCCGAAGATTACGCCTGAACAGCTCTGTGCTCTCGATCACTTCCTCCAAACTCACAGCTTTGAAGGACGGCGGCTACGATGGCTAGAACTCGCAGAGCAAGTTGGAATTACAGGAGTATGTGCTCGTACAATTGCACATACTCTCGGCCACTCTTATAATTACTCGAGCTGTATTTCATGCCGAGTATCATGGGTATCAGTTTCCGCAGCACAGAACCGCCTACAATTTGCAACAGATATGCTACGGAAATACCCACGAGCGGAGGATTGGCACCGAGTACGCTTTTCTAATGAGGTTCACTTCTCTCTAGGGCCTGAAGGAAGAGTAAGAGTCTTACGCCAGCCGGGAGAGCGGTATTGCGGCGATTGTATTCAACAGGTAAATGAGCCTCGAGACTCGCAACGGAATAGGATCCATTGTTGGGCTGCTATAGGATACAATTTCAAGTCAGATATTCACTTCTATACAACGAAGAATCGGAACGGCAAAATGACACAAGAGGATTATATTACGCAAATACTTAAGAAAGCTGTAAAGCCATGGCTACAAAGGGCTGACGACTTTGCCCTCGAAGAAGACGGCGATAGCTCTCACGGCCCAAGTAATAATAGGAATATCGTACGGAAATGGAAAGAAGAGCACAAGCTTGAATACTATTTCAATTGTGCTCAAAGTCCAGACTTAACGCCAATTGAGAACTGTTGGCAGCCCGTAAAGTCTCATACTCGGACTTTTGCGCATTAGGACGACGAGACGCTCCGGGAGCTTATTATTGAAGGATGGGCAGGCATATCACAAGAATGGATCAATCGGCGTATAGATTCAATTCCTCTACGGCTACAGGAAGTAATAGAGCGAAGTGGTGGGCTCTCTACAGTAGAAACAGTGTAATTGAATAAAATTGTCGCTTTTTGGTGTTGGCGTATTTCGGGGTCGGTTGCGACCGTGCCACTTTTTGTTTCAACCGCGTACCAACGTCCCCTCTCCCTCATATACTGTGTATCTACCAAAATGCCCCCCAATCTTCTCATCTCCCCGTCTCTATATCGCAAGATGATTGCTTCGCTCGTACCCCCTCGTGCGGGCTGTATGATCACACACCAGCAGTCTCCCTGCATACCGTCATCCTGATTGCGCGTCCACAACAATGCCTCGTAAACCACTCTCCCCCTCCAGCATCAAAAGACTAAGAGCCTCAAAACCAAAAGTCAAAACAGGGTGTCTAACCTGCAAGTACGAACCCCCGAATCCCCCTTCCGTATCTACTGAACTCAATTCCCCCCTACCCACCCCATAAACCCCATCACCCATCCACCCATCCACTCATCCACCCCCCAAGTAAACCGCACAAAGCTAACCCCCCACAGAATCAGACACGTCAAATGCGATGAATCCAAACCGCACTGCACGCGCTGCCTCTCCACCGGCCGGGCGTGCGATGGGTACTCCCCTCTTCCCCCCTCTCACACCATCACCCACTCCCCCACCCGCAACAGCACCTTAAGTCCCCTCCCCAGCGCTCTAACACCCCTCCTCCCCGGCACCCCCTCAGAACAACACTCCTTCCACACCTTCTCCACCTGCACCACCGCCCACCTCGCGGGGCTGTTTACATCCCCCTTCTGGTCCCGCCACGTCTTACAAGCCTCTCTCCACGAACCCTCCATCTACCACGCTGCTGTGGCGTTGGGCGCCTTGAATGGGGGGTTAGGGCTCGACGACGAGTTTGCGGTACGGCAGTATGTCAAAGCCATCCGCTGCCTGACGAAACCGGGGTGTGGGAGGAGGGTCGATGTTACGCTCATAGCTTTCTGTTATTCACCTGTTTCGAGGCGCTGAGGGGGCATCATGCTGCGGCGATTACTCATTTGGATAACGGGGTTAACCTGCTCCTCGACCTCCACCCCCAGTCGCATCCCAAACAGGGCCGGGCCCTGTTTGGGATGCAGCCTACCCAGTTACGCCCTACACCCCCCTCCCCGCGCTGCGGGAACTGGTTATGCGCCTCGATACACAGGCGACACAACTCCTCCCCTCGCGACGTACGCGGTTACGTCCTGTCTCCGCGCCATGCACAGATTACACCTTTACCTCTCTAGAAGAGGCAAAGAGGGCAGGTGACGAGTTATGGAATTACAGCCTCTACACCCTCCAACCTTCACCTCCCTCTTTTTCCTCTCCTTCCCCGTCTTCGTGCTCATACACCCCCTCCGATGAGGACGAGGACGACGGACCCCCCGAACAGCTACACCCACCCCTCTCGGCGTCACGCATACACCTCGTGCGTTTACAAGCACAGTACAGCGCCGCTCTGCACGACTTCCTCACCACCCACCCGGCGGAGAAGGCGAGGGAGAGGATCGCGGGCGAGGTATTGAGGTTACACGACGCAGTCGCCACACTCTCACTAAGCCCCGCCTCCCTCGCCAACAGCGAAGAGGCGTGGGGTGCGTATACCCCCCAGTTCGCTGCTATCCTCTCCCTCTCCAAGTCCATCCTAGACGTGGAAGACATGCTCGGATCTTCGGATGGTGGCCTGAAGAGTAAAGGGAGGGTGGGGCTTGATACCGGCGTCCTCGGCCCACTGTATCTTGTTGCGCTGCGCTGCCGGGACCCAGTAGTCAGGAGGGAAGCAGTACAATTATTAGGGAGGGAGGGGAGGAGGGAGGGGTTATGGGATAGTACCTTACTGGCTGGGGTGGCGGAGAGGGTTGTGGGGATTGCAGATGGATGTGGGTTAGGGAGGAGGGTAGAGGATGTAGATTTGTTGTTTGATCCCGAGGAAGGGTGTAGAGCTGGTGTTAGGTTTTTGTTTGAGGGTGATGGTGGTGGGCTAGAGGCTGCGAGGTGAAGAGTGCTTGATGGGGTAGGGGGTTGGCGGAATATATATATATATCCTTGATAGAAAGGGGTGCTGGTGCGTGTGCTTAGATCACTTTTAAGGCTGCATTGCATCACGGAGGAAGGGAAGATAGATGGAAATATATTTACTACCCCCTCCCCTCCACCTTTTCTAAAATAAATAAACCCCCTCGCTATCCCAACAAAAAATTACCAAAAATATCCCTATATAAAAAACGTGCCCCCTAAAACTCTGAAAAATCCAAGATGAGAGTAAGCGACGGTCATAGCACGTCCACCAGCTCGTTGCAGTCCATCCACACCTACAGACGTTCACCAGCTTGTCCAGGTTTATCTACAGCCATAGATACACTTCAGCAAGCCGGTAACCATGTGACCGTAGACAGGCTTCAACGAGCTGGTGGGATATCCATGTGAACCCCCCCTTGTCTCAAGTCCAAGTCCAAGTCCATATTACACCCTCATCACCCTCCCCCCTCCCACGCCCTCCTCTCTCCTCTCTCTTCCCATCCTTTACTATCCTCACCTCCCCGGCGTCCCCCCCGCCAACTCAGTTATCCCCCCTCCCCCAGCCGGCGCCCCAACAACAGGTCTACTCCCCTCCACCTCATACGTCCCCTCATGCTGATCACTCGGAAACGGCCCCCCCGCCATATTCGCACTCATCTCGCTGAACCCCGGTCGCGGGCTCGTATACCCATACGCGCCCGTACTACCCGTGGCACTACTATCCCTCACACCTCCTCCGCCAGTACTGATAACATCGTTAGTCTGCCCGGAGACGGCTGTTGCTGTTGGGCTGGTGGGGTGGGGGGAGCCTTGGGATTGCGATTGGGGGACGGGGGAGTAGTAGGACCCGGTGTTGGGGTCGTAGTAGCCACCCTGCTGTTGGGGTGGTGGTTGCTTGGGGGGGTATTGTTGTTGTTGCATTTCTGGTGATACACCATACTGCTGCTGCTGCTGCTGCATCTCCGGCCCTCCGTATTGTCCTGCGAACCCAGCTTGTGGCGCGGGGGGGCCGTAGTAGGAATTCGTGTTTGGGTTTAGCGGGGGCTTATTAGCATTCGCATCCGGGATATAAGCCGGTGGACCCTGTGGACCCTGTGGACCCGGCGTAACTTGCTGTTGTGGACCGGCGGCGGTGGGACCACCAGCGGCGGCGGCAGCAGCGCGCTTACGGCGGAGGAAGAAGAAGATCAGTAGCCCTATTATCGCGAGGACAGCGACGCCTCCAATGACACCACCTACAATAGGGCCAATAGGTGTTTTCTTACTCTTACTCGTAGAATGGTTATCGGTGTTACTGGAGCCGGAGCCGGTATCCGTCCCCGACGTCGGGTTCGCGCTAGAATTCGTAGAAGAATCGCTGGTGGGCTGCGGGGCGTTGTTGCCGTTATCATTACTAAACGTGCTGTGCGAGGTCGTCAGCGAGGAGGAGAGGGTGGTGGTGAACCAGGCTTTGTCGGTTTGGCCGCGGTAGGAGGTGTAGAGCGTTTGGGTCGTGGTGATGCGGTCGTTGTCGCAGAAGTAGTCGGCTACGCCGTTCATGGGCCAGGTGAGGGCTGCGCAGTAGGGGGCGGAGGATTCGGTGCTAGGGGGTTGGGTTAGCGGTCGGTGGTTCGGTGGTAGAGAGGGGGGAAGGGGTGGTGTTAGGTGAAAAAAGGACGGGGGACGAGGGGGGTAAATACCATTTCAAAGTATAGGTATCATGCAAACACCCGCTATCGCACAAAGTCCCATTCTTAATATCCGCCGCATCCAAACAGCTCGTCCTGAACCCACACTGGTCAAAGGGCCCACCAATTGGACAGCAGCCAATATACCCATTCCCCCCCGCCGACGTGAACATAAAACACGTATCCGCGGTTCCGCAATGCAACGGCGCGCCTGTGGTCGTCAGTTTCCCAATTCTCCCATTTTTCTTCTTACTTCACACTCATGTTTGCATGTTGGGTTGGGTTGGGTCATAGTACTCACCAGGCCGTCCATCAAAATACCCACACGTAGCATCCGGCGCCGCATACGCCGTGATAAGGCCCGTCGAGCTCGCCGCACGACGACCGACGCCGTGCTTGTTGAGAAGGTCGTACGGCGCGTCGGGTGCCAAGGTCGGTTTCGGAGGCTTGAAGCGTGGGATGATGGAGGGGAGGGGGGCGGCGGCGGGGGTGGCTTTGGGGGGTGTCCATTTGAAGGCGGTGGAGGGGGTGAAGGAGGCGGCGAGGAGGAGGGTGAGGAGGGTTAGGCGGACCATTGTGGTGGTTGTGGTGGTGGTGTGTTGGGGGGAGAGAGGGAGAAGGCACGCGGCTTTGAGGTGCCTCGTCCGTCCCTCGTGGTGTGAGGTGGTGTCAGAGGTAGGTACAGGTGGGTTTGGAGAGACGGTGATGGGTGTCAAAATAGCCAGAAGGGGAAAGAATGAATCCAGCGAGCAAGCGACGATGACGATGATGAGAGAGGAAGAGTGAGAGAGGAGGAAAAAGAATGAGGCTGTGAGAGACAACAGCGGCAGCAGGGCAACGAGGAGAGCCAAGAAAATTGGGGAAACGAGGGTGTTTAGTGAGAGTGAGTGTGAGTGAGTGGTGGAGATTTAGATTTCCTAAAGAGGAAAGGTGGGAGCACAGCACAGCAATAGCACAGCCCTGACAGCTGAAGTGGGAAGAAGAGGAGGAGGAGGGTGGGTGGTGGGAAAGATGGAATTGAGAAGTACTCACAATAGATAGCAAGTGTAGCATCTACAACCCCCCAGCCTCAAAACCATCAAACCATCACCTCATCCCGCCAAGCAGCTTGTACCCTCTACCTCCCCCAGTACACAAACCCAGCTCTGATCCCCAAGCTTGTCCAGACCTTGAAAGCAGCAAAGTCAAGTCTTGGCACTCACCTTCACACCAGACAGTCTGACAGGTCTGCGGGAGAATTTAGGCCCGATCCCACGGTGTGCCTAGGGTGTGCCGACAGAGTGACAGTCTGGATTGGCCAGGGACTATCAGGGGTCATGGGGGTGCAGTTACCGAGGTTGTGATTCGCTCGGTAAGTATGTCACATCACGGGATATTTAGCCTTCTTACCCTTTTTTAAACTTCTTGATACCTGTTTGGGCGTAGGTTTAACTTAGCGTCCACTTAGCGCGATGCTGTCTTCGTGTGTGTGGGGTGCGGCTGAAGGGTTGAGAGAGAGAGAGGCAGACAGGGGGGAGGGAAGGGCAAGGCAAGGCAGTCTGTCTCGATCCAGTGCGCCTTGGCTAATATTCGGGAGGTTTGTTTATTGAAAGGGTACATGTTTGCGGTAGTGGTTTTGGTGGAGGGGAAAGTATACGATGCATACACGATTGCGAGACCTTCCCACACCCTAACCACGTTCTTGTCTCTCATATCCACAGCGTGCACAGTTCTACAAACACACCCCGTCAACCGTCAACACCCTCATATCCACACACGCTCGTGTACTCTACACACACAGTCTACTTACAAACACCCACCCACTCTACACACCCCCGGTCACCACCCACCCATATATAGTATAGTACTTAACACACCACCCCCCCCCCCGTCTCTCATCCCCGACCTCGCTCTCGCACCTCTCACACGTCTCACACCCCTACAAACACACCCATCCACCATCTACCCAAACAAACAAAACATCCCAGCCAATAACATCCCCCCCTCCCTGATAACGATCGCCATCTGTACGAGCAAGCTACTCCCTTCTCGTCTGCCGCACAGTCAAAGACCCAGACCGCCGTATCTCGCATCTCTCATCTCGTAATGCTTGTTGTGTGTCTGTCTCACCTCAGAACCTTCTCCTACATAAGATGTGCAACCTGGATACCGGTACGCCGTAGTCACTTCTACCATGTGTTTACCATTCACAACACATGAGACACGCAGTATCATATATATATCTCACCCCATTCCCCCTCGTGTCTACTACATTATCGATTCATGCATACACACTATTAAGTGCCAGCGCGACACCCACACACCGTCACCACACACCGGGAGCCCATTCCCCCGTCAACCCCCAGCAGCCGATCATCCCAAGGCTGATCCGCCTTACGAGCCCCCCCTTGCCGCACACCCGGCGCTCTCGTAGTGCTTATGTCACGTGATTTCACTTCATCTTAAATCTAAGTAACATGATCAATCATCACGTGCATATGTTCACGTGATCTTAATGTGTCACATGTTGGCTTGTCACGTGATTTGTAGCACGTGACGAACCACCTAACTTTGACAGCCTTCCATCGAACTTCTCTATCCCCACAGGGCTATGCAATCCTTCAATCCCAATCCCCACCCATCACATCCCCATCCCCGCTGACCTCACCAGCCTACTCACCGATCACCGCGAGCGGAACAGACGGCTTCCCCAGCCATGTGATGATGTGTGTCCGATGTTTCCCCATAAAAACGGGCGATCGGCGATGATCGGTGCCGTGCTGGGGTTGGGGATGGGTGTACGCGAGGCTGGGCGAGGCTGGTGGACGTCATAGTTCCACTTGACGAGGCTGTGGGGGAATCCTTCGGGGCGGTGATGGATGGATGGATTGAAGGGAGGAGGTTTATAAGGGGATGAAATTCTGCTCAAGATGGGGTTAGATACATCGATGATAGTTTGAGAGAATTGGATTGGAAATAAATACACGGATTCACGAAATATTCTGTCTCGGAGAAACGTACAAGACGACGACCTTGGAAAACAATCGATCGGAAGGGAATTCCATACATCACACACCCATCACCAACCCCAAATATGTGTTTCGGCCTTCGCAGCAGCGCCAAGGGTGACATCGAGAACGGCACCGACGTCCCAGCGAGGAAAATCTCCAGTCCCCAACCCCAGCAGAACCTCGATGGCGACGGGTCTGAGATGTCTATGATGTCTGGGAAGCCTGATGAGAAGGTTGAGAAGCCGAAGAAGAAGAAGTGGAACGACGACGAGTACGGTGATTCCGTCAGGTACGCATATCTCCCCCCCCATTTCTCATTTCCTCGATTCCCCATCTAGATAGACACTACGGGATTGGAGCTAACAAGAGGGAACCTATAGTCTGGCACTTGCGGCGAAAACTAGAGCCAGGGTAAAGGAGCTTTACCCTGATGGGATTCCGCCGGGGGAACAGGACGCGATTTCGAGGACGCAGATGAGTAGTGGGCCGATGGGGGGCCCGTATGGAGGGGGGGCGATGATGGGGTTGTAGATTTGGATGGGAGAGGTTGGACTTGTATATAGAGTTATTAGGGCGATTGGGTTTGGTTGGATATGTTACAGATGGGAGTAAATAGAATTTCATTATTTCGTTATGAAGTAAAATAAAATAAAGCTTCTGCGCAACGGATATAACGAGAATTATTTGTTGCTCTTACTGATATCAACTAAAATAAAGCCCCTGGTAGTAAAACGAAACAGGTATAATAACAAGGCTTACTTGCTGCTCTTACTAATATCATGTAAACACTGAATCGACCAATCCGTCCCCATACTCGAAGTCAGATTATACCCATTCACCCTAATCATAACCCACCACTCCCTCTCAATCGCCGCATTCGCAACCCTCAACCCCGCATCCCCCTCCACCGCATCAACCAATTCAAAACCGCATCCCACAACGCTCGGCAGAATCTCATTAACATAATCTAGCGGTGTCACATTCGTTCGAACCCCACAACTGCGCCAGCGCTTGCCGCTCCGGCGCCTGCAATGGTAGCAGTTCGACATCCAGCCACTCACCACACCAAAGGCAGTCCAGTTTGCATCGGCAAAGTACTGGTTAGCGACATCATCGTAGCCCGTGCAGGGGTACGCAGCAGTCCTTCCCGGCAGCGTCGCGAGCGCCGCAAGAGATAATTGTCCCCAGCTGAGGCTGCGTCGTGCCGTCTTCCTCGACGCCTTTGGGAGCGGTGGTGCTCCCCCCGTTTTTGATGGCGTGGATGTCTTTTCAATGCCGCTTTCCCACATCGTTGACGGCAGTGGAGAGGTGGGCTGAGGCCAAGCGGTGCTTCTCTGGTGCGCCTTTGCCGCTCTGTGCTTTCTGTGTTGGAAGACCCAACACCAGAATATACCGTATGCGAAGGCTCCGCCGATGATGCCAGCGAGGACGGTGAGGACTATGAAACCCCAAAAATTCAAATGATTGCGTCTCGCGCTGTTGAACATGTCCTTCTTGCAGATTTCCCCCATAGCCTCTAGGCACGGAATCGGGTATCTATCTTTCCAATTCCACATCACGTTTCCGTCGCAGATGATCCCCGTGATGTTGACTTCTGTAGTCTTGGCGCAGGCGTCGTAGGCGTAGTTGGGGTTATCACAGTTTGTACAGCCGTAGTAGCAGGCATCGTAGACTTTGGTTCGGGCTATGTGCATCCAGTGCTTATAATCTCCGGAATCCGTAGCGTTGCGAGAGTTTGTGGTACTGTGTTGGACGTGACGGGCAAGTGCGTATGTGCTTCCTCCGGTGATGGCACAGCCTACAAGGATTGCTAGGAGGATCGAGAGGATCTTCAGGTTACGGTCCGGGCGAGCTCGGCGTGGCGTTCGAGAAATGGTTGGTATTTGGATTTCTTCATCTTGCTTTCTGATACTGTCAAGCGGGATCGATGGGGTTGGTCCGGACACATATAGAGAATATCTATCACCTGGTCCAGGGGTAGATTTAGCCATCGTGGTGGTTTGATATCCGCTTGTCAGGTGCGGATAAAGTGTTGGGTATGAAAAGAGTATATCTTCAAATAAATAAATAAAAGTAGAAAGCGGCACTAAATCGAACCAACTATAGGCTTTATGGTGTGCCTGTGATCAGCTCATCATCGGATGATATTTAGCCAGCTAAGATACGATTCTTAGTTGCATCGCCCCTCTTCCCTCACTAATGGGAGTCAAACCTAAAGTTAGTGTGGGGTTGTTAGTGTAGTAAATTCATTACTAAGTTAGGAATTATTAGGGAAATACCTGGGAATATGATATTCTACACCTAAATCAGGTGATTCTCACGGGTTTCCTTCGGATTGCAGTGCCGGCAAGTATCACAAGGTAGAATACAGTATATAGACATATAAAAATGAATTGAATTATCTACCCTGTTCGATGGGCTACGTGACTACATATAAGGTTGCTAGGGGCCGAAATCCTGAGTTTCTGACGGCTCTTTCGTCCCGGAATCTCCAACAGGAATCACAGCTTTCGATGTCCGGCCACGCACTACACCAAAGACGGTTCGGCTGACGTTGAAAAAGTACTGCTTGACGATGGAGTAGGGGTAGCAGCAGGTAGCAGCACCATTGACGAGTGTTGTATGGGATAACTGGTCCCAGCTAGGACTGCGCCATGCCGTCTCCTTCGATGCCTTTGGTGGCAGTGTTGGCTTCATTTTCAACGGCGTGGATGGCGATGCAGTCCTACTCCACCATTTCTTTGACGATGCTGAAAGCGCCTGATCATATCGATTCCCTCGCGGCCAAGCGGCGCTTCTCTGGCGTGCCTTCGCCAGCTTTCGTTCCCTGTGTCCAGCAACACAACCGTAGAATATATAGTATGCTATTAATCCGACCATGAGACCAAAAGGCACAATAGGAACCAACATAACAAGCAGAACCAGGTAATCCTGTCCCTCCTCTTGGAACGCATCCCTCTTATAGATCTCCGCCACAGCTTCTAGACAAGGAACCGGGTACCTATCTCTCTGATCCCACAGCGCATTCGCGTCGCACACGACGCCCGTGATGTTGAGCGCTGCAGTCTTGGCGCAGGCTTCGTATGCGCAGTTGGGGCTGGCGTCACATCCATTGTAGCAAGCGTCGTAGACTTTGGTGCGAGCTACTTTCATCCATCGCGCGCGGTCGCCGGGGTTCACGGGGCCGCGAGCGTTAGTGATGCCGTGTTGGATGCCAAGGCCGAGCGCACAGGTGGCGCCTCCGATGATGGCGCAGGCTACGAAGACGGCGAAGAGGGTGGAGAATAGTTTGAGTCTTCGCTCCCAGCGAGCTTGGAGTGTAGCTGGAGATTCGGTTGGTGCTTGGGTCTCTTCATCTTGTTTTCTGATGTTGGTGAGTTGGATCGATTGGGTTGATCCCATGGTGCCGGTTTGATATGTGGTTTCAGGTGCGGGTAAACGTTCAGGTGAGAGAAGAGTATAACTCTCATAAAAAAATTGGAATGAAATTAGAAAGCAGCACTAAAACGAACCGCCGATGGGCTTTATAGTTTTTGCCTGTGGTCAGCCCATCGTCGGTCGATGTGGTTAACTTACGATGCTCAATGGCATCGCCTTCTCCATCACAGAATATGGGGAGCAAACGTGGGGAAGTGTGGGGTTATTAGTGTAGTGAGTCGCTACTAAAGTTACTATCGCCGCCGTCCATCTAGCCCTCCATTCTTACCACGGAACATGTATAACTTCACGACTACTCCTTATGGCGTGTATAGGCAGAACGTTGTGCTATCCAATAGCATGGTTAGCCATACAGACTAAGAGAATTAGTACCATTACACTAAATTTTAGGTGTAAAGGTACTCAACTCTAATCTATAGCGGCAGTCTAGTCTTGACGTCACTTCATATCATCGTCATTTCTCACACACAACACAACAATTTCTCTATCATTAAATCCAAACCACCACCAACTGAACAACTCACACACGCCATACGCAATGTTCCCTCACTCCCCGCAGAATGCTCTGGTTCACGAAACGACGACATAAACCTCCACCACCCGAGGAATCCCCTCATGCCGTCGCTCCAACAGGCGGATTCCTCGAAAATGCAGCCTCGCGGGTCATACATCCACCCACACAGGTCATCTATACAGACCCTGATTTCGCGGCGCCACCGCCGCTAAACTACTCACTCCGAACGCGCAAATGGAGCCTTGCTATTTTCTGGTTTCTGATCTTCCTCGACTGCATTTGCATGCCCCTCGCGCTGTATTTTGGGCTTTGGTATGGGACGCACTTGTCGCATAATGCAGGTGAGTTTTGTTATGGTGGCGCTGGTGATAAGAACTGATATGTCGGTAGTATTCAGTATTAGTACAGGAGCTATAGGGACAGTCTCAGTCATCGAATATTTCATACGCTTCCGCCGCCTATGGAAAAAAGGTTCCTCATGTCGTGTCATCGGTGCACGACGGTGGTATGTGAGTATCCCCCTCAACCCCCCCCCCTCCCCCTACACCCACCTAATCCCACCTAACCCCACCCAGCTCGACTGGTTCCACTGGAACCTCTCCCTCGCCTGGATCGCCGTAATGATCGAACTTATCATCGGCACCGTCCCCCGCGAACCCCCCATCCGCCTCCTCGCCATGCCCGTCCCCAGCATGGTCTTCGCCTTCGGCCTCGAGCTCGTCCTCGTCGACGCCCTCCGCCTCCTCGGCATCCGCTCCCCCGTTCGCATATCCTCCGTCCCTGCCGGCGCCCCTCTGCGTCCGGGGGTGTACAGTTTTATTGAAGACGTATGCGCCGTCGATGGCTCGGGGGGGACGGAGTTCCGCCAGCGTCTTAATTTAAGGTATATGGCGAGTAAACCGTTCAGAGAAATGTTGCATCGGTTGACGTTGTTTTGGGCGGCGGGGGCGTTGGCGATTGCGACGGCGTCGACGGCGATGATTTTTACGCTGTCGAGGAATGCGGCATATGTTATTGGGTGGACGGTGCCGTTTGGGTTGGTGGCGGTGTGGACGCTGATTACGACGAAATGGGTGCAGAAGAGTCTGAAGATTGAGAATAGGGTGTGGAAAGAGGAGAAGGAGCACCGGAGTTTAGGTGGTGTATGATAAGGGGGGTGCCTCGGGGGTTATAGGCACAATTTGATGGTGATGTCAAGGTTCTCCAGAGTTTCTGGGCCGCTAATAACAAAATAGGGGATTGATGGCTCAACTCTTGGAATTAATGAAAGCTAAGTATACGATGTATGAATATTTATGTAATGATATCTGCGATAAAACCTCGAAGGGAACCGAGAGGGGTAGTCATGCCGCTTAAAAGTCTGAAATGGGATCATTATGATAATTGATACCAGCATTTAAGCCAATGGAAAATATTATTTCGCTTATATTTTCTAGTAATAAACTCAGACAATTATAATCCTAAGTGATCAATAATGTTTATTTTACTTACAGTTATTTTAGAAGCTTCTGTTGTACATAGTCCCTATTACTTTTAGTTAACGCATATATTTTTATACAATAGAAACCGATAAAATGTTATTGGACTTCAAAACTCAAATCTAATAGTAGTTTTTGGTAGGGAGTATTTATTTTATTACCTTCATACCGAAACACATCTTAGTTAGAGAAGTTTGGAACTATTGTGCTTCTACAAAGATTAAATATTAAACGTAAAGAGTGATGCTCGAGGCTTAAATCACACTAATATAGTTTAGCGCAAAACTGAAATATAGTCACGTGCTCACGCGCCGCGTCGTCGCGGTTTGTCACTTCAAGTCCCCAACACAGCCGCAGCCGCGATACCACATCACGCCCTCCGGCGCAGCAAAGTTTAACGAAACCCCGCTCTCGGCAATACTACCTTTCAATGCCTCCATGACCGACCTCTCGTCCATTCTCCCCGCCTTTCCAACAGCGCCATATGCCCGCATCCTCCCCTCCCTCGAGAGGCAGGGCGTCAGCACAACTGACCTTCTAGCGCTTGACCCCGCCGCCCTCGCCAAGCGCGCAAATATACCTGTTGAAGATGTCAAGCGACTCTGCACCGACGTCCTTAGGGCGCTCCAGCGTGATCTTGGCCTCACAGGCGATGACTCAGAGACATTGCACTCCTCGCTCCGTGGTGCAGGGAACGAGATTTCAAAGAAGTGGGATGCTATCAGCACCCTCGATCCAAGCCTCGATGGTCTCCTGAACGGCGGCTTCCCAGCAGGATACATCACCGAGATAACCGGCGAAAGGTACCACCCCAGTCTCAACAATCCCACCCACAACTAACCCCAACAGCGGCTCCGGCAAAACCCAGCTCCTTCTACTCCTCCTCCTCGCCGTGCAACTCCCATCCCCTCACGGCCTCAACCGCTCCGCAATATATATCACCACTGAATCTTCCCTCCCGACCACCCGCCTCGCCCAGCTCCGTGCCGCACACCCCATCCTCGCCTCCACCTCCCTCTCGCGCATCCTAACCATCCACGCCCGCGACCTCGAGACACAAGACCACATCCTGCGGTTCCAGCTCCCCCTAGCTATTCGTCGCCATAATATCGGGTTAGTGGTGATTGACTCCGTCGCCGCGAACTTCCGGGCTGAGTTTGAACACAGCGCCGGGGGCGGAGCGCACGGTGCGAATATGGCGCGTCGGACGGCGGAGCTGGTGGGGCTGGGTGCGCTGCTAAGGGGGGTCGCGAGGAGTGAGGGCGTTGCGGTCGTGGTCTCGAATCAGGTCGCTGATCGGTTTGCGCCGCTGAGTGTGGGAGAGGGACCGCGGGGCTCGTGGGCAGAGAGTCAGGGGCGCAGAGAGAGGTTGACGCTGGATGGGCAGATGCGGTTTTTTACGGGGTGGGGGGATGGGGATGGGGAGGAGGTGGGGGGGATGAAGACGCCGAGTTTGGGGTTGGTGTGGACGAATCAGTTGGCGTGTCGGGTGGCGGTTGGGAGGGGGGGGGGGAGGAGGTGGGTGAAGGTTGTTTTTTCGGCGTGGGGACCGGGGGGGAGGGAGGAGGTGGAGATTTGGGAGGGGGGTGTTAGGGTAGTTGGGGGAAAAAGTGGGGGGGTGGCGGAGATAGTGAATAAAGCGATTGATTAGATCAGTGGACGCGACTTCATCTGCTTTGATTGAGTTTATGTCGCTCCTCCTTTATGGTACCGTGCCTACGATTGCGTGCGAAGGGAGCACAATCAGGCTATGAAGCGATGCCATCGCATCGGCTAAACAGAATCCGGGCAGCTCTTTGAGCTGCGGAACATGGACAACCTTGCCGAAATGGCAATCAGGAAAAAGATGCGTCATCTATAAATGGGCACCTGAGCTGTCTGCGTATTATAGTGTAGCCATCCTTGTGGTCCTCGCCGTCCTGCTATTATGCTATAGCAATCTTTTACAACAAAGTATGATACCACTCGGTCATAATTCTCGGATAGGTTAGTCATAGGACTCACTTTCATGTCGGCCAAACAGATTAATTTAGCGGAAACTGTAGGACTCGACATACGTCTTCACCCACTGCTCCCGTAAGTCGTGGGCTCGCTAACCTTTTTAAACATGCGGCCGAGTCGAGCATACGACTTATTCCAACAGCAACCTACTTATATCATGCATAGACACTCTAACGTCCGTCTCGCAAGCATCGACTTAACCCCTGAGAATCTCTGCATGCTAGTTTCGTTCTGGAGGATAGGTTAAATATATCTTCTGCAACTACAAGGTAGTCCAACCACGGGAGACTCACCTTCGAAGTCTTCATCTATTGCTGCACTCAGAATATTCCTTACTTCTACAGCGTCCTCAAGAAAGCCTAGAAGAATTTCCGCCGCATCTTCTTGGGGTAACACTGATATACGGTCTTTGAGAAGTAGAGGTCCTTCGTAAGGTTTTCTGGCTATTCTCTCACCAACTTGCTGTATGCGGCGATCAATAACGTCATCGGCCACCTCAGCTCCCGTGGCATCCAAAAATTCTTTTAGCCCAACTGCCTCGAGTTCTTTCGGGCCTGGCGATATTAGACGAGGGTGATCGACCACTATAGGTTGCTGGAGCGCACGGATAAACGCGTATCGGATGCAGTGGCATGCATATGGGGATTGCAGGGCACGGGAGGAACTGTGGGTTTCCAGCGACACTATGACCGTCCAGCCCTTGGGGTCTAAGTCGCGCATCTGTGCCCAGCGTCGACGATATGGGTTGTTGTTATTTTTGCCTCGTGGCATGTCTTCAGGCACAGAAAAGCTTTCGGCAAGAATTGGACTGATCTCGGCTGCGGTTTCTGGGTCGCCATCAAGAAACGATGGGGCGCTGGAGAAGCTGAAGAGATTCAGTGGCTGAATTATAAATTCGTCCGTTGATGTTAATAGTGATTGCATATAGATCAAGAAGCCGGCGGCAAAGCGTTCTGGCTTAAGGAGTGCATCGCCTAGGTGAATGTAGATACGTTCCTCCGCCGTCTTATACATTTGGTCTAATACGAGTATTTGCTGAACGGGAAAGATGTCAAGGGGCGCCAACTGGACGCCACTAGCTGTCGGGGCACTTGGGAGCCAGAGCCTCATACGTTGGGCAGCTGAATAGGCGCCCGCAAACATGACAGTCGTGCGTTGTAATATCTGAGGATAGGCCGCCAACTCCACAAACAGCTGCCCGCTTAGCGCATCACTTTCCCGGATAGGACTCTGATGGAAGTAGAGCCTACGAAGCCTCTGTACTTGTGATAGTACGTGTACAAGTTGGGCTGGCGTGCCTTGGACTCTGTCGATACAAATGCTGATGGACGTAACTTTAGCCATGTTAGGCGCACCGAGGATAGCCGGAATAGCCTCCACCGGAAGGTTGTTTAGTTGTTCCAAGCTGAGATGCTCCCCGTTGAGAAACGCCATTGTAATAAGCCGATTAGATGTGTGCATGGTAAGAAGCCGAGCTGGGTCCTGCAACAAGACGCGAGAAAATATCTCCTGGAAGTGAGGCATGGTGCGAGCTTGTTTTAAAACGGACATATCAGGCTCTTCCAACTCTAAAATGCGTTGTATTAGGCTTGTTGTAGCCCGGTATTGGTCCAGGACGGATTTATTGGCATCGAGTAGTCTGCCTAGTAACATTTCAATTTCTTCCTCTATACTGGGCGGCCAGACAAGGTCCATAGCGGACACATTAATCAGAGGCACTTTGGCTATCAGCCTGTCGATATTATTCGTTGGCGGGGAGGCATAATCGACCTCGGTCATATATTCAGCAGCAGACATGGCACGCCGGGGCCGCACCTCATCCATGACCCTGAGTGTCCCACGTACAAAGTCGAAGCCAATACCATCGTAATCTGGTGGGTGCTTTTCATGTTTTCGGGACCCGATGAAGGTCATAGGTCCCACCCTAAAGCCGACAATACCATAGCTAACGGCATCTAGGTTTGTAATATCAACGACCACCATTCCCCATTCAATGCTCGTGTCGCGATATACCGTGCCTAGTGGTTCCGGAAATGCTGGACGCGCGAGCTCTTGCTGGGCGTCAAAAGCAACGCCCTGAAGAAGACAAGCCGATATGAAGGGGAACTCACGCACGCTGGTATGGTACCAGCTTCTCCTGCGAAGCCTGGGATTTCCATCCCTGCGGTTGAAGTCCGGTAGCTCCACTAGCTGTGGGCTGTACTCGCGGTTGCCATCTCTCACATAATATCCAGAAGCGAGAGCAAGCTCGGCGCGGATGGCGCGGTGATTTGCTTGGTCTGAGAAGATGGTAACGATGCGATGACATGCCGCAGTGAGGGGGTACCCTCGTAGCAGCGTCTCCTCATTGCTATTGTCGGCAAGGCTCGAGACGACGGCAACGGGACGGTGGCGGCCGCCGATCTGTGCTACAGCGAAGAACACCCATGAGTAAGGGTCTGCTGGGTCTCCCGATACAGGCCCTGCGACAGGCCTCTAATACGGTTTGAATGGTGCCTGCGCCATGGCCTGACAGGATGAAGTGCAACGCGAATGTTTCGAGGTAAGTTTAACTAGCCATAAAGTGCTAACTGATTTTTTGATTCATTTTAGGGTCTATGTAGTAAATATATGGATACTCTAAGCGTGATGGAGATAAGTTTGCTGTTGCCTTTCTGTCATAGCGAAACCAAGCTCAAGGCACCCAACTTGCGAATTCGACGGGCCACGTCACATTCACTCGTGTTGTAAACTAGACAACTTATCGCACGTGATACTGGAAACGCCCTGGCGTATGTAACGCTTCATACAATAATTTATCAATATGTACAGAGAAGGAAATTCGAATGTTCCCATATGTTATAGGTGAACACGGCAACTGCGAGAATTATGGCTATGGGGGTGGGGCGCAGAAGGGTTGAAAAGTGGGCAAGCTAGCTACGTAAATCAAGCGATGAAGCTGCGCTTCCAGCAACTACAGCAACCTCCTCTCCTTGCCATCACATCGTTGAATAGAATATGCTAATAACTTATCCTAAATTCTACATCTTTATATCACACAGTACCCCACTTTCCTACCGCCATGGGAGCCACTGAAAAGAAGAGTCGGGAAGACGCACAAGACCCCACTCGATCAACCTGATACTTTCCTCATTCATGCGTGTCAAAGCATCACACCAAACCCAATCTCATCACCATTCGTCCATATCGGCACTACGGCACGGGCTGGTTTACACGACTAAACTTCCAACATTTATCCTATTATCCGCTAGATCACGACTAGAAGTTTCGTGGATTCCTCAATTCTCGGCATCAGCCTCCTTCAGGGGCGGATCACCAACGTCATCCTTCCCTATTGGCGTGTTTCAGGGGAGTTGGGGTAGCTGACGTATATAGATTGCATCCCCTCCACCCCCGCATATTAAATTGAGGCAGCCCGGTAGTGGCGATCGGCACTGGTCACGCCCGATGCAACATAAACGGACTACCGGCAGACAATGGATAAATCGAGTCCTATTTACTTCGTGGGGAACCAGGCCAGGCAGGGTAGATTAGGCCTCATGCCTTTTAGGCAATTGAACCAGCTTGAATGGAGACGATCGTGATGCATCAGGAATATGTATATAAGGAAGGGAAAGCCCGCTCAATTGAGAGAGGCATCCGCAACAGCATCCTCTAGCAAACCAACACTACCAATCAATTAGCATCGTCATAATGGTCTCCTTCTCCTCCCTCATTCTTGCCTCCTCGGCCGTCGCTGGAGTCATCTCCTCCGTCATCCCCGACAAGCGCAGCGGCCTGCCTATGACTGCCCGCAGCACCCCAAGCTCCACTGGAACCCACGATGGCTTCTACTATTCCTTCTGGACTGATGGCGCCGGCGATGTGACCTACACCAACAAGGCTGGTGGTGAATACAGTGTCACCTGGTCAGGCAATGCGGGCAACTTTGTCGGTGGCAAGGGATGGAACCCAGGAAGCGCAAGGTAAGTCCGAAGAAGAACTGTTTCTCGTGTCCTACCATCAGGCAAACAAGCTAATCCGCACCATAGGACCATCAGCTACTCGGGAAGCTTCAGCCCCAACGGAAACGGTTACCTCTCCGTCTACGGCTGGACCAAGAGCCCCCTGATCGAGTACTACATTGTCGAGAGCTACGGCTCATACGACCCCTCCTCCGCCGCGACCTTGAAGGGCACGGTTACCACCGACGGTGGAACCTACGACATCCTGGAGACCACTCGCACCAACCAGCCATCCATTGAGGGTACCTCTACCTTCCAGCAGTACTGGTCCGTCCGCCAGAGCCACCGCACCAGCGGTAGCGTGAACACCGCTGCTCACTTCAACGCATGGGCTGCGCTTGGCATGAACCTGGGTTCGCACGACTACCAGATTGTTGCCAGTGAGGGTTACCAGAGCAGCGGCTCTGCTGACATCACTGTTAGCTAAAGTGTCTATGAGCATACCATAGGGTGGCTGGTGGAATGGCATCACTGATTGCCCTTGTGTGTCGGGCGACGAAACATGGGCGGGATGAATGGGACTATCTTCTTGTAGTTAACTTTGAACCGTACATATAAATATGTTTATGAAACTCAAGGCATGCAGTGACTGATGGAAATGCGAAGGAAGCCATGGATCTGCATCAGGCTCAAGCTGCCCATATCACTCGTCATAAGTCATGTTTCTTACCAGGATAACTTAGCCGTCATGCGTATCAACGCCGGGACCATGGAGGTCAGATTCACTCATAAATAGAAGCTTTATGACCCTCCAATGTTACCCACCTATTATTGCGCCACTATGCATTAACCGCCTTTATTGAATATCAATGCTCCCCAGAAAACCCTCGGAACCTCCCGCCAAGCACGCATAAATCTAATGTACTGTATATCACACACGCGTACGCTCAGGGGTCGGTATATTAGCCTAAACCGCACAAATGAAATGGGCGCCGCCACGCCACTCTGGATATAGATTGGGGCGCCGTCTTGGAAACTTGTTTTGACGTCGCGACATTGAGCGGGGGGTGACGTGCGACGGGGGTCGATGGGGAGCGGGAGATGGATATGTTGGTGGGATGATCGGTAGTTGGCTGTAGTCTAATCTTAAGGTTGAATCTGTCTTGCGGTTATTTTTGTGGAAGTTCTAGCCGGTGGGCATTGTCAATATACTGTATATTTATCCAATCAATATGTACTCTCTGAACTACTTCGACGCCGTAATGACGTGCTTCCCATCTTCAAGCTGCACCGTAACGTGGCCATCCTTATACTTCGGATTAAATGCCCTCCTTCCCACCGCATACACCAGCTTTGAATCTACAGCCACCATAACCTTCTCACTGGTCACCGGCACCGAGACCGTCCCCTTTGTGCCCTTTGGCACCGTAACCGTAATCTGGAACTGTGAACTCGTATTCTCTGTCGTCCAATCTACCACCAACGGCCCATGCGGCGTGTCCACCTGTCCCTTCGCCCACGTAATCCCACCAACAAGCATCGGCTTGACAGTCCATTCCGTGAACGCAGGCGCCGTGGGAAGAATCCCCAGCACGTAGTTGGACATCAGAGGCACGATACCTGTGCTCCAGCCGTGCGTCGCGCTCGTGAACCCCGCCTCGTACATCGAGCCATCGGTTCCAATACCCTCCCAGAACGTGCTCTTCGGGTCGTGAGTCGCCATCCAGCCGTACAGGCGCTTGATCTCCTCGATGGCCGAATCGCCTGCTCCGGAGGCAAAACGCGCTTGTAGCTCGAAGTATGAGATAAAGGCATACACGCGCTTAGAGAAACCACCGCCGATGACATCCGAGTCGAAGAAGGGGTTGCCGTAGGGCAGGGCGAGGGAGGCCCAGTACTTGAGGGCTGAGGCTGATCGAGTGCTATCGGCGATTCCATTCAGGACCGCAAGACCGTTACCATCTTGGCCGTGATTGGTATTTTTGGAGGAGTCGAAATAGGCGCCTACGCTGGCGTCCCAAAGGTGGGCGTTGATCGCGTTGGAGACGGTTTGGGCACGTTCCGTCCAGCGCTTGGCGTCATCGGGGTGGTTATAAAAGGTTGCGATGCTGGCGGCATTTCTGAGTGCTTGGACGTAGAGTGCGTTGTAGTACGTGATCAAGCCATGGCGATTGAGAAAGGCGTAGTCTCCATATGGCGAGTCATCTGGTTTGTTGATGAGACCTGTGGCGCTGTCTGTCATGGAGGGGTAGAAGTTGTCTAGCACCTTTATAATTGTTGGATAGTACTTTGCTGCGTAAGCATCGCTCGATGTGTATACAATCAGATCGTAGGTACAGGTCACCCAGTGGAGGGGATAATCCAACAGTTGCAGCTGGTAGTCGTTGATAGATGCTGGAGGGATCCAGCCGTCGCTCCTTTGGTGATCCGCCAAATCAGCCAAAACGTTCTCAGCTGCAATGCTGAAGTTATGCGTGAGATACAACGTTCTGGCGGCGACAGCTAAATCTCCGACATAGGGGTCACGGTCACGCTTGGCCCCGTCGAAAAGCACTTCCTTCCCAACAAGTGTGGGACTATCAGCATTCCTTGGGTCTGTGTCTTCAAGTCGGAATGTATCAGTGCACAGGTCGTTAGTATAAACCGCGGCGTACCAAAACTCGTTCAGTGCAGCATCCGAGCATTCAAAATGGCCGGAGTAAGTGTCTTCCGTCCCTAGATATGCTGAGAATGCAAACGAGACTGAATCGATAGACACGGATCCAGAAGCTTCGGTATTTGGAGCATCGGCGGCAAGCGCGTCAAGGTAGATTTTGACATATCTGAAGCCGTGCAAGCCATCGGCGCATACCTTCGTGCCATCCTCACACCCGTGATTGTCGGTCCAGGTGTATGGGTCAGCCTTGACAGCAATCTGGTCCGATCCAGGTGTAATGGTATCCCCCTACAAAGTCAGTACAGCATGCTTTAAAGAGGACTTCCAACTAACATTGTTCGACCGCGAGAAATCGCTCAGGTCCGTCAAGTACTGCGTTGTCTCGGAAAATGCCAATCGTATGCCCGGGTTGTTGGTTGACGCGCCAGCAAATTTGATAGAGAGCTTTCCAACAACTACTTTCCCAAAGTCAAGAACAACCGCAGGGGGCGCTTGTCCAGGAACTATACCAGGCCAGACTTCTGCAATCCTCGTGTATTCTCCCTGACCAGTTGCCTGAGCTTGAGTTACGGTAATACGGATCCCTTCCGCATTAACTGGCGCAGCGAATGGGACCTGGATCAAGACTGCGGCGTTGTCGCTGACAGCGGCAACTGCCCCCCATGAACCACCCTGAAGAGCCTCCACTGTAAATTTCACTGGAACGCCGTCCGAGCTTGACAGAATTGTTATGCCGGATAGAGTAGTCGCAGTTGGTATTGTCAGTGTTAAGATATCAGGATAAGCACTGACTGTGTCGTCGTTCCAGAAGGTCGCCTCGTTTCCATCAATAGAATTGCTAGGAGTATACGTCCGCGTCTGGCCATTGTTTTGGTTTTCCGGGTGAAAGCTCGAAGCGTCTGCTGTCGTGCCCTCTGGCCATGAAGGAGGAGCTACTGGGGCTGCTCTCTTCAGCGTTGTCACATCACCGCCACTGGCGAGCAAGGCACTTGGGTTGGTAACATCACCAACAGTGCGGTCTTCTAGGATCGCCGTAGGTAGAACAGTGAGGCTCTGAGGTGATATAATATATTGGGCCCACGAAGGTGACTGCTGTCCTTGGATATACGGTACGGCGTTAATCAGCAGGAGGAGGGCAAGAGCCCACCAGCGTTGGAGAGCAATTTGCGCCATCGCTTTTCGAAAGGGTCTGTGGCTTTCAACTCTCAGTGCGAGATCCTCTTCCTTTATCACCTGGTATCCCATAGGGATGTTCACGTGAGATTTTAAGTCCATGTCACAATCCTCGGGTTATTGAAGCGCGATATAAGCTACAAGACGCGCCGGCGCGCTCACGGCCCACTCCACGGTCACAATGGCGGGCTTACTCGGCGTTATTGACAGGCATTGAGAGGCCGCATGGTCTGTGAAATTGCGGTGTCAGCAACCCTTTCGCGCAAATTGCCAAGAATAACTTTGAGCTCCTTCCAAAGTAAGATTACCGTAAGCATAATCCGATCCTTCAAGCTTCAGATTCTTCGGGCGGTTCGGTCTATGACTTCGCGATGGCGCATGTTTGAACGGCACTGAGTTGCGGGGAACCTTGGATGACACTGTCTCGGCGCCGATAGAAGCATCGGTGGTATCTCCTGTTGTGGCCCAATTATACCCGCCTGGGCCTAGAGAGTTGGTTTAGGCCTACACTAGCAAATAGCTTGGCTCCGTTGTGGAGGATTGACATGTCTTGGCGGCCCCGCCCCCGCTGTCAGCGACCCCGAGATCCTAGGTCAGCAACAAGTACGAATAGACATAATGACTCCAGAGATAGAAGAGTACCCGTAATACCAAAAATACATATGAGTTGGCAGTAGCACAGACAAATACAGGAAATAATTTACCGTGGTGAAGGAAGTACAGGTTCCATAATTCCGAGGCAGCTGGCCGCTTCCGAGACAGTATCACAGGTCATTGAGACCAAGTCTTTCAAAAGTGGACTTTTTGCCGATAATAAATTCCACGTGATAGATAGTAGTTAGATTATTTTTTCTATTCCAAAAAGGAGAATAGGGCGGGTGTTTCAGGTGTTCTTATAACAATGGGAGCCAGCCTGGGCTTGAAGTCCCTTGCAGACCAAAAGTCCCTTGCAGAATCTGCTTAAAGTTGGTCACATATCAAAATTCTAAAGTGTTGGTTGGACTTCAGGGTATGCACACAGCCGCCTTGCAACTGCACAACATCGGACATAAAGCATCGTCTCGCTAGAGGCAAGGAGTTTGTAAACATACAGTGTGTATTCATCCCACCCTATTTCTCTATTTGTCTCTGTTTATATAACGCTGTGCTAATACATTACATACGCCGGCCCCCAACTAATAGTAGATTTTTTATAAATTAAACAAGACAGCACAACATTACCCAATTTCAGGCATCAGCCACAGGCCGAACTGCCGTCCGCGGCGGGGTTTGCATCCCACTCTGTCCCTCAAACTCCACTACCCACTCCGTATCCTTCGTAATAATCATCTGCTTACTATCATGGCTGTCGATGCTATGCTTTTCTCCCCGCGTAACACATGTAAGGTTCCCCGGCTTATCCCACATCTCCCCACGCGCCTCCCCCTTTTTTGTTCCGAGAGAACGTCCAGCTTTTGTCAACGACTCCAGTGGCGTGAGTGGGTTGCTACCTCCTGAGCCCGTCCCAGTTGAGGACTTCGGCTTCGCAGGTGCACCGTAGTGTGTGTTGAGAGATGACATGAATGGGCGCAGACAGGGGATTGTGGCAGAGATAATGGCATAGCTTGTTTCGATCTGGGCGCAGACTGATGCGAGGACGCCGCGGAGGGTTGGGTCTGACGAGGAAAATTCGACATTTACGTAGTATAGCCTGAGGGCTGCAGGGGCAAGTAATCTTGGTCTGGTTAGATATTTGTTTTGAAGGCGAGGGAAAGAACTCACGGGAGTCGGAGCGCAAAAGCGAAGACGACCATAATCTTCTTTCCGAGCGACACTTGGAGGTCTTGAACCAAATAAACAGAGTTTCCTACGAGGGCTAGTTCCGTAATAACATCAAACGCAAACACTACTTGCCAGCGGACCAACTTTGCTGCAGTTAGCACAAATATAGTAACCACACCGGTTTATAATCTCACCAAGTTAGAGCAATGCTCATTAATGAAAATCCAGGGGCGCGAGACATCACAGCGGATGGCAACAATGAATATAGATATGGCAGCAAGTATCGCAGCTGTGAGCAAGATCGCTCTCGACATCCACTTATGGCGCTTGTCTGATGAAAGTCTAAATAACAAGAGCGCCACAGAGAATTTTGTAAACCAGAGCGTGACGATATAAAGAAGATCGCTTGCGTATGACGCCTGAATCTGTGAGACCAAGTCGAGCTATCCAAGTCTCACGGGTAGACGCACCTTCTGTAACTCTATGATGCCCGTCGCCGAGATATTTCCTATGGTTTTGCCATAACCTTTGGAAACTTCCACAAAAACAACACTGGATTGTATTATCGAAAATACCTAGTTACTATCAGCTTCAATTACAAACTTTTGCCACCAGATATGCCCACCATAGCAACTGCAATAGCGGTGTCGTCGCGCTCATAAGAATGGCGAATTTGGAGCCGGATATACAATCGAATCAGAATGGATACGAGAGCAAACACCATGCCCAGGGCAGTGATAATCAAGATTACACCGCCTTGGTTCGTGGGCGATATCACCGTCAGCGGCGGCGACTGCCCTGGCGCAAGGACTGGAGCAGTTGAAGCCATCAAGAGAGCCGTAGGTGACGGAGACTAGTACAGAGAGGCATCGACGAACAAGTCAAAGTATATCAATCGTCAAGCCCCCGGTAGATCTACTAGACCGCTCAACGGGATGCACATCATATCTTAGGGATCTACCATGATGTGCACCTTAACAGAGTAGGTGGGAACCTGCGCTCGCCCGATGAAAAGCACCTCCTTGGGCCAGCAGCGAGTGTCTCAGAGTACGATTGGTGATTAACTATGTTGGGTCCGTCCTGTCGTGCCACACCAAACGCTCCCACAAACAAAGACCGGACAACCGGGGGGTGCGTACTACGGAAGTGCGCGTAGTATGGACACCACATGCTCGTCCCACCTCATACATGGCAAACTGGTCACTCGGTCGGCAATAGGGGCTGAGTTTGCACGACCTCCAAGAGCTGGTTTAGTCACAAAAGCTGAGCCCTCCGTTCGCCTCGGGGTGAGACAAGCAGGAAACAAGGAAACAGAAAAAGCGATGGCACAGAGCGACAACTGCACAATGCGATGGATAGCTTTTAATAGTCTCACTCTTCAAAGCGCGACAGCTATCCCGTGGACATAGCCCCTAAACTACTGCGATAGAGCAAGGAAGATGAGCTCTTCCGTTTGGCCCGGCACATCCTACGGGTCGGGGCTGTCGGCTGGCGATTCAGTCGTCAGGCTAGTCCTCGAACTGCAGGTAAGCCGCAGCTGCCCTGAGATGGGTATTAATGTCGTAGGACAAATGCGGACGTATGCAGGCAATATGAGACCGATTTGTCTGTCGCCAAGGAATAATATGTACGGTGCACTGTACCGCGGCTGCCGTGTGCGCCCTATTAGGAAGGGCGGCGACGCTAAGGGATTCTCCGTACATACGATCTATCACATCGGAGATGTATTGCTTGTCTCAACATCCACCCCTTGCGCCCGCATATTATGGCGCGTGGACACCCAAGCATGCATTCCGGCCACCAAGGTCTTGGTGTAATAACGCCTCAATAGTACAGACTTTATTGGGAAAAGGTGATCTGCATCCTGTCCTCCCCCTACAGCATACATGAAGGTGGCGTCCCGCCTCGAATGGCAGTACAGATGTCTCAGCCGTACTCTGCTCTGTTTATTGTCTTTGAGAGTGGGGATTTTGTTTTGGCCGCAGAGTTGGGTCAACGGGGGGAAATAAGTTGGGAACGCGGTATCGAATTGGCGCCGCCACTCAGCCATTGCCCAGGAACGTCATATCGTGAGAAGTGACTCTGCATTGACACTTATAGGCATGAGTGAGTGGGGTGCCATGTGTTACGGACGATAGAAGCTGGCCCCTCCCCAAGGAACTCGATTGCAAAAGCACCCCTTCTGTCTTTCTTTCTTGCTCCCAGTGACCCTTCTTTCAGGCACGCCAAATACAAAGACCTCATCTCCCTTATTGTCGATCTGGTCCACTCCATACATAAACATTCTCCATCGATACCATGGCAGATGCACAGAAAGAAAACGTGGCCGAGAGCACTAGCTCTGACCACCACCTAGAGAAAGGAGCTGGGCTTGGTAGCTCTCACGGAATGGGTGGCACCGACCACGATGAGCACGAAATGCGCATGCTGGGACGGACTCAGCAGCTCAACGTAAGTAGAATTGCCAGCCATAGAAACACCGCTGAGACAGTTAGAGGAATTTTCGTTTTATTTCAACATTGGGGTTTGCCTGCACCTTGATGAGCACATGGGAGATCGCATTGATGTATGTATTCCGGATTGGTATATCGACTGAACATCTCTAATGAAGACAGGACGAGCGCCTTTGCATTGATCAATGGAGGCACTGCCGGCTTGATATGGGGCTACTTTATCGTCTGGATGGGGTATATGTTGGTGTTTGCCACGATTGCTGAAATGGCATCTATGTAAGTGGAGCATCTATTAAGTTGTACGGACTCCATCTCTGACTTCAAATGCCAGGGCTCCAACTTCTGGGGGCCAGTACCACTGGGTATCTGAATTCGCACCACGAAAATGGCAAAGATTCGTCAGCTACACTGTTGGTAAGATAACTCTCTTCATACTTTGTTGGGTCCCTTCTAATTTATACAGGTTGGACATCCGTCTTGGGATGGCAAACCGGCCTAGCATCTCTTACTTTCCTGACGGGAACTATGATCCAAGGCCTTCTAGTTCTAAACAGACCCGATTACGTGCCTGAGAATTGGCATGGAACCCTCTTCGTTATCGCTATCACCGCGTTCTGTATCATCTTCAATACCTTCCTCGCCAAAAAACTTCCCATGGTGGAAGGGATGGTACTGATAATTCACATTCTTGGGTTTTTCGCCGTTCTCATCCCTCTTTGGGTTCTGGCTCCTCGAAGTTCACCCGCGGACGTCTTCACTACCTTCTCCAACTTTGGGGGCTGGGAAACCACTGGACTCGCGTTCATGGTCGGCCTATTGTCTCCAATCTACACACTTATCGGAGCCGACTCGGCCGTGCATATGTCCGAGGAAATCAAGGACGCGTCTATTGTCCTCCCAAAGGCCATCATGTGGGCTGCTGTCATGAATGGTTCCTTGGGGTTTGTGATGGTTATCACTTTCTGCTTCACCCTGGGAAACATTCTCGATATTATCGATTCACCGACCGGCTATCCGTTCATCCAAGTCTTCTTTAACGCGACTCAAAGCTATGCCGGAACATCAATTATGACCTCAATCCTCATCGTCAATATTACCTCTGCCTGTATCAGCACTGTGGCAACGGTGTCTCGCCAGACCTGGTCCTTCGCAAGAGACAAGGGGCTGCCATTATCTGGCTTCATTGCACACGTAAGTTCCTAATTATGAGCGTGACCATTGTCTCTGGTGCCACCTGCTCTTGTTGGTGGCTGTCTTGGCGTATACTGATACAACTCAATAGGTTAAACCAGGGTGGAACATACCCCTCAATGCCGTATTGGTCACATTTCTAATCACCACCTTGCTATCCCTGATAAACATCGGGTCGTACGTCGCATTCAACGCCATTGGGTCTCTCGCCGTAACCGCATTGCTTGCAACATACATGATTTCGTTCATCTGTCTCATCATCCGACGCCTGACCGGGGATCCCCTTCCACCGCGTCGCTGGTCGCTGGGACGCTACGGCATCTTCGTCAATATCGGCGCGGTACTCTATCTATCTGTAGTCTGGGTCTTTGTATTCTTCCCCATCCAGATTCCTGTGACGCCGGAATCTATGAATTGGAACGCGGTCATATTTGGTTCTACTATGATCTTTGCTGTGGGTTACTATTTCGCGGTGGGAAGAAAGGTCTACACAGCGCCCGTCGATAAGGTGAAGCGGAATGTGTAGGAAATTTGCGCCAGTACAAAAATGTATAACATATTGGGAATTGCGCTCAAATCTTCCTCCCAACAATTTACATACTATTAGAAGAATGCTTTCGGATAGCGATGAATAATGAAAAAGTTGAAATTAGCCTTAAAAGGTGCCAGTGACACTCGGCCTGTCCATACTGCAACTATGACCCGCGGACCTCCCACCTCTTCCAGGAAAATATCCCGTGGACCGCGTGCATACCATGACTATCCGTCATGCAGGCCACCTATGCATGAGTAGGGAGGAGCTGACACATGGCGTGGTACTGGTAGGTCGCACGGATTCCGGTGCCGTCTCGCGATGCGGTGGGCAACCGCGTCGTGGCCCCGTGGAAAACGTGGCATTAGCACAGCTGCACATGCATCCTTTTGAGCTGCAGGCTACGAGTAATGATAGCTGAATTGAGAAGCCGCAGATCCCCAAGGCGGACGTTTGAGACATGGCAGTATGACGATATGACAACTGATTGATATTCCTATCTATTGCCCCTTGTGGGCCGTCATAATCGATAATCTTGAGGGCGTAAGGAAGCAAGGAAACTAACGACTGAATCATACGAGTATTGGGTCGTTGTATATAGGAGTATAAGGGTTTGCAGTACACTCTGATCTACGCAGGGGATCCATTCCTAGAAGCCCCGCGACTTGGGAATAGACACCCCACATATTAACTGACTAACGAAACATTGTCACTTTATGCGGGAAAGTCTTGATTCTGCAACCACGATCCGTACTCCTGCATCATTTGGCTGCTCGCTATTAAATTAATGAAAACACTCAGATCTTCTTTTTGTCATAAAACTAACTCGCTAATTGAATTCCCCTCGATTGCGATTTCAGCTCTATCCCTTGTTTTGTCGGCTATTTAGTTGCTAGCACCGCCAAATGACGTTCTGATCTCACCTGTGTAACTCTCAATGTTGTCGTGCTTAATTGAGACATGAGAAGCTGATCGAAATGGAAGTTCAGCTTTCGGAAATCCTGTGGACGGTGCTCTTTGTGTGGCTTGGTTTTGGGTCCACCCGCCTCATCTACAATGTGCTTTTCCACCCTCTGAGAGCGTATCCAGGACCCTTCGCTGCGAGGGCCACGATTTGGTGGAAGATTTACATTGAGGTTATCAAACAGGAGTCGATGACCGATGTGCTCTTCAGACTGCATAAACAGTTTGGTACATATGCGAACTCGTATTTTCGGCCTTGACTAATAGAATTATAGGTGATATCGTTCGGATAGGACCTAATGAGGTAAGTTTGACGAACGAAGGACACAGAATCCTCAGCTCGCTAACACACTCTCAGCTCCATTTTGCCAACCCGGCTGCTTACCATGATATCTACAACTCCTCGGCCCGGTGGGACAAGGAGCGGATGCTCTATGAGGGTTTTGGGGAGGACCACTCTTCCTTCGGGATGCTCACGTATGCCGAGTCAAGGCCGCGGAAGGAAGTGCTCCTGCCACTGTTCTCTCGACGGGCCATCCTGACAATGCAAGGCCTCGTCAGGGAAAAGGTATGGCAGCCAATGCCAGAAATCTAGGACAGCGAACTAATGCTTCCAGGTCGACCATTTTGCAAGCATTCTGGCAAAGAATAATGCAAACGGCAACTCATCAGACCTATTGCTCGGATTTCGCTGCTTTACAATGGACACTATCACAACCTTCTGCTTCGCTCAATCAGTCGACGCAATTGATGAGCCAGACTTCGCCGCCCCAATTGTAGAGGCTATGGATAACACACTTCCTGCCTTCCACGCCTTCAAGTACTTCCCTCTCTTACGGAAATCCATCCTTAGCATCCCGCCATGGCTGTCCCTGAAAATATCGCCTCAAATGGCAGGCTTGTCGCGCTTGCAGATGCTCCTCGGGAAGCAGGTTAGAGACGTGATTTCCAACCCTGATAGCCTCAAAGATGCTCCCCACCCAATTATTTACAGCCGCCTCCTCGATCCGGACGCCCAAAAAGGCAAACCAATCCCAGACGCAACAGCACTCTATGAAGAGGCCCAGTCTCTTGTCTTTGCTGGTGGAGTCACGGTCGCCGATACAATCATGACTGGCCACTTTCATATCCTCTCCCAACCGACACTCTACGCGCAGCTTCAATTCGAGGTCCTCAATGCCTGGCCAGATATCGACAACCCTCCCCGGTATGAAGTCCTTGAGACGCTCCCTCTCCTAACAGCAACTATCAAAGAGTCTCTGCGCCACTCCCCGGGTGTTACTTCTTCTCTCCTCCGTATTGTCCCGGCTAGCGGTACTACCATCTCCGGATGCGTAATCCCAGCCGGTACTATCGTCGGGATGACTTCTGCAATCGTGCATAAAGCACCTTCCATCTTCGCGGACCCAGAAGCCTTTATCCCTGAGCGTTGGCTGGGTAAAGACGCAACTGGTTTGGACAGGTACCTTCTTTCATTTAGCAAGGGCCCGCGGAGCTGCACGGGTATCAACCTAGCATGGTGCGAGTTGTATATTGCGTTTGCGACGATGCTGAGGCGCTTTGATATGGAACTGGATGGGACGACTGAGGAAGATTTGGTGTGGAGGGATTGCTTTACGCCGTATTATCCTGGGAGACATTTGAGGGCATGGTGCCGGCCAAAGGAGACATAGGAGAGAGATTGCGAGTACATAGTGATGAATTATGAGGGAGGCTATGTTTGGGGAATGTTGGTATTTTGCTGGGGGTGTTTTGATAGTGGGGTATTAATTGGGGTGTATGCAGAACTTGCATTGGCATAGCCTTCCAGTTCAACACTTCAATGACAGTTCGGCCTATAGGCATCTTAACAATGTCATTGTCTTGGACAAGATAATTTATACAACCTATACCAAGTGTCGCGTATTCAGTACGTCCCATAATATCCACAATATCCAGCCCATCCATTTCCCTTACGCAGCCGTCAACTCAAACGCGATATTCCCACCGGTTGTCCCAGACGTTCCTCCGACACACTCACTCTTGAACGGGCTATCTCCACACACCGCTCTCGCAGCCCTCATACACGCCTCCCACCTGCCCTTGGACACATTAATCGTCGACCCCTCATTGACGACATTCAGGTTCAACACCGCCGTCCCTGATGCGCCAGTGGTTGAGGCCGGGGTGCCCTGGCACTTCTGGATTTTGCCAGCGATGGTGCCGCAGATGGAGAGAATAGCGACGTTAATGTCGTGGCTGTCGATAGAGCTATGGGGTGTTAGTAAGTGTGGAGGTACGGGAGAGGATGGTGGACATACACGCCCGCGTCGGTGCAGGTTGTGAAAGCTACGGAGTCAGGGTTGACGGATGTGTTTGCGCGGGCATCGAGGGTGGGGAGGGCGGTTGCTGTTGCTGCAAGGAGCGAAATGAGGAGAGTGGATGGATGCATGGTGGTTGGGATTGTGTTGTTCGTGTGATAGATGCTGCAGCGAAGGTCTGGATTGAAGGGCTGGATTGCGAAGAAAAATGTATACAGAGAAAATAAAACAGAAATCAATTCCGTTACTATACAATAAAAAACAAAAAGACTGTAGATCGAGACGAAACTGCTGAGAAGAGGAATAACGACATCGAATGGGGGAGATGTGGGATATTTAAAAGACGCAGATCAAAACCTCAAACGGATGCAATTTTCGTTCGGTATACCTACCAGCGAAACCTTAATAGAATATGAGCTCTGATTCGTGTAATAATCCAAACTTGCGACAGTGTCGGGTGGGATTTGACGCTGGGGAAAAGGAGGCTCGTTCAAAGCGCCGAATTGGCGATCCGACGATCCTCAAACGCGAGTTGTGTGGGAAGACGTCGCATCTCGCCCTTGCGCGGTTCACGAACCCGTGCACGGAGGATTAAAGTTAAAATTGTAACCTCTGAAACTATTTACAAGATGAAGAAGAACCTACGGATCAGTGGGGAATAATTGGAGTTTGAGTACTGAAATACTCCCAATCGGTGCCTTCGGTGTGATGGAAGCTCCTGAATCGGCTCCTACATCGTTCCCAATAAGGACAAACTACCACGTGATTATGGAGCCACAACTACATGCGCCCATCACGAATATAACTTAACGGTATCGTTATAGCCAGCGCGAATCTCGTACTTTCAGTAACAGCAAGATGTTGATGAGCTATGAGTATTCGCCGATGGGCTAAATGAAGTTTTGTATCACGTGATTGTACGTTGCTTCTCGGGAATCAGGCTGGGGAAGGAATGAGTCTCCCAACCTGCCAAACCCAGCAAATATACACAAAGATGGATGACTCGATAAAACCGGCTCCGTCGATCACGCCCCCGTTGATTGTTGAGCCAGATGGCGAAAATGCTACTCCAGGAGCCTCCAGCCAGCCTCATCCCCGCCGAAATAGAAGCCAGTTGAGTTGCACGCACTGTCGCCACGCAAAGTTGAAATGTGACCGCAACCAACCCTGTTTGCAATGTATAAAAAGGGGAAGAGACTCTCAGTGCACTTTTCCTGCCCCTGTTGCCAAGAGGAAGCCGGCTGCAAGTATGCAGAATCGGTTGAAGCACCTCCAAAGTCTTCTGAAAGACGTAATGGCCGGTCAGGCCCCTGCTGGAGCGCCAACTCCTCCCAGTGAAGGGCATGGCGACGGAATAGCGAGTAATATTGATCCCGCGCTTTCTAGAGAAGGCCATAATAACTTTTCACAAACGATAAACCCCGATACCAAAGATGAGCTTCAGCACTCTACAGGCCAGGTACTTCTCGGCACAAATCAGACAACCTATGTTGGGGCTACTCATTGGGCAGCAATTTTAGACGATGTATGAGCCTCCTCCTTTTGATATTATAACCTAGTATTGACGATTACTAGGTTGAAGAAATGCATAGCTACTTTGAGGAGACCGAGGAGGCCGACTACATTGTTGATGATAGCACCCGCCCGGATATGTCACTTTTGTTCAGGCCAGGCTCCCGTGTTACCAAGCTCGAACTCATAGCAGCTTTACCTCAGAAGGGAGTTGTTGATCGACTTGTTTCCCGTTACTTTAATTCAAATAGCCCAGCTTTACGTGAGTCTGGATCTTACGTACCAGCCTACTTCAGCTAAGCGTTCTCTAGATATTATTCATCGCCCAACGTTCCTGAAAGAGGTATTTCTTCTGTTTCTTACTGCATGGCTGTCTCTATTTTTGCATCTGACACAAAGGGCAGTACAATAGATTTTGGGCCGATCCGTCCAGTACTCCAGTCAGCTGGCTAGGCCTGCTTTACGCATTGATGTGCCTTGCAACTCTTGCAGCGCTCGGGGCTGGAGAAGATAATGCTGATACACGTGGAACGCCAACAGAAATGATTCGCACCTATCGCGGTTGTTCGGCTCAGTGTCTTGTTCTTTCCAACTACTCCCAGCCCGGAGCGTACACCCTTGAAGCGCTCTCGGCTTATATTGAAGGGGAATTTGTCTTGAGCAAGGACGACGTGGGGATGCCGTATTTGCTTATTGGTGTTGCGGTTCGCCTAGCCTTGCGGATGGGGCTTCATAGAGACCCAGCAAAGGTTGGGGGAAACTTAACACCGTATCAAGGCGAGATGCGACGACGTCTCTGGCATATCCTTGTTCAGGTTGATTTACTATGCAGTTTCCTCCTTGGTCTACCTGTTACAACCCAGGCGATAGAAAGTGACACGGCATACCCGCGGAACTTAAGAGATGAAGACTTTGATGAGAACTCAACGGAACTACCACCGTCCCGACCGGAAACGGAAATTACACCGATGTCGTACACCATTTGCAAGAGCAGAATATGTGAAGTTTTTGGCAAGGTCGGTGTGCTTGCCAACCGCATGTCGCTCCCATCGTATGATGAGGTTATGGCCTTGGACAGAGTACTTCAGGAAGCCGCATCTGGTGTACCGGAATTCATTCGCCTGAAGCCCCTAGAGCTGTCGATCACCGATCCAGCTGCGGTTATCATCCAAAGATATAGCATTGCTTTACTACTACAAAAGTGCCGGTGTATGCTACACCGAAAATACATCGCGACTGAACCATATTCCAAAAAGGTTGCGGTTGACGCCGCAATGGAGCTGCTTTCATACCAATCTTCCATTCATCAAGCTGCTCTCCCTGGAGGACCATTGGCTCTTAACAGGTGGTTCCTTTCGTCGCTATCAGTCCACGATTTTCTTCTTGCCGGGATGATAGTATACTCTAGCGTTACGCAATTAGCGAAAGGGAGTCCCAGTGAACGTAGCAGTTCTTTAGACGAATTGCAACCATCCCGCGATGAAATGGTTGCTGCTCTCCAGAAATCACATGCTGTCTGGATTGATACGCAATCTATGTCGGCTAATTCAGAGAAGGGATCTAGAATTCTAGGTGCCATGATGAAGAGCGCTAATTTGACTACTGGAAGTGCCATTGGCAGTACTAATAATCCGGTTGTTGGTACGGAGATGGCCTCAGCGACGCCTGATAAACCATATTCCATCTCGGAATTATCACTCGATGGTGAGCATATGCATAATTATTGCAAAGTGATCTCTGCCAGTCAAAGACTCGCTACTCCTCATCTTTCACAATACATTATATAGAATGCCACAGCTAACAAATACAAATATAGACTCAATGGGACTTGTTTTACCAACTTCTGCCGATGGGAGTCAACTATGGAATCTCGACCCCTCCGATACTATGATGCAGGCTTCAGAGTATGGGCTACAGCCGAGCCTAGGCTATTTATCGGCGCCCTCCGAATCCCTGCAAACGATACTAGATTCACCTGGAAACTTTGACTGGGTAAGCCGAACTTTTATAACTTTCAAATTTCAGAACAGAACGCTTTCTTCTTAATATTGATAAGAGGTTCGTAAGCTGATCGCATCTGTTTAGGAAACCTTCGACAGCCACGTTTGGCCAGGACTACCACAAAATGCCTCGGACCAAGTATGGCCTAACCTCGACTTCGATTATCAGATGTAAATAACGACAACTATTCCAATCTATAACTACACGCGCAGACGACAAAATACCCTCTATCTATTACATATACCCCTTCTATAGGAAATCCTTAACCTCGCGATCACAGTACTTCATGAACTTCTCTTTGGCACCAGTCCCGCCTTCGGCCTTGCTCTTTAGGCCTTGAATAATATCCTTCGGGAGCTCTGCGATCCGTCCCCAGGCCATCATGTGCCCACCATTGTGCTCAGCCTTGATCTCGGGTGAAAACCCAGCATAAAGCTCCGAATATGCGCCAAATACTGGTGGAGACCTGAAAACGATAGACTACAGTTCGGTTATAGTCAGCATATACCAGCTCTATTGGTGGACCCGAACATACCATAGACACACGTGTGAAGAAACCCCAGTTTCGCTGAAGTTCGGTCTTCATCAATCCGGGATGTACGCTCTGGGTTTTGGTCAGCTAATTGGGACTTTCTCGAGATCTGGCCTGCTTACGATGCTTAATACGCCCTTGCTTCCAAGTCGCCTTGAAAACTCATCCGCAAGCCAAGCAGTTCCAGCTTTACTCTGCAAATAGTTGCCCATAAACGGCTTCTCCAATATCACTGGAGTGCCATCTTTATCGAATTTCATGGCGCCGGGTAACGTTCCCCCTTGAAGGAGCGACACGACCCAGACAATACGAACACTGAGAGGTTGTGTCGCAGACGCGGTGGCGGTGCGGCTAATGATTGGTTCAAGGAGAATAGTCAGGACATATGGTGCGAGACAGTTTGTTCCAAATTCAAGATCGTGGCCCTGGTGACAGTCTTTGTCAGCTTGACATGAAAGATAACATACGAGTTTACTCACATGCTTGTTTTTGCTCCCAGCTGGCGGGGTCATAACGGCAGCATTATGCACCAGCACATCCAGTCGACTCTCCTCCGTCATAAACTTCTCCGCGGCCGGCTTCAAGGTCGTCATATCAGCCAGATCAACGACCATGCTCTTCAACTCGCCATTCTTATTTTTACTAGCGCGGGTTTCCTGCTTGATCTTTTCAATGGCTCCTTCACACCTTGGCGTTGAGCGTGCGGCTATGTACACGGTGGCTCCGGCCACATACAGGATCTTGGCTAGCTCATAGCCTACACCGGAAGCACCACCAGTGACGATATAAACCTTTCCCTTTAAAGAGGGAAGGTCCTTGTCTGTGAATTTTGGTGCGGGAGGGAAGAACGCCGAGAATTGTGATATCTGAGGCATTGTGGATGGTATATATCGTGGAGGACTCGATGGAATTGGCTAGGATTTGGCAGAAAAAAAGTTACAATTAATTGGCCAAGGGGTGATAGAAGCTTTTGGAAAGTCGGATGCGATTGAGGCTATGAAATAAGAGTCCTACCATGAGGCGGGCTCTTGATATATATACAATTCTCATTTTCACTCATCCTCACCCGGAAGTTATGAGACTCCGCTCCCTCGTGACATATCGGTGTTTTGACTCCACCGAGAGGATGAAGCGGCCGCAAAAAACTGGGACATTATTAAGGAGTGCGGCCGCGCCCGCAATCTTATTCTTACGTGGTATCTCCGCCGTTGGCGTTCTAGTTATGATATTCCCCTTTGGTGGGCAAATTGTGCTCAATCACGTGATATCGTGGCTTGACGGAGGATGTGGTGGCTGTTTAAATCCGGTCGGAAAAACCATTCGCTAAATCGTTGTTCCGGAGTCCGGGCCAACGACAACGGACTTATGAAGGAGTTCCCCTTATGAAGCCCAGGTACCAAGTCTATGAGGCGGCCGCCGCTAGAAGAACGAAAAATGATAACGAACGCGCAGCAAGTGGGCGTAATTTTGCAATGGATTTTAGAATGAAAAACTGAGGCCTTCGTTTTTATTTGCTAAGTTCCATACCCCACTGATTTAGGTGTTGGCCTATTTAGTATTTTATTTTCGTTATAATAATTCTCATATTTCAACTTATTAATAGTAAAATATCAGCGCCTCTGAACCAAATATACACCCCGGATCATTCATAGTAAGCTACAAGATGCTCTCTAACTATACTCGACCTATAGTTTCGCCCTTGTCGTTTCCTGTGTCGACGCCTTCCTCTTCACAACTCTGTCCACAATGTCCATAGCCTGCCACAGCCTCCTCTCCTGCAACCTCGGCGCCACCACCTGGACAGATAGCGCACTATCTAAATAAACCCTTCTGTCCACCGTCTTGCGATCCCATAGTAACCTTGTTCTATCATCCAAGGTTCCAAGCGACTTCCCCTGCACCTCTCCCTCCAAATCCTTCTCATTCACCTTCCGGATGGGCACGGTTCCAGCGGGCCAATCCAAAAGCACAAAGCTGCTCGTATATCCCACAGTGTTCCAGCGATCAATCTCCGGCACTGGATGCGGCGCAACTGGCAAGATAATGGCATCGATCTTCCTCCCATCGGGCGTCTTAAAAACCTTAAGCATCTTCTTCATCACCTCCAACCTCTTCGCGTGCAACTCCGAGACTTCATCCACGCTCTTCGGCGCCTTCCTCCCCACCTTCCCCTCAAGCCACGGAATCAGCGGCTCCTTCGTCTCCTCAATCAAATCCAACATCGCATTATCCCCTATATCAAAGAACCCGTATGCCAGCATCTGACACTCCGCCAGCGCCTTCGCGTCAATCTCCACCACTTCCAGCCCCGCCTCCTTCAGCGCCACCACCGTCTCCTCCATCACATTCGCCACGGGTGGCAACGGCGTAACAGAGTGATCAGTCCGAATCACCCCAAACACCGGCTTCTCCCACTCATCTCCGGCCCGCCCCTGTTCCTCCCAAGCCCCAGGCAGCGCATCAGCCGAGGTATCCCACGGCCGCGCCCTCGCCACGACCTCCATAAACACCTCCACATCGCGCAAGCTCGTCGCTATCGGCCCGGCAGACGTCTGTAACCCCAGCCGTCCCCGCGTCGTCGTTAGCCGACCCATCGGCCCGACGTAGGGAATCCGCCCGGACGACGGCTTGAATCCGTAGAGCCCGTTGCACATAGCTGGGACACGGATGGACCCACCGATGTCGGTTCCGACGCCGAGCGGGGAGCCGCGGAGGGCAAGCAGGGCTCCCTCACCGCCAGAGGAACCACCGGCTGTTAGGGCGCGGTTGGCCGGGTTGAGGACGCGGCCGAAAACGTTGTTGACGCTGTCGAGGGCCATGAGGGTTTGCGGGATGTTAGTTTTGACATAGAGGACGGCGCCGGCGGCTAGGAGTATGTCAACCAAGGGACAATTGGCGGGGGCGGGGTGGTAAGCCATGGCAGCTATGCCGAGGGAGGAGTCGATTCCGGCGATGTTGAAGGTGTCTTTGAGGGAGATGGGAAGGCCATGGAGGGGGCCAAAGGCGCGTCCGGTGCGCTCCATGTGGTCATCTAGCTCTTTGGCGCGGGCAAGGGCCCGGTCAAAGAATATCTCTGTGAGACAGCTTGTGAGTTGGTGGGCGATGGCCGCGCGCTTACAGAAGGCGGTTGTGACTTCGAGGGCAGTGAGGGATTGGCCATGGAGACCATTGAGGAGAGAGTAGGCGTCATGGTCCTCTGTTATAGAGATTTCATCGGCGGTGAGGATGCCACATGTGGAGGGGATAGAGCGGACATCAAGCTGGGAGGTCGGGGGCAATGATTTAAGTTTCCATTCGGATGGGATAGCTCGGTCTTGCTCGGCACGCTTTTTGGCGCCTATGGATTGCCAGGTTTGGGGCATATTGTGATAAATTACAAGGGACTGTAAATAAATGGTAAATAGGTAATATATCTATTCTAAATGAATAGATTGTAGGTATAAGACATTAATAGGGAGGCATTCCTTTCTATATAAGTTGTAGTTAGTAACGGCTAGGATTGTGTGGGGTAGCGGGGAAGCTCCGCCGTTTTTGATGCCGAGGCAATGACAAGCCGTCCATGAGTTAGGCGGCAATAGAGATGGCGGATTTAAATCCGCAAATTAAATGTTGCAAGAGGATTACAATATGCCTCAGGGCAGAATAATATATGGATTCAGTTTGTTTATAACCTTGTGGTAGAATGAATTAATTGGTCAATAGCTATGTCTAAATCACGTGACTATGGCCAATCCCTTGGTGGGTAGAGATTCCAGCTATATCAATGCATTTTGAGCTACTGTGCTATTAAGGAGAAAATGAAGGGATCGTAACCTACTTTGTCAAATACTGATTATGTCTTCGGCCAGCTGCCAGCTCAGCTTGCGCACACTGTGCATAAATGGCGCACGATGGCCAGCCAACGCACAGGGCTTGTTCCTTGGCAATCGCAACCTATTCAGTTGATACAGTCACCGCTGCCTGAATCACCATTCATCTATACAGCCGTGACAAGGAGCCGAGCCTGTCTAAGACAAACGCTCTATTGTAATTCGCATCCGAGGATTGGAATTATCGCGGCCAACCCCGCATAGGCTTAAACATGGGTAGCAATCACGATTCCTCCCAACATGAAGTAGAAGGTGATGGCCATTATCCTGCCATGAAGATGCAAGGCTCCAAACCTAACATCTTCACAGAATGGTTCCGTGAATATACAGCGGCAAACGGCGATGACCTCACTTTCAATTCTGATATCGTTAAGGCTGTGGATTCCGACGAGCTTGATGCCAAATTTGTTGAACGACGAATAAAGGAATCGGCACCAGATGCACCCATTCTGAAAGGATTCTGCGCTAAATGTCAAAGTTTGTTTCACCATTGGCCTACAGTAATAGGTGATTCATCGACTAGAGAACACGGCTCGAAGCCCAATTTTGCTGAAGGATGGGACCACACTGTCGCGCGGTGGTCGTGTTGTAGCACCTTTGAATTGGAAAGCTCGACACGCTCTGGGTGCAGATTCTGCGCATTTTTACTGCAGAGCCTTAAAGATGGTGATTCACTTGACACATATCGCAAGATTGAAGCGCGCTTATATGATTTCGACGAGAACGCGTCGTTATCACTATCCGTCCAGAATTGCGGGATAAATCCAATGCAACTCTTGTGGTTGAACCTGCCTGGCAAGGTCTGCACTGACTGCAATTCCGGTGTAGCTGTGAATATCGCTATTCTGTCAAGTTTCCTTCCAGAGTCAGGTTTGCCATGTTTTGCTGATATAATGGCCCAGTCTTGCTAATACTTCGAAGCTGATTGTTATGATGAGCTGCCTGATGTATTCAATATCGCAAACAACTGGGTATCGAAATGTACCGAAAACCACGATCTTTGTAAAAGCAATGGCGACAGCACACTGCCGACTAGGCTGATCTATATTACTGGCGAATCGCCGCGCTTGGTACTAACTTCCGACAGTCTTAATAGACCGCGATATGCCACTTTATCACATAGCTGGGGCTCTTACGACGTTATAAAACTGACTACACAGGATTTAGACACCTATATGGAGGCACTGCCCGTTGAGAGACTCCCCAAAACATTTAAGGATGCTATCGAGATTACACAAAGATTGGGTTTGGATTATCTGTGGATTGATTCGCTATGTATAATCCAGGATAGTGTAGAGGATTGGCAAAAGGAGTCGGCCCTGATGAGCTCTGTCTTTGGTGGCTCAACCATCAACATAGCTGCGTGCTCCGCTCGGGACGGTAGGCAAGGGTGTTTTACGAAGCAACCCTATTTCAGCGGTGGGCTTCGAACTCGAATAACAGACGGCAAGCTACGAAGAGTACAGGATTTTCACAGTGGACAAGTTTACGATCTTTCAACCTTTGAAACTCATTTGGGAACCAGAGCCTGGGCACTACAAGAGAAAATGCTACCCCCTCGAACAATCCACTTCGGCGACCGAGGTGCTTTCTGGGAATGCAGATCGACAATTGCATCGGAGTACTTGCCGGATGGGTTTCCACGTAAACTAGGCCGTGACCTCGTTAGACGAAATAGGAAACTCCAAAAACACTGGCTTGATATCGTGCGGCTTTATTCTGCAGCAAATCTAACTTTTGGGAAAGACAAATTACCAGCACTTTCTGGAATCGCGAGACTTGGACATAATGAAACCGGCGATCTCTATCTTGCGGGGTTGTGGAGGGATAAACTTGAGGAGCAGCTATGCTGGTCTCGTTCGATATCTCAACCCAGTATGATGCGCCTACGACCACCTATGCGACCACGACCACCTTGGAGAGCACCGACTTGGTCTTGGGCCTCTATAGATGGAGAAGTGACCTGGCATGGTCGACACAAAGGTGTTCTTGATACCACATACGTGCAAGTCTTAGATGCGTATGCAACAAAACACGGCTATGATCCGTTTGGACAGGTGACTAGTGGAGTTATTCGACTTGCTTGCTCAACTATGGCAGCTGGCTACTTGGTCTACCCGAGTGAATCTAACTATCCCGAACCTGAAGCAGATGCCACCATTGTGTTATATGCTGGCGATAGGGAGTTAAACTTTTCCGTTCGGATAGACTGTCAAGACGACAATAACACATCGTCTGGTAAACTATGCTATCTGTTGCCTATCTTCAGTGGAAAAACCGGCACTGGGACACGACGTCGTTATGAGTTGATGATTGACGGTATTGTGCTTCAAGCTACAGGCATCACAAAAGGCGAGTTTTGCAGGATCGGATCTTTTAAATTCTACAAAAATCGCTCCGAATATAGCGTTGGAGACAAAGAAGAGAGTTATGAGCGGTTTCTACTAGTATTAAAAAGCCATGGAAAGGCGACTGCAAAGGCAGCTTGCAAAGAGGTCACAAGCAATCGTAAACATATCGATAAACGATATGTTATTACTCTTGTATGATAGAGCAACAAATAGCAAAAGCGTTTGAATGCATTACTTCTACAGACCGAAGGAAAGTAGGAGCTTGGCTATCTATACTATTTTCACCTCACCTATGGGCATCTAATGTTGCGGTGCAGTATCTCGCAGGTTAAAATATACAACAGTGGGTATTCGCTAGCAGTGCTATGGTGCTGGTTAATAGTGCATTTCTCCCTAGTAAGCCTTACTAAGAGCAAAGCTGATTCCTGATGGCCAGCGTGCTCGCTGGCGTGCTCGTTATTTGAAGTAGTTAGCCACTCCAAAGAATCTCGAAGGCGAGAGTAATGCTCTCCTTGCATCCTCGCCACGCCAAGACCAAGGAGGAGACAGTATTGCTCTCTTTCCCTCTTCGAACCAACGTGGTCATTAACAGCAGCGATACAGCGCAAGCCAGGCTTCTTAACTAGAGGGTATACCAAGCTTGAATCGCCGTGGTGATATATCACGACCGGATCATTGGCGGTGACGTGTGCCGAGAAGCCAAGAGGAAGGTCCAGCCATATTTGTCATGCCGAGCTAAAGGATTTTCTGATTGTACAGAATAAAACCAAAAGGGTAGGAATGACACGGAGAAGAAAGGAGGACGTCAAGAAATGTGAGCTCGCCATCGAAGGCTGGCCATCAATGGTAGTGGATGCGGCTTCATTGTTCTGGGTATATGGGCCTCATAATATATGTCAGATGGATAGGGCCGATCTAAAAGCGCGTTAGCAGTCTGTATGTATACTCCGTAGAATGTGTATGCCCCTATGGATAGAAGCCACTGAATAACTTCATTATCTGCCGCCACCCTGACTCAATCCTACTTGGTATAAATCATCGAATGTCTTGGGAGGCACTTTGGAGCACTGTACGGCCGGATAAGCGGAAGCATCTCCACTTGTTGGAATCTGAAGTGGACTTCACGTGCAGATACGCTCTTCAGTGTACTCTTTCAACCGGCTCGATGGTGTGCGAAAGATACACGCAAAAGGATTGAAATAGCTCATCCGGAACACGTCTGTTATGCTCTGTATATCATATACACCCTGTATATAAACATGTAAATATAAAATTCCCGTCGCGGTCGCCGAGACAAAATCAACAATGACGAGTCGATTTGGTTTTGTCCACGTTCTGAATTGGCGAGTCGTGATGGGCTAAGTGGAGTTATTTTAGGTACTTCGGCCACTCCGGTCGAAGATTATCCGAAGTTTCCCAGCCTTCCAAGCCAAAACACCCAAGTACCAAGTAACAAACTAATATCTCGCTAGCCCCGATTATACCCGGCCCCTAAAATTTTGAACGCCCTTGAGGCAATTACCGTCGAACTCTCGCCAAAACCTCTTCTCTTCCATCTCCATCTCCAATCCATCTCCATTCCAAGATACTTTCAGTCAGTCAGTCTTTTCAGGACCACTGAACTTCTACATCTCCACTCTATAATTTCTCTCCTCACTTCACTTCCTAACCCCCATACACATTCACAATGGCCTCTTCCGCAGTTCTTGCCGTCAAGGCTGAGACCCCCGAGAAGCTCAGCGGCGCCGCTCTCTACTCCAGATTCGCCATCGCTGGTGCCCTCTGCTGCTCCATCACCCACGGTGCTCTCACCCCCGTCGATGTGTAAGTCTCAAAGCCCGCTCCTGATCCCCTCGATTCAATCAAATCTGTTCCCATCGACATCGATCGTGTCATCGACCCTTATTTGGGGCATCCCACAATCAACCCGAGAAGTTCAAATCAGCTAACACCATCTCCTCACAGCGTCAAGACCAGAATCCAGCTCGACCCAGCAACCTACAACCGCGGCCTGATCGGTGGATTCCGCCAGGTCATCGCCAAGGAGGGCGCTGGTGCTCTCCTGACCGGTCTCGGCCCAACCTTCGCCGGTTACTTCCTCCAGGGCGCCTTCAAGTTCGGAGGTTACGAGTTCTTCAAGCAGCAGTCCATCGGCCTCGTCGGCTACGAGACTGCCGCCAACAACCGCACCGCCGTCTACCTCGCCTCCGCTGCGTGCGCCGAGTTCTTCGCCGATGTCGCCCTTTGCCCTCTTGAGGCTACCCGTATCCGTCTCGTTGCCGAGCCCACTTACGCCAACGGCCTGATCGGTGGCTTCAGCAAGATGCTCAAGACTGAGGGTGTCGGCTCTTTCTACGCCGGCTTCGGTCCCCTCCTGTTCAAGCAGTACGTTCTCCCCAGTGCCTCAAACCTCTACCCCTCGCAGGCCTGAAACTAATGAATCGACAGGGTCCCATACACCATGGCCAAGTTCGTCGTGTACGAGAAGGTCGTCGAGGCCGTCTACAAGCAGGTCGACCGCTCCACCCTCTCCGACGGCGCCCAGACCGGTGTCAACCTCGGATCCGGTCTCATCGCCGGTTTCGCCGCCGCCCTCATCTCCCAGCCAGCCGATACCATGCTTTCCAAGATCAACAAGACCAAGGGCGCTCCCGGAGAGGGCACCACCTCCCGCCTGATCAAGATCGCCAAGGAGCTCGGTCTTAAGGGCTCGTACACCGGCATTGGCGCCCGTCTGTTCATGGTCGGAACCCTGACCGCTGGACAGTTCGCTATCTACGGTGATGGTAAGCAAACCCCTATGTATGCCCATATACTAGATCGTGGCTAACGCATTCCCTACAGTCAAGAAGGCTCTCGGTGCCGTCGGCGGTGTTGAGATTGCCGTGAAATAGATTTTCACGCACCTAGACGAATCGGAGATGTAGAAAGTAGATGACGGTAGGAAAACTGGAAAAAGGAGGAGTAGGTGGACAGGAACTGTCCTGTCAAACGGAATGGCGGTGGGGATCTGAACTGATATCGCATTACAAAGAATGTTCCCGGCTGTTTTTCTTCAAGGGCGCGGCGAGAAGATATATTTTTGTTTTCTGGCTCGGGCGCAACTTAGAGAGATGCATAGATGATAGACCTTTTTTATTTTGCGCTTAGGTTCGTGGCTTTTTGGGGCCGACGAGGCGCTTGTATACTACTATAATTGGATCGCGGAATTTTGGATGTGGAATAGTTGCGTTTTAAAGATAGTGATGTTTGCGTTGTACTTGTGATGTTCGATCTGTTTGGTAGGGGAAGGGATTGTATATACTTTTTGAAGCTCTACCGACCGAAGCTATACTAGGAGCTCCAAAGAAGCTTTACATGTAATCACAACGCATATTATTCGCCGCCTATACGAATCAAATCCCCACCCCGCACTTGCTGATAGGAGGTCATGAATCCCATCATCCACGAAAGCTCTCGTACCAGATTGTCTGGCTTGATTAGGAAATCCGGATGCCTCGGTGATGTATTTCTGGCGATTACTCAATCCCATACTTCCCTCAGCTTAAAGCGCAATGATACACTCAGCTCACCATCATCATCAACACGCCACAAAACATATCAGCAAGCCACAGAATTCGTCGTCAAGCCACCCTTCTCGTCGACAAGACAACAACCCACGCCCCCCTCCCCCACTTCACCCCACCTCACTGTAAGCATGCACGTCCGAGACAGTCCCTCCAACGGGGTGGTGCTGCTACGTAAGAGCGGCAGGGGCGTGCATATGCTATGTTTGGGATGGGATGGGTCGTGCATATCAGCTCCTCGGCGACGAATGGGGATCAAGGAGGGGGTGAGCAAAGGTCGCAGTGAGCGCGCTGCGGAGCTGCATCTGTGTGCGCGTACAGCGAGGACGCCGAATCCGCGCACTAGATCTGCCCATACCGTATCGTAGTTGGTGAAGAGTGGATATACGACTGGATTATATTGTTGGTAGTCGTCGTCCTTCCGGCTGCTGAATGGACAGATGAGTGGGATAAGCAGGGAATAAATGGGAATATATTGGGTGGGGTCAGCGTCCCCAAAACCAAGCTTTTTCGAAGCGGGAGCTGATCCCTTGGACTCGCCTCGGCGCACATATTGAGCCAACCACTTAGAGCTGCCATTACAAGCTGATTACCCCGCCAAAACAGCTCCAACCACCACCACCATACGATGAATACGTAGCTACGTGTACGTGAGCGATATATTTACCCAGTACCCCCCCGCCACCCCTCTGTTTACTTCTCTTCGTCGTCCTGGTCCTTTACTCTCATACAAACCTACCAAAACTATCATATTCCAACCCCTCACAGGCCATTCACAAAGCGGCCGACGTCACACTGATCAATTGATAAACACAACAACCTCACCCACACACCCCACCACCGTAACAATGGTCCACCTAACCGGCATCCCCACCGACTCCTCCCTCCAGCCCAGCTCGGCCGTCGACGCCGCCAGCAAAGAGCCCGAGACCGGCCCCGTCAAGCACCTCGGCGAGCGCCTCGCAAAGGTCGTCCTGAGCGCCCGCGAGCAGAGCACCCGGGAGCAGGGTGACCAGTTTATGACGTCTGTGTATGCGAGTAAGTATGCGGCGCAGGATTTGCCTAAGCATGAGATGCCCGAGGGGGGTATGCCGAAGGAGGTTGCTTATCGGATGATTAAGGATGAGACGAGCTTGGATGGGAATCCGATGCTGAAGTGAGTGTTGTGTGAGGGGCGGTTGGGTCGGGTTGATTGTTGCTGACAGTTTTAATAGCTTGGCGAGTTTTGTGACGACTTTCATGGTGAGTTAAGTGTTTTAGTTGCCTGTTCTGTGGACATGAACAACACTGACATTACATAGGAAAAAGAAGTCGAGGACCTCATGACCGAGTCCCTAGCCAAGAACTTCATCGACTACGAAGAGTACCCCCGCACAGCCGAGATCCAGAACCGTTGCGTATCCATGATCGGTCGCCTCTTCAATGCCCCCGTCCACGACGACGCAGCTTCAATCGGTACCTCGACTGTCGGGTCCTCCGAGGCCGTCATGCTGGCCACGCTGGCCATGAAGAAGCGCTGGCAGAACAAGCGTAAGGCTGAGGGAAAGCCGTTCGACAAGCCGAACATGATTATGTCCTCGGCCGTGCAGGTCGTCTGGGAGAAGGCTATGCGCTACTTTGAGGTCGAGGAGAAGTACGTGTACTGCACGAGGGAGAGATACGTTCTCGATCCTAAGGAGACCGTGGATTTGGTCGATGAGAACACCGTAAGTCTCTTGTATGCCAAATGAGATGACAACAAAGCTAAATAGAGATAGATCGGAATCTGCGTCATCCTAGGCACCACCTACACCGGCCAATACGAAGACGCCAAAGCCATCAACGACCTCCTCGACGAGCGGGGTCTCGACACCCCCATCAACATCGACGCCGCCTCCGGCGGCTTCGTCGCCCCCTTCGTCGTCCCTGAGCTCGAGTGGGACTTCCGCCTCTCCCACGTCGTCAGCATCAACGTCTCCGGCCACAAGTACGGCCTCGTCTACCCCGGCGTCGGCTGGGTCATCTGGCGTGACCCCGAGTTCCTCCCCAAGGAACTCGTCTTCAACGTCAACTACCTCGGCGCCGACCAAGCCTCCTTCACCCTCAACTTCTCCAAGGGCGCCTCCCAGATCATTGGCCAGTACTACCAGCTCATCCGCCTCGGCAAGAACGGTTACCGCGCTATCATGCTCAACCTCACCCGCGTGGCTGACCTGCTAGCTGCAGCACTCAAGGATATGGGTTTCCTGATTATGAGTGATGGCGAGGGCCGCGGTCTGCCGCTCGTGGCGTTCCGTCTTGACCCTGCTAAGGAGAAGAGATACGATGAGTTTGCGATTGCGCATCAATTGCGTGAGCGCGGCTGGATCGTGCCGGCGTATACGATGGCGCCGCATACGGATGAGATGAAGATGCTGCGCGTGGTGATTAGGGAGGACTTCAGCAGGAGCAGGTGCGAGCAGTTGATCTGTGATATGAGGCTTAGTCTTGGGCTGTTGGATGAGATGGATAAGAAGATGCTGAAGGAGTATTCGGATTATATTGGGCGCCAGAGGGCGCATGCGCAGAAGAAGCCGGAGGGGCAGAGTCAGCATGATGTGTATAAGGGTGAAGAGCACAGCTTGCAGGGGACAACGGGGAAGACCCATGGGATTTGTTAGATTGGGGGTGCGGTGATAGGTATTCGAACTTAGCTGGATCTAGAAAGAATGAACGAATGGTTATTTCATGCTAGTATTTGCTTCTGCCTTGTTGCTGTACTGGCGAGTGATTAGGCGAGATGGCATCTTGGGACGAGCTGGGCCCCTCTCCTATTCACCCCCCTATCCCAGACACTCACACATGACCACAACACCAAGCGAAGCAACCCCCAACCTATATAAACAAACTTAAGACCTCTTCAAATCAAGCGGCACAGTGGCGCAGTGGAAGTACCACTGTCTGGACAATCTGGCCAGCGGAGGAAAAAGGTTGTGAATTCGAGTCCCGGCGTGGAAAAGAAATAAAGAAAGAGCTTGGAAACGATCAACCGACAAGAAATAAACAACGAATACTCAACATAGCACCAAAAAGTAAAATCAAAAGTGATTTTCTCCCTCATCAGATCTTAAGACGCCGAGATCTGATAAGTCTTTTGCATTTTTGGTTGCTTAATGACTTTCTTTTTGCTGTAGTTATGTACGGGCTTCATCTTTATATCGAAATGCAAGTATAAGGACCCGAGGTGAATTTTGAGAACGTATATTGTGCTCTTTAGCGAGGCAGGAGCGATGCCCACAGCCCCTTCCTACTGTTGCCAAACAACTCTATAAGGAAAGAGCGAGGGTTCTGCCTTCCCTTTCTTCACCACCGGCTGCCTTGAAATAAAAAACGGCAGGAACGATACTCGATCCTTCCTCCTACTATCTCAAAACTCCATGGGGAAAGAGCGACTGCCGTGCCTTCTTCACACTGACTCACACCTAAAGAGAGCAGGAGCGATGGTCGTTCTTTCCTGCTGTTGCTGCGCAACCCCACATGGAAGGAGCAATGGTCGTTACTTCCCCTTAAACCCCATAATTCTACAACACTTCCTCTCCAAACTCCAAGCAAACACCTAGCTCCTCCCACTTCTCCTTCTCAACAACATACACAATCTCCGCCACTAACCCCCTCCCCTCCATCATCACATCCTCCACCTTCTCCTCCACCCCCAAGCCTCTCATCACGCCTCTCATCCCCGCATTCGCTTTCATAGTCCTAACACCCACTCTTCCCCCCATCATCCACGCAATCTCCACCAGCGCCCCCGTAAGCGCTTTACCCACCCCTTTCCCCCTCGCCTCCTCCTCAAGCATAACACCTACATTCAGCAACCTCTCTCCTTCCTTCAAATCCCCCTCTATCGTTGCAATAGCACTCACTCCCACGGCCACCCCATCAACTTCGACCAGTACATCCAGGTTATCGAAGTCGCGCGTCGATTTATCGAACCGCGCTTGCTGGGAAGCAGACCAGGTAGCGGCAATAGCGTCGTCCCATTGGGTGGGCTGGAAGGTGATGTGAGTCCGGTTTGCGGGGTTGCGGATTATGGCGAGGCGGGTGGAGATGGATGAGGGGGTTGCGTGGCGGAGGACGAGGTGGGGGTGGGAGGGGAGGGTGGCGGTCCAGTGGTGGGTGAATAGTTTGGGAGTTGGAGTGGTCATTGCGATTTTATTTGAGTGGAGGGGAAAGATGGGGAGGGTTGGTTTTCAAGTACTGTGGGTGATCAACCATGGGGACGGCGGTGTGGAGGTTACGAGATAGGTAAGTGCTGGGGTGAAGATGCGCTTATGTCGATCCGGGAGTAGCTTGCGAGACAACTGCAGATCGCAAAGTGCATATCAAAATCATAAATATATAACACTAACGCAGCTAACAATATATACAGAGCGAAACGACAATATGAAACAACCAATGCAGATAAAAGTATGTACAGACGAATCAAACAGCACGGGAAATCCTGCTTCACACCGCGCTTACTGTCCTGGCATGCCAGCCTTCATGTTATCATAAACACTGGCGGGGTAGTTAAGAAGGTTCTGGCTCTGCTCCAGCGAGCCCAAGTTGTTCGCCGCCGTCGAGATCAAGCTGTCGCTACCCTTCTTATCCGAAGAAGTCTCCCAGAACATAGCACCACCAAGACCCTTCGACTTGACGTACTCGGACTTGGTGTTAATCTCCACTGGAGTATCGTAGCTGATCAATTCCTTGGTAGCAGCATCGTAGCTGTACGCCGCCACAGCCTGGGAATCGTGGAACTCAGTTGCGCCGGACCTGGGGAGTCCATCGAAGTCCCAGACACCATTCTCCCAGGTGCCAGAACCGACGCCAGTGAAAGACTTGCCCAGACCCTCAGTGGCCTCGAATGAGCGGCCGTAGATAGGCATACCCATAACGATCTTGCTAGCGGTGACACCAGCGGAGATGTAGTCGGTAACGGCCCGGTCGGTGGAGTATGGGGTGGAGCTGGGGTTGTCGGTGCTGGGATAGAGGTTGGCTTGGTGGCCTGCAACGGTGTCCCACGATCCGGCGTAGTCGTAGGCCATCAAGTGCCAGGCATCAAGGTAGGCGTCCATTTCCTTCATGTGCATCTTGTTGTAGTTGTCTGGTCCGGCGGGGCTGGCAATGGTGATCAGGAAATGGTAACCTGGGGCGTGCTGGGCGGCATATGCGTCGAGGGCCTCGCGGCAGGCGGCAAGGAGGAGGACCATGTTGGTGGCCTCTACTTCGTTGGCGGGGTACTCCCAGTCGATCTGGGGGTTTTGTTAGCTTGATTCTGTGTTTTTGAGAGGGTAGTGCTTACATCGAGTCCGTCAAAACCAAGGTCTGCAACCAGCTTGACTGCTGACGAAGCGAACTCCTTTCGTCCGGCCTCAGTGCTGGCTGGGACGGGGAAGTTGATGGAGTAAGTCCAGCCACCGATGCTGAGCAGCGTCTTCATGGCACGGTTCTTCTTCTTGTGGAGATACAATTGCTTAATGCAACCGTAAACATTGTTTCCGGTGTCGCTCCAGCTGTCTCCCGCCCAGTGGATTTGCAGGTCTGCCCACTCATCAGAGAGGTAGCTTGCGAGCTGTCAGCATTTATATTTCTCGGAACCGCAGATTTAATTAAAACTTACACGGTGCCACTCTCGCGTACGTTGGCAAAGGAGTATAGGACATGAGTCAGCTCCGATGCTGGGAGCTGCTGTGGCAAGTAGCCACGTCCGTAGATTGCCCTGATTTCTGTTAGTTATTATCTCGACTGGCTGTTCACAACTACTAACCAATTCACGAAATAAGCTGCATTTTTAAACCCCGAGACATCTCGTCCAGCGATAGGCTGGAGGAGGGCGGTGGTAACGTTTGTGTGAGAGGTGGGATGGGTAGGAGCCGCGAATACCGCTGGGATGGCTAATAGTAAAGCAAGATGCTTCTTCGTCCAGGACAACATGATAACGGAATAAATATGTGCAAGTAGATTTCCAAATATATATATATAATTCTCAAAAGGAGCGTGCAAGAGCTAGGTTGTCGATGCTGAAGTCGGCCGGCGATACTGTTCTCAACTCCTCGTCCTCATCGTAGTATATATATCTCTTTCTCAACCCCCACCTTTTAGACTGAAGCATGGCATTCATAATGGTAAGGTCGTAGCTCCTTGGATGGTAGCTCGACCTTCTACCTACCTTCCCATGAGAAAGAAAGACCGCGTCGGAGATTAGCAACGTTACTATAAATGTCTCTCAAACAACAGCATCGATTTATCGACCATGTGAAGAAGGTGTGCCTGGTGAAGGATTAGGACCTTGCAGCGATCCTAGTGTCGATGACAAACTTCAAATGTCGGGCGTGCGTTGTGACTGGTGACGTTACCCGTTACCCAAGAGAATAGAGATTAAAATCCAGGTACACTGCGGAACATCCGGCACAGGCACTAGAATCTCTGATGAGGTGTTCATGGGTTTCATGGGGTTCATGGGGTGTCCATGGGGTTGACCTTTAAAAAAGGGGCGTCGCGTCGACCTCTGGAGCCGTGCGCGATCCATATCTGCCGAACCCTTCATCTGAGCATCGCGATCCTTGCTCGATCCTTGACCTTGGGCTTGGGCGCTCTGTAACGTTACAGCGCAGTCCCAGGTCGGCATTTTTGATCCTATTCACACTTATTCGCGGCGTTTGAGCATTTACCGATCCGAGAGCGTGACTAGCAAGGATAACGGGCCTTATTTATACCCCCCTGTTCGCTGTCACGCCGAACCTTATTGGCACGCGATGATGATCACACTCCCCATAGGCCCGTCTAAGCGCTATGGGATTAATTCCTTCCCCTAATCCAGCACTTCCTTTATCAGGGGACAACCACCTTCTCGATTCGATCTCTCGCCGAAACTTCATGTCGCGAGTTCGGCGAAGGGTTGGGGTGTAGCAACGATTTGGATGTCTACGCGTCGAGGCCTGTCGCGCCAACGCTGCCGGCACAATAAGAAACTACCACTGCCATTCCCAACCCCACTTTAACCCCTTGGGAGATTGCTAACCTTATTACTTGTTTTACTTGTATCTTATGGCACTTGTCAACGGTTTCTGGGGAAATGCCATACTGGCGATGTGCTTGACATGGACGCGTGATGATATCTAAGAATGAAGACTACGTACGCACGAGAGGGGGATAGAGCAGATAACATGAACGTTGCAGTTGAGCGGATGAAGGGAAAAGAGAACAATACGTGACATGCTCATGTATGATTCGGGGTCATGCGATTAGTTGCCATGTTGGATTTCGGCGTTTTCGATCCGATTCCATGATGTGAAGCCTGTATATAGTCCCCCGATGTCTCATAACGATCCGATCCGCTACAGTTCTATCCTTATTCTATCCTTGGTTTGCATACCTTAAGCATAAATTACATTCCTTCCAACATGTTCGCAATCACTGCCTTGGCCTATCTGGCGGGCCTGGCCGCTTCGATGCCATTAGCAAATACCGGCCTTAGCTTGGCTTCTAACAATATCGCTGTGTATTGGGGTACGGCACTCCTTTCTAAATAATGGGCATGTAAATTAATTTTATGTCTCTACTATAGGACAGAATTCCCACGGCCAGGGAACTGGTCCATTAGCTCAACAGCGGCTTTCTTATTACTGTGCAAGTAAGTCTCTGGAGCCCCTGTCCATTCAAGCCAACAGAAACTGATAATAAGTAGACACTGATATTAATGTATGTTAACGTGTGGCAGACATATGTCCAGTAGCTAACATTATCTTGCGTTAGATCATCCCCCTTGCATTCGTAACAACGCTCAAGGATTTATCACTTAATCTCGCAAACGCGGGGGATAACTGCACAGCAATCTCGGGGTCCAACCTTTTCTACTGTTCTCAACTAGAGTACGTCCTGAAAATTATCAAACTATGTTCTCTACTAATACCTTCAAGGGCCGATATCGCTGAATGCCAATCCCAACACGGAAAGACTATTCTGCTTTCTCTTGGAGGCTTCACCTACACCGAGGGCGGGTTCTCCTCCCAAGATGCAGCAGTCACAGCAGCCAACAATGTGTGGGCTAGCTTTGGACCCAAAGCGGCCGGCTCTAGCGCCGTGCGCCCCTTTGGAGATGCTGCAGTAGATGGCTTTGACTTCGACTTTGAGACAGTCGTATCTAATATGCCACCCTTTGCAAACCAACTTCGCAGTCTGATGGACCAGGACTCTGGTTCAACAGGCAAAAAATGGCTCTTAACCGCTGCGCCACAATGCCCATACCCTGATGCGGCAGACGACCCTATGCTTAATGGGACAGTCTTCTTTGACGCTATCTGGATCCAATTTTACAACAACTACTGCGGTCTCCAATCCTTCGTCGTCGGCGCTGAGAGTCAGAATAACTTTAACTTCGCCACCTGGGACCAATGGGCTAAGACGGTGTCTAAGAATCCCAATGTCAAGGTATTCGTGGGTGCTCCTGGCTCACCTACTGCTGCTGGCGGCGGATATGTGGATGGAAGCACCCTTTCGGCTATTATATCGTACTGCAAAACATTCACTAGCTTTGGAGGGGTTATGATTTGGGATATGAGCCAGATTTACGCTAATGATGGCTTTTTGGCCAATGTACGCAGCAATCTGTAGTTGTTATCTGCTACTATCCTATTTTCTTTTGATATAACATCAATGACAAATATAACAAATTTGTGGCTTAGACAGACACGACGAATTTGTACTGTCAAAGCTACCCCGCATTGCTTGGATGTAACGATTCATGACGGGGTTGCACTTGTCCAGCCTATTATCAAAAGCTACTACCCCATTTGCCCTTAGTGAGCTGCGGCCCACTTCGCATTCACCCTCAAAGTCTCAATGCGGGACTGTGGCGCATTAGTCAGGCTTGTCGTAACCTTTGGAATATCATATGGAATCCCGGGCTGCAAAACCGCCAAGTCGCCGCTATAGTAGCATTCGAGATAGGTATCGCTAGTAGTGCATCGTGCGTAGGGATATATGCTCCAGTCAAAAGTGCCCGAGCCTTCAAAATAAATTCTATGCTTTGTTAGCATGATATGCAGAAATATGTCAGGGAGGAGGTGGAAACGGAGGCGTAGTGGGTGAGTGGGGAGAGAGTCCTACGGGTGTGCTTCGTTCTTGTCGCTACACTGCCACACTTTGTCGAGTCTTATAACCCTTGTAAACGGATTGAAGCTGTAGTTGCACTTCCAGTGAATTGGTTGGCCGTTGCCTAATTCGTAGCAGTCGTACCTAATTCATCCGTCAGTTTCTCTATCTTTATTTATTTTTGTTCGACTCGGACTCTAAATTATACTAAACCTGAAGTACTTACACTGTATCCAGGCCAGTCCCCGATATAATATTATTAGTATCGAAGTAATAGAAAAAATAGTCGGCAAAGCCTGGGCCAGTCAGGCCAGTCGTAAAACCTGCCAGCATCGCGCTGTTTGGATCATCTGCTAGGAATTCGGTCGTCTTGAATTGCATGGCGCGGAAATACCAAGTTGGGTTAACAACGCTGTCAAAAGTGCAGCCGCCGTGAACGGGGTACGCAGTCACGAGAGCAAATTCTTGGAGTGCTTGCTTATCTGCTTGAGTTCCGTCAACAGCGGACGAAGGAACTGAGTTGGTGCATTTAGTAATAATGTCGTCCTCTGTGCCTGTGATGCCAGTGCTCGACGCGCATGTAAGCTGCAGTGAGGCGCTACCAGTGGCCGAAATTACGGTCCTTTCCTGTGGTCAGTTATCCATTGCGAAATTTAGACAGAGGACCAGGGCCAGACTCACGGGTTGACGTTAGTCGATGGGTTCTCGAGGCAGTACCACACCTCTTCAACCTTTATGTCTAAATTAGGCACCGTACCAGATAAACTTATATCAAGAGTAATTTCATTGAATTCTCCTCCTGTACATCGGAAAGGGTAGGAAGGGGCGAATTCGTCGTATTTTGGCGTGAAGCTACAGCTTACTTCGTGATTGATAGCATTGTTTGTCACGTTCAGGTTGAGGTGTATGCCCCTGGTCAGGAAGTCGGAGGAGGCGTTGTTGTCTAGACAGATACGGTCTTCCAAGTACCACTGAAGACACTGACCCCTGGTATAGTTCTGGTATGAAACATCGGTTACAGTCCACTGCTTGTCGCCAACAGTCGCACATGATTCGGCATCATATCCTGGTGGAGGCGACGGCTGGGTCGGCGTGACTGGGACCGGAAGACTGAGGGTGCCTTGAATAAGGTATGGTATTGGAGAAACACAATCAGATCCAGCACATTGGGTAATAGTCGTGCTGCCGCTTGCCGTGAAGACAACCCTGAGATTATTGCTGGTCAATATTTTCTCATCATACATACACTTAGAAGCTCAACTCACTTGTCACCTTCATCCCCACATACCCAAAAGTGGCTCATCGAGATGACTGGACCGTCAGGACCTTTGGAATAGTTTACAGTCATCTGGGAGGTGCCGGAGCTGCCCCCGCATAAGCCTTCCCCTTTGCACTCAACGATAGCATATATCCCTGTTGGGTCTGCAGCACGGTTGTCAACCTTGAAGGTCGTGACACCGCCAGAAACCTCATACTCCGAGAGAATCCAGCTCGGGATCGTCAGTGACTTATCCGTGCATCTCCCTGACGGCCAGGTAGGAGCTGCGGGTATGTCAATTGCTAATGCACTCGTTGCCAATGCAGCAACGGCAAGGACTGGAAACCCCATGTTGGCCAAGAGCAAATGTTGCAGCTAAAAGGCTTGAAGGGTGGACCCGAAAGTTCGCGAAGTCCGGACTTGGAGGGATATGAGTCCGGGGCAGAACTATATAGTTATATACGGGATACAGTGACTTATGGCTGCCACTTGGATTTGGCCACTTGAGGGGTATCTTACCAATCCATGTTATATCAGCTGTACCCTTATTGCCCGGGAAGCTACAAAACTAAGAATTATACATCACGGAGAATTAAACGTCAGCACTTGTGGCAATGCACAGTAAAGTCGAAGGAATACGACCATAAGTTATATTAAAAATGATTCACGTGTATACTCCAGGTTAGAACGGACCTATCATAACCCCGTTCCTAATAAACGTCGATCTTTAACCGGTTCAGGCCCCAAACAATAAGCACTTACTCATTCATAAACTCGCCGCCGGAGATGGTTTACAAGATTTAGAATTTAGGCTGGGCTTTCCCCGCATTGGGGTCTAAGACTGCGTATCCGGCCTGAATTTCCGTATTGGCGATCCAGTGGGCCGTGCTTGTATAGCAATTAACTTTTGAGCTCCCAATCAGTCCATCTCGACTAAGCGGCCGAATAGTTCGGGTGGACGGCATCTTGACATAGCGCTGGTCTGGCTTTACAGAAAAACTCAAATCAGGCTCAAGTATTCCTGCTGCTGGCAGGATCTACTTCACAGAAGGCCACCTTCTCTTTAAAGGCCAAGGCTGATGCACTGTCATCATAGCTCGTCTCTCATTGCATGGTTCGGGCGTCTTCTTATTATCACCGAAGCGCCGAGCAGCTATTGGCCCCGAACCTTTCCCATTCCGCCGCACCCTGCCAATAAATGTTCTTCCATGACAATTTGCACCAATGTACTTATTATGGGGAGACTTAGACGTGAGTTCTTGTATTTTCCGTCCCCAATGCCATTGTGCCATAGTGCTTGTGGAGACCCTTGCAGCGGTATTCGGCCGGAGAACTTGGTGGGCGCCGTTGTGGATGCCGCTTGACATCTGTCAAACCCCACATCACTCCAACTAGTATCCCGTATCAGTAAGTTTACGTCAAACTTCCTGTTTTCTCTCTGTCGTGCATCGGCATAACTATGTCTGGCCTTCTTTCCCCCTGCCTCACCCCGCACCCACCCCTGAAAGCCGTGCGTCACATTTTCCATGGCAGCCACAATTTCCGGGTCTTTGTGTTCTGGACCCCTCACACAAGTACGTTCACAATATATGCTTCTGAATCTCCGTCTAAATATCCGGACCTCTCTCATCTGACAGCTAACTTTGTTAGCGCTAGTCACAAAACTGACTTTCATGATGTGCTTATGGCCGTAGGCCTACTGCCAGACCCCTGCCACCAGTGTAGAATATCTAAACCCGTTCTTTCCTCTGGCCAAGCTATTTTTCAACAGCATATTAACACCATGGTGGCGTTTTGATATTTAAATATTTATAAAATTATTCATTAATGCTATTCAATACCACCACTTTCATATTCTGATACTCACGCGGCTCTTCGGATTTGTGCCCTAAAGTACTTGCAAAGCCCCCTTTTTCCTTTTCAGGAAGGACATCACAATTTCGTCCCATGGCAACCTGTAGACTTTTTTCGGCTATATCAGCAGATTATCATCGTAAGGAACTGACTCGGCTTGGGCGGTGGTGAACGAGCGTGCATGGGTGTTACTAATGGTGGGGGTTTTCGTGCGACAACAGTCCTCCCCGAGAACTTGCTCAAGAGCAACTTTAAAGGCTTGCCCTCTTTCCCGCTGCTTGTCGAGTGGTGGCCATTTATCATCCTTCGTCGTGTCCAAATATAAACGCCCCGCACCCACGGGATTAAGGCGGCCGTTGCCAAAACCATCATCATTAACGACGCTTGATGGATGTCTACCCAACATGCAAAGAGGAAGGAAGGTGTCCATCAAGGATCTATATCTACCTTCGCACCTTGAACTGTCGCTAATACAACCTTATGCTTCTCCAAAGATTTATTGACAGGATGAGGGTCTGCAAAGATTTCCTCGAGCTCTTCGAGAGAGCGACCCTTTGTCTCGACAATAGACCACCACATCATTCCAAGGTAGATAAAATGAAAGATAACTATTTCGCGGTTAGAATAGTGTAGGGAGTAAACACACATAGTGCCAGTCATAAACTTACGGAAAATTGTATAAGTTTTCCAACCAATGCGTTCAAGGGCGATGGGGGTAGCGTAGGTGTTGATGAAGCTTGCGAGTCCATTCATGAGCTCCTGAAGAGCAAATCCCTGGGCTCTAATATCGTTGGGGAGGATCTCAGCTGGATATAGGGTCTGCAGCGGCATCCAGCAGAAGGAGAAGAAAATCCCATAGAGGTAAATAAATGCAACAAAAGCGTAGCCTGTGCCTGTTGCTACATGACCGTCTGCTAGAGCTGCTATAATATTCATTGGTATATAGCAGAGTCCAGTAAGTAGTGCGCCCCAAAGGTAGAGGTTGCGACGACCAAATTTGTCGACGTAAAAGCAGCCAAAAACCGAAGCGACAGATGAAAATACGACGTTAAGGGCGTTAATGAGCAATTGGTTATCAGGAGATTTGATGCCGATATTGTCAAGAATGGTTGGCAAATAATAACTTTGTAAAACAGTAAGATGCCCATTTTACGACAAGGCGAGGGAGTGTTGCATACCTGATAACGGCGCCACCAACAAATTTATTAAAAACACTAACAAGTATAAGGAGATAAATCCTGAAGCATCTGTCTGTAGTACTAAATAGTGGGCGATAGTCCCACCATCTGTTATTAGCAAGCTCCTTGTCGTAACTGGTTTCGCGTTCGATCTCTTCCATCTGGAGATTCACAATGGCGGAATCTTCGTTTCCATTTCCATGATACTTAACGAGGAAACTGCGAGCCTTTTCAAGCTGGCCATTGGCAATTTGCCATCGCGGGGATTCTGGTAGTAGCCAAACTGTGCAGAAAATGATTGCTGCAGGAAACGCTTGAATGACGACGGGGATACGCCAGGACCAGTCGCCCAACATTTTCCCCGTTCCGTAGCATGTCCATGACGCCACTATGATCCAATTAATCAAGCTATCTTGTTTGACAGGAAAAGTAAAACCATACCAAGTGCACCAGCACAGTAACCAAATGCATAATACAATCGGGCCTCACGGGAGTTTAGGGAGTTGGTCGGGAAGGGTATACGCTTGGTACAGCGACTACCTAGATATATACCGAGTCTTCACTTCCCAAAGAACCGCTAAAGTGAGTAACCGAACGCTATTCCTAACTCGCAATCCCACAATCCCTGGCCGTGATTGGCCGCCCTACAATTGTGATCTGCATTCTTTTTCGGGTCAAAAATAGTTGCTATTAAACTGTAGCTTCTTATTATCCTTTTCTAAATAGAGGGGTTTGCCAGTCCGTTGTGAGTTTGCTTGGGTCGGGACGGGACGGGAGTTGGTGGTGGGCTTAGCGATGTGGTTGGTGTAGCTGCTAGCGAATTATTGCTCATCACGATTGTCCTGGATGAATGCTTAAAGTAGTATACCGGCCTCGCTGCCACTGTTGAGAAACTGCAGAGGGAAGGAGCGAAGCTCCTGCCTTCCCATCTTATCTCTTCCTGTCATACACCCCTAGAGGGCAAGAACGATGCTCTAACCTTCTTACTGCTGCCGCGCAACTTCACGAGGAAGGAGCGATGGTCCCAACTTCCTCACTATCAGATTGTGTTATACTCAAAGACACCAGGAGCAACACTCGTGTATCTGTTCCCTTTGTTACACTTAGACGTATAGCGTTTCATGGTAAAGTACTAGCGAGATCAAAGCAATAGCATGCATTGGAATTTCTACTGGTTCCAATATCTTGCATTTATGAACTATAAGCACTAAAAATGAGTGACTCTCACATCGACCCAGTTGCAGACTATTCCCATCACGAAGTATGATTCCTCCGTGGCGTATAAATCAGAAACAAACATAGGCAAAAATAATATCCAGCGTCCAAAATTGTAGTCATCGTATCATCGTCGTCGAACAGATCGCGCATGAGGTTGGATTTGGAGACGTTGGAATCGAATGAAAGGTTCGTCGTAGTCGTTATAGAGCAGCCGTAGTTATTTATTTGTGAGGGCATCCTTCACAGGTGCATCCCTCGCCGCATCCGCCTATAAGAAAAGGATGTTAGTGACAATCCTATGAAAATGAACTGAAGCAAACGGGCAGAGAATGCCTTGAAGTCGAACTGTCGAAGAACGGACCGAAGTTACTTACACGCTCCCGACGAGGCACATCCGCATCCACTCATGATTATGGTTTAGGTTGGTTAGTTTGGAGACAAAAAGTCTTAAGTTGTTTGTAGTTGAAGTTGAGCGATTATATCGTGGTAAATGAAGTCTTGAAAAGAAAGAGGGGAAGTCTTGGACTAGAGCGGGGGTGTTGTATTTATATGATAGCACTTTATCGCATTAATCGAACTCCTCCAGCGATTGCGACCCGACATCTAGATAACTATTGGCCGGCCCTTCCCGCAATCTGCCCAATAATACCCATATAAGATTCTTGATGGTAAAGCTAATGCGCGCTTCGGCATATTCATCTATAATTTCAAGTCCGATGACGCCTGGGGAGGCTTACATCCGAGATGTATAGGGAGGGGGCCAATGGGGCGGGGTTCTGGTCGATATGTTCTGCATGTTTGGAGGGGTTCGAGAGGTAGGTGGGGTAGCTGAATGGGGGATTATGTGGTGGGGGTGCCAGCGAAGTTGATGTGCGACAGTAAAAAGTATGGCAGTTTCGGCAGCTAGTAGACTTTCAATATGTCATCGTTGAATCATATGGCCAGGAAAGACGTCGTATCTAACGGATCGTCAATTGCTAGGCCAAGTTCGCTGTTGATCAGCTCTACTATTGTATTTTAAACTGTAGAGGGGCGAGATCGCGCACAAGTCGCTCATTTGACTGAGCGACCTGTGCGTGATATCAACCCGGAAAGAATAACGCCAGCGGTCTGTACCCACTTGGGTTTATAGTACTGGCAGGTGGACCTGAGCTGAGCTCAGCACTCTGAGTAGGATGGAAACTCAAATAATGAAGCCAAATAAAAGCGTGCCGTTGTGTGATCGTAAGCACGCGTAAGCATAGATGCTTAGCTTATATACGCGGATATAGCGGTAAGATAACGCCGGCGAGCGAAACTATACAGTCAACGTCGTCGTTATAACAGGAGCGCTGTCCCAAAAAATATGGACTAGACTTACAATTGACGGCGGCACAGCCTCGGGATAAGAGCCCACTATTAAGTTAACAATCCGCAATTGAACACTTCTAGACCTACCACCTCGCCTTTCAACATCGACGGCGCCATATACCAAACGCACACTGCCCCACAATACCACAATACAGAAACACATCGCCATGGCTGCCACTCCTGACAAAACCAAGCCCTACTTCCCCCTCGCCGGTGGTGCCAACGATGGTTGGTCCAAAGATGACTCTGCGACAGCAACCTGCTTCTGCGGCGCCGTGCAGCTCGCCTTCCCGACCGAAGCCCCTGGTCTCACCAGCACCTTCATCTGTCACTGCAGCGACTGCCGCAAGATCACGGCGTCAATGTTCGCCTCCAACTTCACCGTCCTCGACTCGCACCTGACTCACCTGCGCGGTCGCGAGAACTTGAAGTCGTACGGACAGTCGAAAACCATCGCGTCGGGGAAGATGATGACTAACTACTTCTGCTCTACGTGCGGGACGCTCATGTATCGTGTTGGCGAGGCGTTCCCGGGAAAGAGCATCCTTCGTATTGGCACGGTGGATGATTTTCATCTGCACGAGACGAAGTTGAAGCCGAGGCGTGAGATTTTTACCAAGGATCGTGTTTGTTGGCTGAGTGAGGTGGAGGGCACCCAGCAGCTTGAAGCACAGAGGCCGAAGATATAGACATGGTGCAATCCGGTACTGCATGAGTGGCGACGTGCTAAATAGCTGACATGGGATGGTTATTTGGACGACAAGCATTTTATGGTCATGTGTTGTAGTTGTAGGTGCTGACTTTCGCCGTGTGATGGTATTACACAGTTCAGAAATGGCAGATTTTTACTTGGCAGTTGAAGCTTTGCAATTCCTGTCCGAGAGAACTTATATGTTAAGACCTGACTAGAAGTTTGACATTGACGAGAATACCAAAGTTTTCTCTTTTTTTGAGCCTATTATTGATTGTTACAAGCCGCATATTTTAACGTAGAAGATTCTTATAGGGAGGGTTTAAATACAACTCGGATTTATTGCCAAACTGTATGAGAAATGATAAGAGGTGCCTTGCGCCGTCATTTGGCTAAATATCGTAGGGATAAAGAAATTAGAGTAATAATCCATCTTCGTGGTCTAAAAATAGTTGTGTCCTCCGTCCATTTGCATGTCCCTATATAGTACTCTGCAGAGCATTCCTTTCTGCTCATTCAGCTCGCATCAGTTGCAGGGGAAGTGCTTCGCATCCTTAGGGTTCTCCCAATTGTCATAGACTTCAGATAAACCACAGACAGGAATCGAAATGACACCAGGTGACTCAATGGAGCTGTCACCAGTAAAGATGCCAACTGCATCTGGATCGTCAAAATCGATTTGATACCCATTTTTATGGCCGTTTGCCTCCCAAGTGTTGATCGATCTATATATACGCAGGGCTAGTTAGCGTCACGGTTTCGAGCGATGCCGCGGGGAATAAAGAGAGCTAGTAGATAGCAGCGCAGGAGAGAGAGACAACATACCCTTGGACGAATTGATGTTTTGTGAGGCCAGACCACTCTTTTCCATCAAACGCATCCAGGCCCTTTGGAGCGACCAACCGATTGAAGCCGTCGCAATTTCCCCCTGACCCAGGCAGCCCACATACATGGGGATGGCCCAGGACCTGCAGCAGGAAGAACCACTTGCCCCCGTGGCAGTAGCACGTCTTTTGCGCTGCATCGCTAGTCATGAACATCTCCAGGCCGTTAGGGTAACCCGGGGGTCTGTCCGGGCATTCGTCGTCGTTTGTGCATTCATAGTCAGTTGACAAGACAAAAGCGGCCTTTTCGCCTTGAGCCGGATTGCTGTTATAGTTCCACGTAGCCGGGATCATGATAGCGTACAACGGCTTCTCGATTTGCTGCCGCATCTCAATGGCACCGTCTACCTTGGGGTCAAGATAAGCTCCATTTGCGATCAAGCCGACGAGATTGGTCATGGAATCTTCAGATCCGTTAAACGTAGCGTTGCCAACACCTTCCATACCGACAAGCCACAGCTTGGCGATGAGTTTCACTTGCGCCTGAAGGTCTTGTGTCCCGTCGAGATGTGCCGATTCCCTGTCAGAGAGTTAGTGGCAGGTATGCATAGGATTCTGGCCAGGTGCCCTGAACAACCGCAAGGTAGAAGAAGACTAGCTAATGTAGTTTTCTCATAGCCAAGATAAAACATCTATGTCAGACCGATGAGAGGGTGCAATCCTTACTTGTTTAACTCGTTCATAATATAAGTATATCCGTCTCCGATCATTGGGGCTAACAAGGTGTTGTCTTGCAATGGAGTATTTTTAAACACTACACCAGGCCCGTCTCGTTAGCTATAATGTTGTGGTGTGAAAGGGGTAGGTAGTAGAAATAACTGACCCTTTGCTAGGTTTGGCGCCGCGAATACTGTCCACGCCTGTTGCATAAGGTTGAGAAGAATCTCAGCCGTCTTGTCTTTAGGCGGGGGAGGGTCAAAGGTGTTCTTCAAGTCAGGGACTTTGGAGAAGACCTCGTCGGCCTCTGCGTCAATGGCATCGAAGATATTCCAATAGTTCTGCGTTGGTTAATTTAGCCATTGCCTCCCTAAAGAAGTCAGGCGAGGACAGGATAACGACTTACGCTGTTGATACTAATCATCGACGATAGGATAAGCCAGCCAGCAGGTGACACTCCGCCTCCATCATCATCATAATCGCTACAATCCGGGGTGGCGTCGGCGTGACACCCGTTTTCGCTTGTCATCGCGTTGCACTTCATGTTCAGCGACAGGCCACTTCCCTTCTTGAAGTACCCGGCTATTGTCGTTGAAAATTCGCCATTGGAGTCTTCTCCTGGCGGGTTTGCCCTCCAGTATCGAAACGATTCGGTCATGGCCAGGTCAGCCTGAGCGTCAGACCAACGCTTGACCCTTGAGGCGTTTGGGTCTGTAATTGAGCCATACTCACACGAGACCTTCCTCCAGGCACCAGGCCCGGTATCAGGCCCGCCTCCATCCCCGCCTCCATCCCCAGGGCTGGGAACAAAAATGCCGCCTGGTTTCACTTTCCAATCACAGATATTTACCCAGGCGTTAATTGTTCCGTCGGAATATCGCACTAGGTACTCGGTGTTCCACCCACTCGCTTCGCTCGTAGGTGGCGACAGCAAGTTGTGCGTGCGACAGCAAGATGTGCGACACATAAAACGAAGAAAGGACGCCTTATATAGCAACTATATAACTATATAATTAAATAATGAAATCAATAGAACTACTATCACTATCTCTACTATCACTATCGCTACTAATCTCAATGTTACTATCACTTTGATCCTTCCTATACTGTAAAATTATCACTTTTGATTTCAACCCTACCTTCTTCCGCTCTACTACCCGCTTCTTCTCAACCTTGCGCTCTTCAATTTCAATTTTACGTGCTTGCGCTTGTAGCTGCTTCGCTGCCTGGTCTGATTCCTTTGCTGCTCTTGCGTCTGCTTTTGCTTGCAACTTTGCTTCCTTCTCTTCCCGCATTTTCCGTGCATCTGATGCATATAACTGCCCTCCTTTCTGTAGTGATTTCCGTGCCCTTGCCTTTGCTGCCTTTTGCTCTGCTGCCCGTAAGGTAACAATATTAAGCTCAGTCTTATAGAGCTCTGCCTGATGTAGAACAACTGTAGTTCCACGTGCAAATGATTGAAACCCTTCTCTTGAAGGCGATGAGAAAGCTTCCTCTGCTCTCTTCTGCCAATGTTCAACTGCTTGCACACTTTGCATAGTTGTTTTCGGAGTTGAGATAATATTGTACGAAGCAAATGGCTCATAATCAGGCGTTTGATTCCGAGTCTCCTGTATCTTGTCAATTACAAGTGGAGGATTATATGGATAGAGTCCTGCATTTCTCCAACCCGATTGAATTGTACGGACAGTTAGAGATTGCTGTCGGATCTGCGGGAGGTCTGAAAGGAACGTACGTAGCTTATACTCATAGTCGTAGCTACGTACTGCTTGATCAAGTGCCTTTTGATGAAAGTGTTTATACTGCTTAAAAACCGCTACATCAAGAGGTTGCAATAGATGTGTTGTATGAGCAGGAAGGCAGCAAATAACAACGTTATGCTCCTCTGCTAATGTAAGAAAGCGCTCTGTTTTATGAGAGTCATGGCCGTCAAGTAATAAGAGGCGAGTATCATCTGGTGCCATATGCTCTGCAGATAGTTGGATAAAATGCATAAGGTATTGGATTGCAATGTCGTCGTTTGAATACCCGCTCTCATTTACAATAACGAGAGCATTTGGCTTAAGGTTATCATTATACCATGAAT